>JANEHU010004296.1:0-347355 GCA_027563435.1 Nasonovia ribisnigri | reverse complement strand
TGATGTTATTAGACTGTTTTAAATTGTTTGTTCTATTATAAGAATCATCTAATAAAAACATATATTTTATGTTAAATGAAACAAGTTATAAGTTAAGTAACTTAGCACATAAAAAAAAAATCCATACCAAGGGATCTTATCCAAGTAAGAGGTTCTGGCATAGTTATCACTGATGGTGAATAACTATCTGATTCTGAATTTGAATTAATTTTCCAAGTATTTGGTTTCTTCTTACGCTTTCCACGACCCCGGTTTTCAATATTCGAGCTTTCAGCATCATCATCATTGTCATATTTTGGTAGTTTACTTCTAGCTTCTTCATATGATCCTATAATTAAAATATATTAGGTACTGATAAATAAAATAAAGTTTATATTAACAAACTAAATGTTTTTAATATCTCACAAGGATATTGTAACCATGTTTCTTCATCTGGTAAAACAGCCGACTTTATCATTTTTGTCACTTGACATTTTTGTGGCGGCCTAAAACAAAAGTACATGTTACTGCAATTTTGTACCCATATGTTAGGCACAATAGCAACCATGGGTGCATTTTTTTTATCAAACTGTATCTTACAAATATAAAAAAAAACATTTTCTTTTGCGTTTGACATAATGACTAAAACATAAAAACAATAATTAATATTAATAATTCACAATATAAAATGCAGTTTTATCAATGTAAAATTGAAATTACTGCAAATTCACCTAAACTATTTAAAGGAAACTTTATTGCTTTGTGTGAAATGGAGTTAAGTGAAATAACCTTAAGTTCAACTGATAAATTTCTACACAAATAAGTTCCAATACTATTAGATGGTATGGGACGTAAATACAAATCAGTTACTGTTTCAAATTTATAACAAATTAAACTGATTTCTGAGTCATTCTGTACTATGGATTTGATTACTAAAACTGAGCCATCAAAGCTTATGCAGGCTAGGTCTGTTGTTAACCCTTTCAGCTCTAACTTACACATTTGTGTATGATAATGCAATACACCTAATAGCCTTAAATTATTTGTACAATAATATAACTTTGGTACTGACCTACACATTTGTGTAGGTAAATCAATATTGTCCTAAAAACCTGGGATATACCAAGTGCTTATAACACTTAAATATATTATATATACATCATTATAGTATTGTAGGCTTGTAAACCATTATTAAAAATATTATTTGTTGATTAGGTTAGCAGAAAACATACCAACACATTTGTGTAGGTTAGGTATCAATAAATGTAATAATTATTAAGATAATATATTTTTATACACCAATATAACCATACTTTTATTTCTTAAATAATATATTACAATTTGAATTTATTTTATAAAATAAAAACCAAAAGTACCTATACTGAGTTAATTTTTAGTTTAAAAAATCTATTAAATATGACTATATTTTATTTATTTTTATGAAAACTAGTAAAGCAGTTGTTTTTTGCTGTAAGGCATAAATAAATATTACATTTTGTACATGTTACCCTCGTTCTACTTTTGCAATTCTTCATCCTGCAGTTCCTAGCTGTTGATAATTTACTTACTTCGGGCCAACGTTCAAATCCGTCTTTTACCTTTGTTGTAGGTGGAACTGGAGCTCTATAATTTTGTGGCCTATATAGTTTTTGAGAAACTTCTTCAGTATCTGACGAACTGGATTCTTCAGGTAATGAACGTTTTTTTACAGTCGTAGATAGCCATTTTTGAGCAACAGACATTTTAAAGTTCATAAGGTCCAAGATTTCTTTTTTAGGTAGTCGCATTTTTTCAGCATCTTCACGGTACTCCATCCACGTGTTCACTATACTTAAATCGATAAAATGTAATGCCACTTTTAGGGTCCATTTTTTGGTTTTTACCCATGTTCGATAACATTCAATCTGTTGATCACATACGTCAACTCCACCCATATATTGATTATATGATTTTACAATAGCTGGACAAGGAACTTCAATTTCTTTGCTTTCTGTCTTACTCCACCTCTTTACCGTAACATGTGGCTCTGCTCCTGTTATAGTAGATAGTAAAGTAACACATTTGCTATCTTTCCATTTAACTGCTGTAATTTTGTTATCACCTCTAGTGAACTCTTCCCAGGCACCTCTTTCAAATTTTTTGTCCTGACTAAAATGAACATTTTTAAGCCGATTTGACATTATTGTACCTGTAGCCATTATTTTTTTGCTTATCAATCGATCCATTAACGACACAGTAGTAACATATCGATAAAAAAATAAAACTGATCCTTTGGGGATAGTTTGAGATAAATGAATGACAACCGCAGGTCCTAGTCTCAACGTTTTATCTTGAAACGGTGTTTTGGCACCTTGATATATTTCAAAATCTAAAACTTTGCCTTTGGACGTTGTAATAACAAAATTTTTTAAACCTGTAGGTCGAGGTTTATTTTTTACGTACTGCCTGTTAGGACATCGACCTGTAAAAAATATGTACTAAATTATAAATAGAAAATTGTGGAATTATTCTGATTGGTTATCGGTAACATACACAATCGTGTTGTGTAGGAACGAAACCCGTATCATATTTCATAAAAATAATACAATATTTTGAATCTAACATACACATTTGTGTAGGTTAGTAAACAATTAGAACTAAAATAAAACTTAGGCTCGGTATTTAATTATTATGCACATTAGTGTAGGATAGGTGAAAATTGCTACGATGGTAATTTGTTAGCTCGGGCTGAAAGGGCTATAACAAAATTTTCAGTTTCTACTTTTTTAAACTGTTGCCCACATATTATGCTATTCAATAAAATTCCACTAGTTTTTTTGCTAACCTTAGGATAATATTTATTGTTTAAATTAATACCCACAACACTTGCTAAACGATTTTCAAATTCACGATTATGTAGTTGAGTAAGAACAAAATTTTTTTTTTTTAATTTATGTTTAAATGATTGAAAGCTGTTTTCAAAAGTAAAAGCACTGAAGTTATCTAATACACCATAAACACGACAATCATCTACTAAGTGTATTAAACTATGGACATTGTAGGAAACGTGTTCCTCTCCGTATAAATCACTGAATTGTTCCACATACGATATCAATAAATCTTCAGCATAATTAATCATAGATGGCATGTATAAAGAAGAAGCTAAGATTCTCATAGCTATATGCAATATCATAAAATGTAAAAATATGTCTTGAGTTAAAGACATTCCTACGTTTTGTAAAACAACTGGTATAAGATATAAAAGGAAAAGTCTGAACTCTGTTGCTTTCCAATAAGGAAGCTCATGTAATGACCTAGGTTTCCTGGAAAACTCACAAGGAATAAATTTAGCAATTTCACATAAATTGGTAGAAACATTTCTAACTGTAATACTCTAAAATCTAACATTAATATTACCTAGTGTGTTAGGGCGGCCTAATGAAGTTGGACCAGATTTCCATAAATTAAGAACTTTTCTCACAACTCCTAAACACACTAAATGCATATACTCTAAAGGGAAGTCTGTTATCATACGTATCCCTGGAATTTGAAGCAAGGGTGATTGACTTTTACAGTGATCTTTATAAATACCATCAGCTAAATTTTCATTATTTTGTGGTGCTGCATTCAAATCAGTAAAACACATTCTATTTTTTTATATGTTCACCTTCAACCACACATTTCTCACAAGAAAAGTAACCTGTATGTCCTTTAATTTGTTTGACTAAAGCTCGAGCCGGTGCATCACAGATGTAACCAATCACTCGGAATGACTTATAATTTCCATTAATCAAAATACCTCGTTGCATTAATATTTGTACTTCTTCAACATATTCCATTAGATAACTATTAATATCGTTAGGTTCTTTACTACCATAATAAGCACCTATCATAAAAGGTTCAGATTTTATTTGAACAATACAGCACGATATTTGCCAAAGACATCCATAGTTTCCCTTATTTACTGGCACCCCATCAAAATTAATAAGTACATCGCAATTATTTACATTTTTTAACAATCCGTCATTATATTTTAACCATACATTATACAAACCATCCTCCAAGCCAAAATGAATATACTTTCCAAAGTCACCGACAACTCTTGTCACAAGTGGTATTTTAGGGGTTTTCATAAGAGTTCTCGCATCTTTAGGAAGTTTAATCACATCAGATGGATTACATTCATTTAGAATTAAGTTGGTAACTACATTAAGAGGGACACAGTTAATTGAAACCCAATGTGCTAGTTTACATTGAAGAGCATTTTCTTTATACATTTTACTACTACCCTCCATTTCAATTTCACTTTCTAACCCATTTTCACTTTCAGATGAGGTTTCAATATCACTTTCATAGGGGATAATGTTAAAATTGTCTAAACTATTTTCGTGTTCAATATTTTTAACTAAATGTGCTGGCGTTGCAGTACTTTTTATTATTTCAGGGCCGTTAAGTTCATTTATACCATTGAATCGTCTATAACGTTGAGCTCGACCTAAGTGTTTAAAATCTTTATAACGATTTTTAGGCATACTTACAAAATCAATTTTAATTTTGGTGTGAGGCTGATCTTTATGTCTTGATATCGTACACTTCCAGGACGCACTCACAGAATAAAATGAACCACAATACGTAGACACAAAGTACAAAGTAGTGCGACAAGCGCGATTGACGAAGGTTATCAGACATTCTGACAAACGATAAATTAAATAACAAAATACCCACATTAAACTAATAATAAATTAATAAATAATATAATAATATAAAACCACACGAGACATAAGAATATTATTATCTGCCGTTATAATAGTTTAAATTATTATTTATTGATAAAAAAATGATAGTGAGATACAGCGCCCCTCCACTAAAAATTACGTACAACAGTCTGCTACAGTTGCCGCAGGTCCAGCGCTAGTGCTGCTATAGCGGCAAGCGCTGAAGCGCCAAGCGGCTATAAAATATTAATGTAATACATTAATACGTCTATTATACATAAATAATAAATATCCTACCTAAAAAAATATGTTTATAATAATCATTGTTTTATATGTCTAATAGAAGTATTCTACTAGACGTATATAATTCATAGACATTCGAGACTTTCACATAGACATATATACCCAACTTTGACGTCTCGTAGACTGGACATGTTTACTGGGTAAGGTTAAGTGGGAAAAATGTTCAATGTTTAAAGCTTATGTCTAGCCGATTTATTGTTATCAAGAGGATGTTACACTAACATTTGTTGTCATCATTAAGATGTACAAACAATTTAC
Source organism: Nasonovia ribisnigri (assembly GCA_027563435.1). Classification (NCBI taxonomy): domain Eukaryota; kingdom Metazoa; phylum Arthropoda; class Insecta; order Hemiptera; family Aphididae; genus Nasonovia; species Nasonovia ribisnigri. Next base: position 342,121 of record JANEHU010004296.1, on the reverse strand, counting down.
AGTTTTAAAATACTCATAACTCGCTTTAAAATTAACATATTATAATAAAAAGCCTATGGCACTGCCTAGATTATAATCTTACCTTTAAATATTATAAGATGTCAATTCACCTTAATTTTTAAACTTATGGAACTAAACGTGATCTGCTGTGTTTAAAATTTGCCATGTTATGCACTTGTAAAACGGAGAAAATAAAAAAATCTTACAATTGAATTTGTATGGTAGGTAATATTATATAATAGTTATACATTTATAACCTAAAACTAATAAACAGAGGTGAGATATTTTATAAATCTAAGTTAGTCGTACGGGGATTTGTTTAAAACAGAAAAATGTATAATATTTTTGTACCTGCTAGGCAGTTCAAGTTTTTATTTTAACTTTTAAGATACTCGATATTTCTATAAGTAAAAAAAGTAAATTAGTGAATGATTTTTATGCACCAATTGATAAATTGTTAAATAAGTAATAAGTTCTATCTCTTTTTGTAACAATAAAGTAACTATAAACAATTAGTATACAACTCAGTCTTATATTTAAATAATATAATACAAAAACTAAAATCAAGAACAAGTTTACAAATTATAATGCATCTTATAAGTATAGATACATCTAGTTCCAAATTCACTACAAATTTACAAGTTTATTTCAACTTAAAATAGAAACTAGTACCTAATATTAGTGTGTACAATTAAAACTACCAGGTTATACATAACATAACAATAAAATTCAATTTTTTTTTCTATTTGGTTAAATAATTACCTTACAAACAATTAACTACCTACATATATATTGAATAACAACTATTAAGTCATAATTTAAAATAATATTACATACATATTTTGTTCTCTAGTTAGTTAATATTGGTAATAAATTATAATAAAGTATTAAATAATAATATATTATAACAAGCATAGGTATACCTAGTTCTTATTAACTTTTAGATAACTTGAAATAATATTTAGTAAATATTTTGTAATGTTAAATAATATATAAGTCCATACAAATTTGTTTTAATATCTTGAAAATATAATTTGTTTATGGAATATGAATAAAAAAACTAGTAAAGTATTTAACAAATAACAATTAATAATTATATCTCACAAACCTTATTTAAAAACTTAAAATACAGAAACTAATTTATTTAGAGAATTTTTCAACGCCTAACAGATTTCTCAATTTTGTATAAACTAGGCCATACAATGAAAATATTGTTTTTATGTCAGCTGACGAAGCACATGATGTGAACAGATGCTTAACCATTACTTTAATTTCCTTAGTTACATTTTTTTCTAAAGCTATCCTCCGTGTGAGTGGTTTAACATTTAAATTTAAATTTTTGTTGAACAGTTGAGATTTTAAACGAAACCTTTAAGCTTGGAAAGTATTAATTCCAGCCATAAATTTTTGATGATATTAATTAACAAAATGCAGAGTCTTATCTAATGGTTCCTCAGTTAATTTTACATCAATGTACCATATTCTATGCATATCTAAGGATACACAAAGATTCAAAATATAGACCAAGTAATTGTTCTAACTTACTGCAATTTTAAAACAATAAATTGTAAAAAGTTTCAATATTTCTGAACTACATACTTCAATTTCAAATAAAAAGTTTTCAAATCTAATCAAATATGTACAGTATAACAATCCAGCTTGAGGGGATAGGTGTTTTAATGTTTTTATTTATTAGATATTATTTTAAGAGAAGTAAAGAGATAATTATTGATGAGTTTAATATTTGTTGGTATTTAGTAAACAAATACTTCTTTTAGTTATTATAGTATATTGACTTTTACCTAGTCAATATCAAATCTAAATTGTCTCAACGTTCACCTACCAATACTTTTAAATTATAATTTGTATTTACAACATTTCAAGTACTTACTTCTATTATATATTTATACTACCTAGCTGTTGTAGTAGTAATTATATATAACTACTATATTACAATTACATTTAATTATACTACTTTTAGTGCCTACATGTATTAAATGTATTAAATATACATTTATTTTTTCCCGGTTCCTACACTCATATTATACGCATACCAAACTTTTTAATTTCGTTTTATTTATAATTAAATCATCTTTAAAATAGTTTAAAAAAATAATTGGCAAAAACAAGTTTTAAACAATTAAACAATTTTTTTTTGTTTTATGAATGCTGCTAATAAATAATCATTTTTTTTGTACCTAAATGCGAGTACATTAAAAACTGTTTACATTGAATATTAAGGAACCTATACTTTTGTTCACATATTTTATTAAAAAAATGTATTATATGTAGTTAATACTAATTACAAAGAGTAATTTATTTATTCATTTTTTTATTCATTTAATTCAGCTAAGTACGAATTATATTATAATTTAGACTTTGCTGAATTAATTTTTTTTAGATATAGTATTCGGTAGACTGAACGTGTATCTAACATAAAATCATAATTTTATTAGTATTTTATCAGTCAGCTAATCAAATATTATATGAATATATAAAATATACCTAGTTAAGTACAAAATCTTAGTATTTATAAATTAAAAGAAATAGAAATAGTAATTTTTTTAAATAAAAATTTAATACAAAAAGAATACTGTTATAATATTATATTGCTATACCTACAACAAAAATATAAATGTACCTACAAAGGTACATATCATACTATTGAAGTATAAAAATCATATATAATCACAAATTTTACTTAGCACAAGAATCTAAACCAGTTAAATTTATATTCAACTCTGAACAAATTTGTCTGACCAGACTACTAAATATTTTGTTAAAATTTCATAATAATAGATTTGTAAAAAGAGCCATACATTATTGGAGTGTAGAGGATATTCTAAATTGAATACATGAAATTTTTTTAAACAGATATCTACAGTTTTAAAAGCTGAGAAAACTTAATATTTGATGTCATCAAAGTATACAAATATTTGAATAGGATTTAATAATGAACCAACAATTAAAATAAAAGGTAGAATATTATTCTTTTGCTTTTTTAATTTTTCTAAAATTATTTCTGCTTCTACTGCAGTATGTGCTGTGATTATGAATGAGTTTTGAGAATCTTTTATGGAATATTAATGGCTGATTTTTTCCCTTGGTAATCTAAAGTCACTTTTTTAGTAGTTGATAAGAATAATGAATGTAACAAGTATAATAAAGTCAAAGTTTCACCGTCTAAAAATAAATAAACAAAATAGTTATGAATACTGCTGTCAAAAATGTAAACATTAAATCTTACTTCTACATAAATTGGTAGATTTTTTTATTTGATGTAATAGAGCTACACTTTACTATCTTTGACGCGATCACTCAACAAACTCAGTAAAGTTGGTAATGTTTTTTTAAACTTTACATTTAAGTTTTTAAAATTTGGGTACATTCTACCAAAATCAATCTCTATCTATAGTTATTGATTTAATATAAATGCATACCTATTTTAATCAAAATTTAAAATCATTTTGATTACTTACTAATTTATGTCCCATTGGCTTTGTATGATGTACCCATTTATTAAAAATGGATGCTGTATCATTAGCTCTAATGTATTGAAGTCAAAAGTTAATTGTATTTCGCCATATTGTTTCAACTTCAGGCCAAGACAAATTATCATTGTTTAATAAAGAAAGCATATCTTCTGAATTAGGTTCAATTAATATGCAAACCATATAACAAACGTTATAAATTGAACAATAAGTATTAATTATTTTTTTGCCTGTTATAAATACCTAGTGAATTAAGTAAATCTTCGGATCTATAAACAATCTTCTTAATATCGGATGTATTATTATTTCTTGATTTTAAGCCTCCATGTTTTAATTTCTTCATAGTGTTGAAGTATTTCACATAAACCTTTCCTTTAGGAGCTTTACAAGTACTGTCTTTCAAAAAATAATCATCGTACAAATAACAAATATAAAAATGGTAAAAAACAGTAAAATCATTACTAAACTTATTGGTACTAATTTAGTAAATTTACTTACTATTGGTACTAACATACCAATTAGGTATGTTAAACTATTTTGATCGTTTTGAATAATACTAAAATAATATCTGTATAAATATACAAGAATTAAAAAATAATATTGAAAGCATCAAGTATTCTACATACCTTCTAGTTTAGGTAAATCATGTGTAGCATTATGAGAACTTGACAGTACATCATTTTCAGTTTCTAAAACATCAGCGTTCTCAGTTTGAATCTCGTCATTTAATCCTAAATTATAATATACATAATATGAAATATATTTTTTCTATAAATTCTTAAAAAAATATTTTAGGTATAATAGGTACCTACATGTTAAGTGTTACAATATAATTTTCATATTAAATATTAATTAGTTTAACAAAAGTTATCTGTAACTGTGAATAAGATGGACATATATTTAAATTTTATTTTGTAACATGAGTATACATTTTATACACATGTAAACAGTTAATTAAAATTAATTCCTCCATTAATTCACAATATTTAAACACAATAAATTAGGCATGTTAAACTATTTTGATCGTTTTGAATAATACTAAAATAATATCTGTATAAATATACAAAAATTAAAAAATAATAATGAAAGCATGAAGATTATACATACCTTCTAGTTTAGGTAAATCATGTGTTACACTATGAGAACTTGACAGTACATCATTTTCAGTTTCTAAAACATCAGCGTTCTCAGTTTGAATTTCGTCATTTAATCCTAAATTATATGTAATATGAGATATTATGAGATATATTTTTTCTATAAATTCAATAGGTCTATTCAATGTCAGTACTCAGTTGTTTCAATATGATTTTCATATGGATATTATTATATTAGTTTAACAAAAGTTAATGACTTTATCACAAGTTTCATTTTGTGATGCGATAGAATTTTAATAAATATTTGACATTTCTTGTTCCACTGTTAAATATGTAATAAAAATTAATTTTAAAATAAAAATTGCATACTATTGTAATATGCAATAATTAATAATTATTTCAAAATTTAAAAGTTAATAAATTCTGAGTTTCATATTACAGTACATATGCATACGCTTACAAGTTACAATAGTTAAAACTTACCAATAGCTATATCAGTAGATGTAGAAGGTTTCTGTTTGAAAAAAGGCTTTATACTTTGACCAGATGAAAGTCTTTTTTTTTTACAAGACATTATATGTCGAGTCCAGTTGGTCATGTTTAAGTTTTCTCTTTTTCTTTTATATAGGTTACATGCTTCATTCGACATTTTAAATATTATTGGTTGATTGAATTAAACGAATAAAAGTAATTAAAAAAAATGAGCTAGGTATACAGTGTAAAAGTAAAGTAAGAAAAAGAACAAAGTGCAACACAGTACAACAAAGTAATAACAATAAATACTCAATAAACAGTAGTGTGGTTGTGAGTTTAGAAACACGAATCCCAGCGAAAGTACAGAAAATAAAATAAACTATAACAATATAGTTAAATGTTAATGATAAGATGCATCATGGAATTAAATAATATTAAAATATATAATGTCAAACAATTATTATTATTATTGACAATTGTTATTATCGGGCTTATTGATTGGCGGGTGGCGACATTTTAGCAATGATATTCCTAAAATCTATTTATAGAACACGAAGTGGAGAACCCATTTAGGAATTGTGATTACTGATTATTGTTATCGTTTTGTTATGAGCTGTCGACGGGTGACATGCCGACATTCATATTTCATACTAGTACCTCCATGACTTTATTGTTTTTAGTTTTTACTGCATGTTTAAACTTTTAACTATAGAATAACGATTAACGAACGATTGTACGGGCAACAGGCTTGCAATAGTCCCTGAATAATAATTATTATAGTTAATGTATAGGTAAAATTGAATTAATATGTTATATAAACTTATATAAGTCATTAGATTACGACTACCCAAACCAAACACCCACCCACCCACCTCTAAAAATTCAGAGGCCATGGCCTCTCAAAAACCTCTTCACCACGCCACTGATTTGAATACCGAGAGGAAAATTCACCAGTAATAATCTAACATGTTTACTGTTCATATACTTCAATTGGTATAACCACGCCACATATGGACATTACGTATGTAAATGTTTGTTAAGAAACTTACAGTGTGATAGAAGCTTAAAATTCTATGAATCCTCAATCCACATACCTATCGCATATTCGCATTGTTTTAACTTCTAACACATAATTCGTCAAAAACATTAACTGTACGCAAGTAATGTTTTTATCAATTTGTAGTTTTTCTATAACGATTAAATATGATGTTTCAAATTCCATTTTGTTATTATTCTTGAAGGTGATTTCAAACATAACGTGCTATTAATCACTACATAACCCCTTCCTCGAAGTGTATTCCCACAAACCCGTTACTGGTTGTATTCCCCTCTTATTTGATCGAGTAGAACACATGGTGAACTAGCGACAGTCATCTTGCCAGTAAAGAGAGACCGGCTCTATCAGGATCTCGTATATATTCGTATGGCGTTCGTGTTCTTCTATTTGGCCTAAATAACATGTTTTAATTATTTTAATCACTATAAACGTTGATAGTATAAATAATGAATATAATTATTAATTTTGTTAAGTTGTATTTATGGTGCGCACTTAATTGATTGATAAAAAATGAATTTCGACCAACATTAATACGTAGTAATTTAATTCTGAAAAACTTTTTTTAATTGAGCGAGTTATAAGTATGAAAACTACTGATATTAACGAACAGGTAAGAGTAATACAAACTAATTTGAGGTATACTATACATTTTAACGTGAAGATGTACATTGTACATATACTTATGTATATTATATTACATTCAGATGGTTATTAGATTTAACTCACTTTATTTCAAGCTATTAACATAATTTAGTTGAAATATTAAAATAACATGAATATAATATTATTGGACATACTTGTTGCCAAATCAATTCATGAATGCTAAAAATGTTACAATCGTATTTTCATTTAAAATATGCATTTTGAATGTATTAATTATATTAGATTCAAATTAATAACTTGGCTTGCAAACGTCATAATACCGTTCAATAGTTATAATATTAATAATATTATATACATTATACATGACAAAAAACAATTCAAATTCTTAAATTGATTAAAATGGAAAACGACAATAATAAAATACCGAAAAACAAAACGTAAAAGTTAACAAAATGTATAGAATAACATACAAAACAACAGAAAATGAAATATTATGTATCACATCGAAATAATTAAAAACATTTTCTATACAATTTTAGTATCATAAAAATAAAATACATTTTTTTCATTTATATTGGCATTATATATCCTGGTAATTACAGCATTATCATTTAAATATTATTGTTAAATTTGTTAGATATTATCAGTCATAATTACAATAAGAAAATATAAATTTAAGATAGCACTTTGAGCATCGTTGTTCCACATCACATGACGCCTATTGCCCAGTGGTATTTTGTTTTATATCCTTTATATTCGAAGGCGAGAATATTATTTGAATTTTTAAGCAAGTTATGAGCATTATAAAAATTATAAAAATGTAAAATTTTAAAACGATCATAACTTGGTTCAAAATTAAAATATAAAAAAAATCCTGTCGAGGTGACCTAGGTTAGGTTAGGAGTCAATATTAGTATTTTATAACAATAATTAACAAATAGCAACCCTCTCTTTTGCCTTTAGTTTATTAAAATGCATCCTGCTGTCTTGCTGGATTTTCCAGCTAGACGCCATTGAATGATTATTATTATTTCTATTATTATTATATATTTTTATGATTTACTTATTTTTGTGGGAAAAAATGTTGGTCCTTGTGCCCATATTATAATTTTAATGATTAAATAAAATCACGTAAAGATATATATCATGTATAATGTTTTTTTTTATAAAAATGTTTTTTCGTTTAAATGTTACATATGTAACAAACTAGGATTTTGTTTTGAGAAGTATTTCTGTATGAATTATTGCACTTTTCAATAGGTAATAATAAAGTTCTCGTATCAAATCTTAAATTATATGAGTATTCGTTTAATTATTGTAATTTACTCACATAAGTATAATATTATAATGTGATGTTCGGCACAAGGCTACGACTTGCGTATAGTCATTCTTGCATTGTATTTTGTGGTAACATATTATAATATTATACTCTATTATTCTAGGTATTCGCCGTTCCAACTGATGCGTTTATATGGCTATACATCGCGTGCTTAATAACTGTATTTGTATGCTGTTTAATAGTTAAGGTCTTAAAAAAATGTTCATGTATATCCACATAATTTACATTTGATGTCTGTAAGGACAAACGTCTAGTCTATATCTGTGCGAGATAAAAATGTATATTATTTTAAATTATAATTGAGTGTTCATAAATAGCTATTTACATAGGTATCGTTTGTTTATGTATGGTACGTACGTACGTTAATTCAACAATATTATCACCAGATGTGGTAGATATTGAACTCAAATTACCTTGTCGTGGTACAAAGTTTTCTATTTTGGCACGTTATTGATACGTTGCAGCACTACATAGCTATAAGTTATCAACAATATTCCCGTAAACATCCAGAAACATTTAAATTTTTTAGATCGTTAAAAAAAATATCACGTTTTTAATAAGTACCTAAATGAAATAGAACGTGAACATAATGTATAAATAGAACTAGCCGTAATTTTCAATGTAAGAAACTAAGAAAAAATATATGTATTTGTACATAATTTTAGGCAGTTTATTATTCTCAGTTTTTGTTTATTGTAGCTGATATGTAATATGTTGAATACTCAATATAACAATAAAATAATTTTTACAAATTATTATAAAATTGTATGCAAGTATGCAGTATAACTCTTGAAGTGTTAACGTTATTTGAATACCTTCCTTGATTTAACAAACAACCAAAACCGTAGTAAATAGCAATATAGATAATGAATTAAATTACACAGTTATAGATAAAATTTAAAGTTGTAAGCTGTTACCCGTGAAAACACAAATGTAACTATATTATATTATTATTTATCGAATGTGCTCACCTATTATATAGATTTATCGATGACTTATAGATCCAAATTTGAATATTAGTGCTAAACAAATGTTTAAACCAACTAAACATACCTATGCCCGTACTTTATATGGCTGAATAGTTTATGGACTAATGCTATTTGTTAGTATTAAACGTTTGAATAAAAATCTCTTGTTAAGACAAATAAATTGATTGTAATGAGATAAAAAAAAAATGTTTTTTTGCCATAAGCCTGTTAGTGATTTAAATTATTAATACGTCAATATAAAATTTAAATATAAGAATAAACAATAAGAAGAGTAAATAAATGCAGTTTGTAACTATACAAATATTTTGTTGGATTGAAAAAATGTAAAAATGTAATGGGAAACAGTGTCGTATGTTCTATGGTCGTACCTAGGATTTTTTCAGGAGGGGAGGGGTGAGTAATATCGATTAGATACCTACGTTAGTTGTTGTGTAAAAATAACCTGGGTCGTTTGAAACCCATTTGTAATTCGTGTGTTGAGGTTTAATAGTTATTTACAAATCAATGACAAAAATTGTTTTTATATACGTGTTTCATCAAATAAGTATACTTTAAAAATTAGGACGAACAAAATTAATATACTTATTACTTATACGATATCACTGATGGTTTTGGTATCATGTCGATGCATTCTTCGTGTAATCGCAAATATTTGTTAAATAATATTAAGAAGTATTCCGTAATGATGGAAACTATTTCTAGATAATTTCAGAAAGTATAATTTGTATAGTGGTATATAAGTACGTATACAACTGTAAATATTAAGATGTGTGATTGTGTACAAAAAAATTTGACTTATATCCATAATAATTAAAATTAAATCGGATTTATTGATATTTTGAAGTGTTTTATGTTACAGCGTCATAAATATAGATAATATAAATAATATAGGTACCATTATTATTATTATTATTATAGTTTCATAGGTATACCTTTATGATATGAGCTTTTTAACATACCTATTATAATTTTATTATTTTGTAGTTGTAACTATTATTAAAGTTTATATTTAGGTAGGTATTAAAATTAATTTTGTTATATGTCTAAACGATTAAATAATAAATTGACGAACGAAAAGTAACTTTGTTAATTACTAATACCTGTATTAGTAGAACATTATATTAGACACAATAACTTAATAACAACTTTTATTATTTATAAATTCAAAATACGAAATTATGATAAAATGTTCATGCACTCCAGGAGGTTACCTAATTCAAGATTGTAATTTACATTTACAGTAGGGAACCATAAGTCATATAGTTAAGTCAGTATAATTTATTGTATTATCCTTTCATGTACCTTTGTAATATAGGTCCTATGCAATTTCTAGCGTCTATAATACTTGAATACGTGTTTTATATTTTTAAAACGATAAATAAAATAAAATTGGTCTTTGCCTTAACCCGTGCGGGTATTAATTTGAAGATTCATAACTCGGTAACTAATTTGATATAACTTGTAGTTTAAATATAATGATTGCGTTTCATACTAAAATATGTTATGTATTATAACGATAACAAAACTATCAAAATTGGTTTCACACACTAATACAACAAATAACAATTATAAACTATAATTATGACCATCGTTAAATTCCTTTTGAATTAAAACAGTCCTTATGCCGTGAGTATTTTCATTTATATCATAACTCATACAGCCACCCTTTAGTCTTTTAGTAAATAGTTATTAAATTTTTGCAAGAAAGTTATGTTTGATCTCAAATTACAATAAAGGTTCCAGTATATACGACATATATATTGAATAATTTATATTATATACATAATAAGCAAATATATAATATACCACTTGGTACAAGTACAACTGTCGTCTGTCAACCACAGTGAATTATAATTAATGAATACCAACATATTATGTATCAATTTATGTATATAAATTACGTAATACGTAGGTATATATAGTACCTTTAAATTATTTTTTCATTTATTTTTATTTTTTAATAATATCAATTAACGAAAACTAGTTTTACTCGAAATTATATTATATTAATATATTATATATATATATATAAACTGTTATATAGTAAACAAAGTCCTCCTAACTTTACAGATATAAAAATACAACTGAAAATATCTTGTTATTAATAATTAATACTATAAATATTTTTCTCTTTAGATAAAATACACAATGAATTATTTTCTAAATTATTTAACCATTCTATGAAGATTAACGACTAACAGCCAATGGAAACTAATAGCGAACAGAATTTTTCAGAAAACTTCTTTTAGTTGTACTATAGAAGATGAAAATAAATAAAATACAGTCGCTCGTAAAAAACTTAAATTTTACGTGAATATGAAATTCAACAATTATTATACCATTTTTTTGGAAATCTTGAATTTCAAAACGTTATGTTTTCCAAAATCTGAAATATTATGGATAACGATTAATGCACACTACTTATTACAAATATTGAAGTCTTTCAATTTTAGGAAACACTTATTAAAATCAAAATATATATTTATTACACGTAGAGAGCAGGATAAGCTGAGATACGACTAAAAAAGGAGTTTGGCATATTTAACGGATGCCGTACACGTTATCTAAATAATATTCAAAGGAACAAAATATTTAAATATGTATTATCTGATTGGTGTTGTTAAATGAAATAAATTCGTACAATAGTCGACAGTTGTATTATTTCATTGTTGCTTAATGATTTGAATTGTGTATGAATAAATTTATAATTTTTCTAAAATGTGCATTTAGTAATGCCTGTTTAAAAAACATAGATGTACATAACTCATAAGATTATAATGTGCAGAGATTTCGGATTGTAAGTCAATGTATTGCACGACGTCTCTTATTGTCTTGAAGCCCCACTTGAAGAATGTATATAATGTATGTTCCAGTTACTTCTAGTTCCGGTAGATCGTCACTGATTATCCATTTACGGGATTTATGTTAAAATTATTTTTATATGTACTTACAGTGTTCAGATTTTAAAACAAATTAATTCTTAAAAAAAGCATTAAGAATTTAAAAATAAATTTTATTTTCACCAAATTTAAAAAAAAATACGTGTATAGTAAATACAAATATGTAATAAATCAAAAAATTAAAAATTATCTTGTTTTATTTATGTAAAATAATATTAAGTAATAGTATAGTTATTTTCTAACGTATATAGTGGATTTGTGCATTGTTTATGCGCATATTATAATAGGTAGTGCCTATATATGTATTTATGTACCTATATGGTTATTATAATACATATTATAATAGGTAGCGTCTATATATGGATTAATGTACCTATATGGTTATTACAATTTCCTCGATGACCATACACCCGAATACACTGGCCGAACGGTATTTTAAAATTGTTTACGTGCTTTTTATTACCACTACTATTATGCACTTTATAATTTACCCACTAATTATTTTACAATTGATAAGAGGAGGTTCTCATTTAAAAAACAGAAGTTTGTATCTTCACAGGACACTCCTTAAGTAATAGGTACAATTGTACAAGAAATGTCAAGAATTTGAAAATATAATCTTAAAGTATATTTAAAATTCCAAAAGACAGAATTTGGATAAATTTATTATTAAATTAAAATTCGGGGTATAGCATGCTTGTTGAGAATCCTCTATGTATATGTTAATGTTTTTGAACTTCATAGAGTCCATATATTTTGGTTTTTCGCGTGTTAAAATATAAACATTTAGTTTTTCAAAAATGAAAAAAATCTAAAAATTGAATTCTTGCGGTCATTTTTCAAATATATGTGTCAAGTTTTCAATACAATTTTATAATTCCGTCTATATATTTAGTATTTGTATACATTAATGTATGCATTGTGTTGTTTTATTTTCCACCGAAACTAGGTTTCACTCCCTCTGCTTTCAGGGACATTATTATTCTAAACACCAATAATTGTACTATAATTTTCCATCATGACAATATCGCTATCATCTCACCACGCACCGAGTAAGCACGATTGTTTCGGGTATACCACAGATAGGTATTGCAGTTTAGATTATTAAATACAATTTTCGTATTATATTATATTAAACCTTCGTGAGTCAAGGGAATGTAGATTGCATTAAGACCTAAGAGTGATTAACCATTGCACACTTATTGTACCTGTGTGTGATTTTATACAATCGCAAACATTTATACTTAAATATTGTATACAGTGACTATGCTTTCTCCTGAAAAAATATTGACACAACAGATTGTCCGCTATTCTTTATTTTTGTTTACTAAACGTATCATCAATATCTTAAGTCAATAATCCTACATAATATAATAGTATAATAATAGTATGAGTGTATTTATTGATGGTGACGAGTGAATGGTACTCGTCGCGAATGCCACCATTATCGCAGATGTATGATTTTGCACCGTTCCTTCGGTAAATAAGACTACCTATTGAATACATTTGTAGTATTTAGTTACACAAGAGTTTGTTAAATATGACGAGCAATTTCACTATTTTGCTTAAGCAACACGTAACAAATTAGTATTTATATGATGAGATCGTGACATTAATGTGTCTATAAATTATGCCGCGTAGGTAGTTGTGTCTGCATATATAAGTACTATACACCAAGTTTATAGGAACTTGCCCCGTAATTTTACGTACCAACATATGACACGCATAGAAATGTTGAGAGTAGAGAGTCATATTATAGCCAAATAGGTATACAAATCGCTTTTGAAACATAAGGTGGAATGGCAGTAAAAATTATTTTTGTCGGTTATTATATTCGTTATAAAAAATATTATTGAAGCTCCGATATTTTCTGTACTTAAAAAAATTCAGTCTATAGTGTAAAGACAGAGATAGAAATAAATAATAATAGTATATGGTTTGTTTTTGGTTGTATTGGTATATTGTGTTGGGTTGGGTGGTTACATGAACTGATCCTTGTTATACAGGTTATATAAAATATAGTATATGTTTCTATCAAAATTCAATATTCATAGCCTTGACTGTAGTATACCTATACCTAATTCGTGTATCTATCTATTTAATATAGTATACTTGTCTTGATTAAAATTGATAAGATAGAAAAAACCTCATAAAAATATCAAATTTGAAGGTTAGTTTGACATTTTACTTGCAGAAACACCAACACTGCAGATAGTTTAACAAAATGTTTTTTTTTAACAAATTTTAAGATTATTATTGTTATATTGTAGGATATAATTTAAGAAGGCTGAGATTTTTTTTAAACAACACCGTCATGCATTAAATTGATGAATATTATATGCCTACCTACTTGTCGGTATAAATAGCATGAATACTTAAGTTATCTAAATAGTTATACGGAAAATCATGATGTACCTAATTGTTTTAAAAGCTTTTGTTTTTATTTTTTTGTTACCTATTATTGATTTTTATTATTATTATCATATTTGGTTCAACAACAATGGTTTTCAGTCGATATTTTTTAAATTTATTTCAAACTATTTAGATTTGTTTACAACTTTTAGTTCTTAATTTCCAAATTAGTTTAAATATATAAAATCTGTTTGTTTTAAAAATTGTATCATTTTGTTTGTGCTTCTATATTTTTAGCCCTAGGAATTCGTGTAGTTTTCTTTGTTCTACATCAAGCTTAATTCATCAATATATATAAATAAAACAATGTATAACATTATAACTTAACACTATGGATTAGATAATAAAATATTACTATCAAATTTGATCTAATATTTCCTGTAATGATAATTTTAATAAGACTCTCACTGTTGAGCGCTGTGGCATTGTATACAATGTATATTGTACCTACAAAGTTGTGTTATTATATAATGTTTTACTAACTGTTTTAGTCATACACGTTTATTATTTTTTATGATTAATATTGTTGAATATATAATCGGTTTTAACGTTCAGGTAAAATAAATGTCTTCAAAAATTAAAAACAAATTACCTTACAAGTGTGAAAAATCAAACATATTTTGCGTTTGAAAAGTAGAGAGAAATAGTATAAAAAATCTATTATATACCTTCACCTATAATATGATGCAGCGAAAACCACATCGTTAAGCCATTAAAGAATGTTATAACATGTAAATTGTGTATTATTCATTGTGCAGAAAATAACCACTGACAAAACTGCAGTTTGACATGTATAATCGTGCGAAACTTAATAAAGTTAACTTAAGTTAACATTTCAGTGTACAGTTATACGAAAATATGTTTCGTACCAAATGTAGGTAGTGAAGATCAGTAGACTTACTGGTGCATAGACAATTTCGATCAATACTTACGCATATCTTGTATGTTTTTGTTTTATAACCATATATAAGTCTGAGTTATAGGCTTGTTCAAGTGAATTTGAAAATAATATTAATTTAAATAAGTCAATTAAAGCTAACGTGATCCGGATGATCAGCGTAATCGTGTATTAAAAATATGTATACATATAATATGTTAGATAGATAATGACCGTGCGCAATAATAATATTTCACTGGAGTTTCCTGTTGTAGTTACAAATATTTTCGCCAACAACAATTTTTTTTTTTTTTTTTAAATTGTTAAGGTTATAACAAATGTAACTTAGATTATAAAATATGTTTAATATTTAAATATTTTACCTATATTGTAAACTGCTTATACGTTTGGTAAGGGGTCATGTGTTCGAAAGTCATGTGTTCGAATGCTGTATGGTCGAACGTTAAGTGTACGAACAATTGTCTGTTCGAAAGATTATATGTTCGAAAAGTCGTATGTTCGAAATTATCGATAAATGAAACACGAATGTTACCAAAATATTTATTATTCGTTGATTCGATTTTCTGCGTAAAAAATTAAATTTAAAAATAGGTATCAAAAAGTCGTAAAATAAATTAGTCGTTAATAAACGTAAATTTTTTAATTTAATTTTTTAGAATTTTGCAATGATGTTTAACTGTATCTGGTGCGTGAGAATGATCATTATTAATAAAACAATTATCTTGTTTATGTTCACCGTGCTCAAATATTGTCCGAAATGTTGCTCCACATCGTTTTGTACATTTCCAATAATATATATTATTTTGTTCACGTATTCGCAGTCTTTTCTTATCAAACATATATTCATAAATGTGTATTCAAATGTCTGTATACTAGCTATTTAAAAAAAAAAATCACTTACACAAACTGTATAAAATATTATTTAAAAACAACGTTCAAACGAAATTGTGTTCGATACTTTTGTAATGATGTATCAAACTGTACTGATAGATGACAGAAAAAAGAACTTTTAATGATATCTATAATGCTTTCCCCATGTAAAATCAATAAAGATAAGATTGTGTGAAATCCAATATAATGAAAACGCGATTAATGTTATTAGTGTTATTTTTGTTTAGTTTCATTTATCGACAATTTCGCACATACTACCTTTCGAACATATTATAACCTTTCGAACAGATAATCTTTCGTACAGACAATCTTTCGTACACTAGACGTTCGAACATACGGCATTCGAAAACATGATTTTCGAACACATGACACGCTACCTATACGGTTATAGTACACTTGTCTCAAGTACCAAATATAGAGATTGGACTTTTATAAATCTGTGGAGTAAATATTAATTATGTAAATAAGTTGGGAGATATCAAAACTTATTATAAAATATTGGTCAATAATATTACGCACGTTTATTCATTTTTATAAACACAATATGTACTAAATAGGTTTATGTATATTCTATGTGTTGTGTTGTGCCAAGTCTTAAGAAGGAAACTTTCGGAAAAGAAAAATACCATAATTTGCGGACAATGCCATAATTTAATTTTGAAAAAAATTAAATTCAACATTTATGGTCTTAACTATTTTTATCTGCGTTATAGTGGACTAATTAAGTATGGCGTAGGTACGGTACCTATATGCAGAAAGCTAAAGGAGTGATAATTAACATAAATTCTGTACCTACCTACTTATAATAATAATTTGTTATTTATGGACTAATTCTCAATAGCATGTATGAAAAAAAAAAAGTTATCATTATAAATATCAATCACCGCTGCGTAGAAAATGCTAGGTGTACCTACGTTAATGTGTTAATTGTATGTACTAAACAAAATTGATTTTCAAATAAACAAAAAGTCTTCTAACTTGTCACCTTTTGAAAATAATCGTTTATCAGATGATTTTGGTTTGGAAGTCAATATTTACTAAGTTAAATGACTAATGACAAAAATAGAAACAGTTATTATGTCTTGGCAATTATGAAAAATATTCGCATGTAGGGGTTTAATGTCTTATGTTTATCGACGAGCGTGTCTTATTTTGTTATTGCATTATCATCGTGATAAATATAATATATTATATAATTGTATCTGTTTATGTTTAGAATACAATTTATAAAATCAGGTAGAGAGCAATATTTATTATTTTATAAAATATATATTTTCATACTACTTAAAATTTAATTGTAATTATTAAAAATAAAATAATAACTTTTAATATCAAAAAAATATTTTTGACATTTTAGAATTCAATAACCGTTTATCATGCTTCACATTTAATTAATTTTATTTATATTCTTAATAATAATAATATTTAATATAATTATATATTAGATTTCCTAGTAGTTCCTAGTCCCTAGATAATTCCTAGTAGAAATATGTAAAAAAGTTATAATATATAATACCTATACTAGCTGTATTTCCCCACTTCGCCTATGTACAGTTTTGGAAAAAGTTGTTCCACCTATTTAATTAAACTAATTTTATTTATATACTTCAAAGTTATTTACATATTATTTTTAATTATTTCTAACTCATTTAGAGTGGCATACAATTGTAATTATATTTGAAAATACATCGTTCGTTTCTAGAAAAAAGTTTCAAAACCTTGTATTGCCCGTAAATAATTGTTATGTTAAATAATTTATTGTTTAATGTTTTTAAATTTTGAGCGTAGCGACGAATGTATTGTATTAACAATTTTGTGTTTTTTTCTGTTATCAACATATTTTGGGCCAGTTAAAATGCTCCGTTCTTCAACACGAATCTAGTTGTTGCATTCGGGAGGTCAAACCCGTAGATAGTGCTTACATTTTAACCAAATATTTATAACAGTATTTTCCGTGCACCTTAATATTTGTACACTTTTGAGCTATTTATCATTGAATTCAAATATGACAGATCCATTACAATGACATGCTCCGCGATAATTACTGTACAGCAGAACGGTACCCATTTGTCCATCTTTTTAAATTTAATTTTTTAATTGTTATATGTAATATTTCTATTAATTACTATAGTTATATAATCTGCAACCGACGGAAACCAATTAAATAAACATAATAATTGAAGATTTTTTTAAGCTAAAATTAATCATCATGTGTGAGCCACACCCTATACTCTATAGTCTATACTATAGAGCCTATAACAATATATTACAAGGATTGCAAAATAAGCTACAAATACCTTCAGAGTCGCAAAAAATATATTTTTATAGTAGTTCCAGTAGTTTCTGAGTATAGAGGATAAAGAAATTAAGAAAGATCATTATTGAAATAT
The DNA here is from genome assembly GCA_027563435.1 of Nasonovia ribisnigri. Taxonomy (NCBI): domain Eukaryota; kingdom Metazoa; phylum Arthropoda; class Insecta; order Hemiptera; family Aphididae; genus Nasonovia; species Nasonovia ribisnigri. The sequence goes on along the minus strand of JANEHU010004296.1, from coordinate 323,583 downwards.
ATAGATTATATTATAAATAAACCATAAAATGATAATACAATTATTTTAAGTATTTATAAGTTGAAGTGTTCAACAATCGAATAGCAAAGTATTATCTCAGTTAACCGACGAAGATTCGGTGTTTCTATACAAATTATGACTATCCTTAACACTTTTCAACAGTGTTTCAGTATTCTACTAATGGCCCAGGAATGTTGATTGATTGATTGACACTAGATTATAATCTTAAAGTATTTTTAATAATAATACCTATTTAATATGGTTATAAATTAAAATAATTAACTACTGGAGTAAACTGTATTATTAAACAAATAATGACACGACAATTAAATACATTTTCCTCGAAAAATGTATTTTGTATTTAATTATTCATTTTTTTATTGATCTTGAGCCCGGTAGTTATGGCCATTTAGCTGTTTGTAGGGAGGAAAGTTACGGTTGGATTGGAACACGTGTGTGTATTTGTGGCAAGGATGTGTCACTAAAAACCCGGGTGGTCACCCATCCAGGAACTAGTGACACCGACCAGTGCTTGCTCTCAATACGTTTCGTGACTAAAGGCAACCACCGTGCTACATCGTATCACTTGTATTAATTTGGCCGTAGTCGACGTGTAGGGAACTGCAATATTTTCAACCTGTATTTTTAATTATGTTGTATATTATTTAATAATAATTTTCCAGTTATTGTTTCAGCTCAACATCCTCCATATAACTGGAAAATCTTTAACCATTATAATTTTTAACGAATAAGTAAATATAATATATTAATATATATATAATCTCATCCTTGATAGTGAACCACATTAAACGAAGCCCTTTGAAAACAATTTATACAAATTGTTGTATACCAAGTTCGTAGCATGGTTGATAATTAGTAGATGATAATAAATCTTGGTACCTATACCGACAATATGTTTGGTTGTGTGCCGCATAAAATTGCAGACTTACATTCAGAGTAATCAATTTTATCCTGTCGTTATTAATTTTCAGTGTTAGGAATAGATAATCAAATAATTATCTAGATTCTAGATAAGATAATAGATTAATTTAAATAAAATTATCTAGATAATAGATAATTTCAAGAACAAATGATCTAGATAATACTTAGATAATTTATAAAAAAAAAACTTTAGGTGATAGCTGATTATATATAAAAAAATATACTATAAATTTACATTGATATTTTATTTATTTTATGTCATATAAACGGTCAGCAGATCCTAATACTATCAGCTGACAGCTGTTTTACAGAAAATGGTAATATTGTGGTATTAGCTTAGATCATATATGTATATGATCTAAGGGTATTAGTATACCAACTGTGATAGTGGTGATAGATAACAACTTTACTAGTTGTTAATTGTAATAAGTTTTGTTTAATAAGAATAAAAAAAAAATAACAGACAATTAAGTAAATAATTATCTAGATAATTTAAAAAAAATACCGTTTTTATTATCTAGATAAGATAATAGATAAATCATTTAAAAATTATCTAGATGAGATAAAATATACAAAAATTGTATCTAGATGATTTATCTAGATAATTTAATCGAGATAACCCAACACTGTTAATTTTTAACATTAGTGTGAATGGTAACCTATCATACAGTTTAGAGATAAGAATATTATCCATGGCCTCTCGTAGGTTTGTTATGAATCATAACTTATGATATTTTAATTGTGAAGTATATTTTAAACATTTTAAATTTTACAATACATTTACGATTTAAGAAATATAAAATTACATAATATCGTTATTTTAATTATGTTTTTAATGGTTCAAACTCATTATAATAATTATCGATTTACGTCTTAAGATAACATCCCGTTGAAAACAACAAAAATGCGCCACAACTCGACCCGTGTCGGAAAATTATATTAGAACTGAAAATCAATGGTGCTGTAATGTTGCGCCTTTGACTGTGCACTCATCTGTAGTGCAGGACAATACTATATTTATGAATAAAATAAAATATTTAGTGACAATTATAGAATACAATACGCAGACATCACGCAGATAATGGTCGTCGGCAGACCGTTATTGTATAATACAATCCAGATTCTAACACGCAAAATGTAATAATATTGCTCACAGTCGATCTTAAACCATAGAAGCTTACAATGTCGATGCGTATTTCGTAAGATTCAAGTATACAGTTAATTCTTTTCAGAGAAAGTAGTTATAATAATATAACGGTTGGTGTTCGTAGCCTCAAATAAAACCTAAACGCACGATGGAAAACATAATATGGATATTATTATTATTACTATGCTCTATACTGGCTATTCAGTATTCATCTATAATTTATATAATATATAGGTAGGTATTTATGTACTACTATATTGAATTTCATGAGCAGTTTCTATTAAATTATGCAATAATTATTTCTTTGCCGATTTGGACCAAACTATTGGTAGGTACCTAAATTTTTTCGTCGTGCTTTGAGATCGATTAATTTGTTATTAACACACATTGAGAGCTCAAACATTATAATATAATAGTATATAAATAACCATTATAATATATATTATAGGTTCCATGGAAATATGTACAGTTTATTGTTTACTGTTTACTGTCTGCCTGTCTTTAGAACTTATGTTAACTATTATATTATATTATGCAAACAATTTGTTCATGTACTTCATGTTTCAAAATTCCGGAAAAATGCGCCTGTAAACACAGGTTACAGTACCTATTACATTTTCAATTTTATATAATGATGATAAATTTTGATTGCGTTTTCTAGATTTAAATTATTTTAAAATTTATAATATTACTTACTAGTTATAATTAGATATATATATTATATGTATAATAATATAAATAGTATTATATTATTATGTTATGACATATTGAAGTGACTATTGATCAATGTTCTAATTCAGTTTCAAAAATTGTACTAGTGTAATTTACACATTTTTTGACTAGCATGTTTATAATACAAGTAATTTTGTTTATAAAGATGATTATAAGAAAATAGTCTTATCTTGCAGTTTTAAACTTACAGACAGTTAAATTAATTATAATTATGAAAATATTATGTATACTATATTGTGATACCTAGGTACCTCAGAGTTAGGTTAGAACTTATTTTTTTGAATTAGAAATTATTCTTAACGAAAAAATAGAATTCGGATATTTGTTTATATATGCTTGAATTTAAATTTAAGTATCAAAGATTTTGTTCAGTACCATCTAAATCTATTTGTAACTTTTAAATTGTAATATCTATTACTAAATAAGGTTTAACTTTTAGCTTTAGATATATTCATAACATTTATACAATTTGAGTTTTACATATTTCGGTAAACCAATTAAAATTTTTAAGCTTTGGGAATTCCAAATTTCGATGAATTTCCCTATTTCTTATTTTATTTTAGTACATTTTGAACTGATTACTTATTAATGTTTTTCTTATACATTTTAAATTATCAATAATGTCATGATTAAAACCCAATTTGTGTTTTAATGTTCTTACCTACTTCTGAATAATTTGATGTTTACCATTTACTAGACTATTTTACAAAATATAATTTATACGACTAAGACTGCAGGGGTTTTTAACTTTTTTAGGCAGCGGCCAATCAATATTATATTATCCAAATTTTAAAAAATCTCGAGGGCCACATTCATAACACTTATTCAATGATTGAACATGTATTTATGTGCCTCAAATAAAAATATGACGGTTCGGGGTTGAAGACCCCTGACCTAGAGGGTTTTTCTCACAAAAACTTCGAGAATAAATAAACAGGTACCTAATCATCTTAATCACCTAATAATTTCGCTTTCGATGATGATGTTCAGATTATTTCTTGTTTTATAAATCGAGTTATAATATGTGCAGGTAATATAAACAATTAATTGCCTGCGAGATATTTCAGTGTGCACTGCACCGTTTTTGATCAATTTATATTAGTCGAGTTTCGTACAATCAAACGCCAAAAAAGTATTTCAATATTGATAAATGGTAATTTTTAAACGGCTTTTGTGGTGATTGTTGTGTATAACAAAAGGTAAATTACTGTCTTTTTATGTGCGTATGGTGGTAAGGAATTTGAACGTCAACCGTTTTATGTGGAATCTCTGAAATTTTAAAAAGTTTGATTGAACCTGTAAATACTGAATTATATAATCAACAATCCAAAATGAGGCATTGCCAAAATTGATCACAAATGGAAATCTTTTGCAAGATTTTAGGTTTACAATTTGATCTAGTACTTTAAGGTAAAACAAAAGTAGGGAATTCGTAGAACTTTTTGTTTACAAATAGGAATTTTTATGCTTCATTAGTTTTGCGTTTATGAAATGTGTCAGCAGTATGAAAGTTTTTAAATTGTTTTGCGTTCAAATATTTGTAAAACTTTAAATTTTTAACACCCGCCCAACTATATTACTTTAAATACTAAAATTTTTATAGTTTAATTTAAAAAATATCAATGGTAGATATTTATTACCTTATTAGATATTTATTTATGACTAATTTATGGTACTAAATATATATATAGTCATATAGGTACATAAATAATATTTAATTCCTATATTAAAAAGTTGATTGATCCTTATTTGCTAATACGCAACATCCTAATTACTAGCTGGTTATAAATAATTGTGGTTGTAAATAGGTATTAAGGTCAAATTTAAAAATATTATTATTTACAGAAATAATACTTCATATTTTAGGTGTTCAATATCATACATTTTAATGTTCACAGCCTTCTTCATCTCGTAACATCTAATTTATTTTGATAAGAAAAAACAATATATTCAAAATACATATTTGAATACAGAAATTTGATAGATAATATACAAATATTTAGTTAGGTAAAAAAAAGATATTAGGAAACTGATACTATTATAATTTAATATTTTACAAGACTGGTATGAAAATATTGTAGTTTTAATTGTTATTATTATCGTTTTGTTTGTTTGCCATTTTAGAATAGCATTTATTTATTATCACCTGCGTGGTGACGTTGATCTTATATATCGATATGCAGGTTAGTTTAGGTCTAGTATAATATATAGGTGCCTAACACTAATTTAAAAATAATACAACATGTCTTGCTTCTTTAGGCACAAACAAAATATTTTTATTTTTTTTTTTTTATTATAATTCAAACAAATTGACAAATACATATAACAGATTCGATTAACCTCTCTCCTTTAAGCTAGGCTTGTGGTGAAGAGAGGGAGTTATTGTAGTTATAAAATTTAATAATATATAATATAATATAATATAATATAACAAAGCGTATACTAATATGATATGTTAAAATAAATGACTATGAAATAAAGTAAGAGAATATGATAATATATATTTAATGTGTGTATACCTATAGATACGCGTTAATGCGTAATACGTGGACATTTTGGCTAAAGCGTGTGATGATCAATAAATTGCATATGCCTACTCGTTCTCATGCGTCGTTAGAGTTCTGTTGGCACACAAAAAAAAATCATAATCAAATCAAATCAAATTTCTTTGAATACCGAATGGAATGAAAAAAAAGTGTTATTAATGCCGATATTGTACTCCAACAGAATTCTCAGCTGTCGCCGAAACAATTATCCAAAGAAACCTAAAATCACAAAAAATTAAGTACCTACCTACCTTTTTTTGTTAAAAAAAAAAAAAACCAATAATTAAAAAATATACAATTTTAAATTAAATACAACAATATAATATTATAGACAATATTCATCTTGTTAATATTTTATAGCTAAACAATTTAAAATTGTGTTTATGTATAGAATCACTAAAATATATTATAGGTACTTAAAAAGAAGTGCTGCTTATTATGAAACATATTGTGTTAAATCGAATAATATTAATATCAATCATACAATTAGCTTATGCTATATATAATATGTTTATACGAATAATATTAATACTAATAATACAATACTAGCTTATGCTGTATAATGTGTTTAGACGAATAATATATATCAAATACATTTCAATTTATAATATACATATTAAAATTCAAAGCTCTAATAAATTGAGTAACTTAAAATCAAATTTGAAATTTAAAGCAGAAAGTTAGTTATCAACTACCTAAGGGGTCGGCAACCTTTTTGATGTAAAGGGTTAAAAAATATATAAAAATGTTTCGCTGGCCACAATTTGAATATACCTACCTTAATTTATTTTAAACAAAATGTACATTCATATACAATTTTGTCTACTTAAGTTCATAACTGTTAGGTTTATTGAAATAACTAGGTAACTACACACAAATAGCATTTTAATCCGCAGACTCCAGTCCATACTATCTTAGTATGATTTTTGTACAAATTATAAATTTTACTCGCGGGCCACAAGTGGATTTCGGGCCGATTCCTTTAGTTGCTAAAAGCATAATAATGGGTTTTAGAATATTATACCTACCAGATAATACAATTGTACAAATCAATTGCTTTTTGGTTAATTGAAAAATCATATAGTTTGCGCTTTATGGTATCAACGGAATTATCGTTTCATACTGAAAAAATCAAATTGAGTAAAGGGTGTGTCCTTAAACGTTGTAATGAAGAATCAGCGTTTTCTAGTCTGTCAATGATATTACGCATTTTTACACATTACATATTACTATTATTATTATTATTATTATTATTATCTGATACTTATCTTAAGCCACACTTCCTGCGTGCATTTCAATCCAACTTAGTGCGCAGTCCATTATATAATAAATCTTAATAATAATTTCTAAGCAAAGGACTAAGAGAAAGAAAAATGTTGACATCATGAAGGTTACCTAGGTAATAGAAACATCTGTTTCAGAGTTTTTGTTATCGTTTTTATTATATTTTTGAAGTTTTCGGTATAAAATAATTAAAATTGTTTTCGCACTTACTTTTATACGTTTACAACCATAATCATTGTTGTAAATTAAATATTAACCTCAGTAACTTGATATTACAGTATAGTTATTACAGGGGAAAAAAACTTTTTTGAATGACGTTTTTCTGATAAGTTATAGGTAGTATAGTGTTGTTTGTTTAATATCATACGTTATTTTGTAGTGGCTTAGTTTTAAATATTAAATTCTACATTTGTCTGTGCAAAAAATCTAGTTGAGTAAACAACATTTATTACTACAATACTCTACGATTGACAAGAAAAGAAAAAAAATTTACTCCAGGAATTCCGGTTTTCGCAGTAATTTAAATCGCAGTAGAACGGCGGCGGTAGTACGCTAAGCCACGTCTATATGACTATATATATTTATGTTTTATTAATTATATTATACATAGGTACAAGCAATTTATGCAAGTACTATTACTGTGAGAAGAGAACGCCTTCTGCAGTGTATAATTCCCGACTGAAGTCAAGGTCAGTGGTTACGTAAACATACGTGTATTTTTCTTTTGTGTGATGATAAATTATGGGTACCTACCTATATATTATTATTATTGGTACACCACGTGCACACGCGGTGTACATATTATGAAAATATAGGTAGTATATTCTCGTGCTCAGTGGCAGGGGATCATTTCGATTTGATTTTTAATACTTAACTGTTTATGTGTCAAAATAAACAATAATTTGGTAGGTAAATACTGTATGTTTAAAAACAAATTTAATTGAAGTTTCAAAATATGAAATGGTGCATTCGTGTATTATGTAACAAATATCGCATATACCTAAGTAATAATTATTAAAATATTATGTGGACTGACTGAATAACAATTATTTTAACGTTTAATAGCTGGTAACAAGATCATATTATTACTATTAAACTGTAATCAGGTGATTAGGCGATGTCAGGGAAATCGGGAAAACTCGAGTTGGGTCCCGAGATATTTGATCACCTAAATTAAACCCGTAATGTAATATTAGATACTATTATGTTTGCAATAACAATAGGGGGTCGTCGTAATATTTAGTTTTAATAAAATTAATGTTGTTACACTTATTTGTGATATAAAACTCAATAATTGATTTATACATTTAATAGTGGTTATATTTTTTATAAATTTGATAATAATGATGATTGATGACAATGATATGAATAAATAGTAAATTTCCTTGTTTGCTGAACAATATTAAAAAGGCGGGTATGTGGGTATAGCTCTGCTTTACAGTAGGTTACATGCTTGTGATTGTAATGAATGGTGTTAAATTTAACTTCAATGATATAATATCAACGATACGAAAAACATTTTTGAGCGGAGTGGTTTGTCAGTCTAGATTATTTTATATTATATTTATATAGTTATTATTTCTACGGTAGCCGATTAAGTTGAATTATTATCATACTTGTTTCTACTAATATATTTTAAAAGTTTCAAGTACACGACTAATATTTTTAAAATATAACACAAAACTAAAAACGTTTTTTTAATATCTAATTTCGTCTACATTTGAACATAAAATGCTTATAATAAACAATTGTGCCTATGTACTTTTAATATTTTTCGACTGTTATTGTAACAATATACAAGGAGCCTTGTGTGAAATGATCTCGATTTTTAAAATAAAAAACACAAATAACATTTTATTGCAATTTATAGAAAAAAAAAAGGGGGTCAAGTGGATGTCGCTCTGCTGTACAGTAGGTTACAAGTAGATCACTGTATAATGGATGGTATTAAATTTGAATTCAATGATATAATATGATTGTATACGAAAAACGATTCTGAGCGGAGACGTTATGTCAGTCTAGGATATTTTAAATTACCTATATTGATATTGTTATTTAACGGTAGCTGCTAAGTTGAATTAATATTATTCATATTATTTAATTATAAATGCTTTTAAATGCTTATAAAAAAAAGTGTGCCTATATATTTTTAATATTTTTAAATTGCTATTGTAACAATATATAAGGAGCCTTGTATTAAATTGTCATTATTTTTGGCCCAACAATTAAAAATTTATTGGTATTTATATAAAAAAAAACTAAAAAAAATTGAAAATTGAAATGGTCCGTAAAAAGCTCAAAAACAGTCAAAATATATTCAAAATTAGATGGTGTATAGAAAGTGCTTATATAAACATTCAGTGAAATTTGTATGCATCTACAGTTATTAGTTTTTGAATTGCAACAAAATAAAAAAATCACTGCATGAGGAATCGAGTGAATATTTAATCTTGTAAAAATTTGAACTTAAAATGCTAATAAAAATTTATGTTGACTTGCTTATAAACATTTTTTTATTTATAAAATTAGGCAAACTTATGAAGAATCTTGTATCACATTTTCAAACGTCAGATTTATAAAGAAAAATTTTTATGAATTTCTAACTCAAAATAAATTGTACATTTTCGTCATTTTTACGTATTTTGTCAAAATTTGAACTTTTTATTACCTATGAAAAAAAATTGTGACTACGGATTTTTAATATTTTTCATCTGCCTTTGAAACTATATATTAGAAGCCTACTATTAAATTTTCAAGATTTTTTACCCAACAAATAAAATTTTATTGACATTTATAAAAAAAAAAACTAAAAAAATTGGAAACTGAAAATGTCCGTTATCAGCTCAAAATAAGTCAGAATATTTGAGGGTGTGTAGAAAATTCCTACATAAACATTCGGTCAAAATGTCATGTCTTTACGCTCATTTCTTTTAAAGTTATACCAAAAACGAAAATCGATTTTGTCGAAAATTGGTTTTCCGTAAAAATTCACGGTTTTTCCTTAATTTTTCATTTGTTTTTCACGGTGCTTTTGAATACTACTGCGAAATTTTAACTTTTGACCCCCCAAAATACCAACTAGATTCACTTTCCTATCAGAAAAAGTACTATTGAAGAAAATTGAAGCATTTTTACTGTCCTAAAAGGTGATGACAGACACAAAAAAAAAATAAAAAAACACACATCATTATAAAATCAATACATTCATCGCTCCGCTCAGAATCTAAAATTATAAAAATGTGTTGATGATTATTTTACATCAACTATAAATTGGAGCTCGTATTAATCTAAAACAAAATTCATATTATTAAATCAGAATAATTCTATTTTTATGAAATAAATGCCTTAAAAATTGAATTAAGTTGATTTAAATATTGAAATTATTCAAATTTATATTGATTGCTCAATTTGACATAAATCAAAACCGGAAAAAATAGTCGTGACTTGTATTTAAATTAGTGGAAATTATATAAAATTACCCGAAATTACAAAAAAACCGACCATAAAATGTCATAAGAATTAGAATAACTGAGCGTAGGAGTGTTTTAGTGTCTACAAAAAAAAAAATAAAAGAGACCAAATTATTAAGAAATTAAAACTAGTGTTCTTTATTTAATACAAAATATACAAAAAATAAAGCTACTAATATGTACGTATAATAGGTACGTATATTCATTTGTTGACAAAATTGACTATCGAATAAACACAAACTACACACCATACTTTACCACGCATTAAATAAAACAAATAGCTCTAAGTTGTATATTAATATATTATACACACTAATTAATGATAACATGGATTTAATAGGTAAACTTTATTGTGGGTTTTTCTACAGGTAACCAATATAGGTTACACTAAATATAGGTAAAATAATAAGTTAGTTATTCAAAAAAACTAAATGTATAAATTAAAATGGTGTGACGTTTGGTTTTTTAATTGGTTTTTAATATGTTTTTTCCTACAACCGCCATATCAGGGTTATTTTGTACAGTGCCAGTTTGGTTACAAAAGAATATCTGATACTCACTGATTATTAATTGTATTAATTACTATACTTTATTTGTCGTTATCAGTCGTAACTTGAGACATTCCTTATATTATATTTATAATACTGTGCTTGGAAATGTATACAGTTATGATTAATTAAAAGCCATTCTATTAGTGCAAGGCTAAATTATTATTTGTATTATATAAATGTGGATTGTTGACTTACCTATATTAATCATTGTTGTTCACGTGGAGCCACTAATATAAAAGGAAATTGTACCAATTACAATTATTTTTCTACATAGTAAATTCATACCAGTTAATTGTTATTATTTATTTTAGATTTAAAATTTACACCATATGTTTATTCTATCAATTCTTATACTTAATAAGATTTTCAAAATATTTTGACTCGTTTTGAGTTACGAATATTTTCAGCTATCAATTTTTCTAGTTTTTAGATTCTGAGTGACACGATGAATGTATTGATTTTATAATGATGTGTGTTTTTTTATTTTTTTTTTGTGTCTGTCATCACCTTTTAGGACAGTAAAAATGCTTCAATTTTCTTCAATAGTACTTTTTCTGATAGGAAAGTGAATCTAGTTGGTATTTTGGGGGGTCAAAAGTTAAAATTTCGCAGTAGTATTCAAAAGCACCGTGAAAAACAAATGAAAAATTAAGGAAAAACCGTGAATTTTTACGGAAAACCAATTTTCGACAAAATCGATTTTCGTTTTTGGTATAACTTTAAAAGAAATGAGCGTAAAGACATGACATTTTGACCGAATGTTTATGTAGGAATTTTCTACACACCCTCAAATATTCTGACTTATTTTGAGCTGATAACGGACATTTTCAGTTTCCAATTTTTTTAGTTTTTTTTTCTATAAATGTCAATAAAATTTTATTTGTTGGGTAAAAAATCTTGAAAATTTAATAGTAGGCTTCTAATATATAGTTTCAAAGGCAGATGAAAAATATTAAAAATCCGTAGTCACAATTTTTTTTCATAGGTAATAAAAAGTTCAAATTTTGACAAAATACGTAAAAATGACGAAAATGTACAATTTATTTTGAGTTAGAAATTCATAAAAATTTTTCTTTATAAATCTGACGTTTGAAAATGTGATACAAGATTCTTCATAAGTTTGCCTAATTTTATAAATAAAAAAATGTTTATAAGCAAGTCAACATAAATTTTTATTAGCATTTTAAGTTCAAATTTTTACAAGATTAAATATTCACTCGATTCCTCATGCAGCGATTTTTTTATTTTGTTGCAATTCAAAAACTAATAACTGTAGATGCATACAAATTTCACTGAATGTTTATATAAGCACTTTCTATACACCATCTAATTTTGAATATATTTTGACTGTTTTTGAGCTTTTTACGGACCATTTCAATTTTCAATTTTTTTTAGTTTTTTTTTATATAAATACCAATAAATTTTTAATTGTTGGGCCAAAAATAATGACAATTTAATACAAGGCTCCTTATATATTGTTACAATAGCAATTTAAAAATATTAAAAATATATAGGCACACTTTTTTTTATAAGCATTTAAAGTTCGAATTTTTACAAAATTCATCAAAATCTCAAAAATTATCAACCATTGTCATTAAATAATTATAAAATGGTCAGTTTTTATAACTAAGGATTGAAAATGTAAAATAAAGATTCTAATAAATAGTAAATACTGTAAACAAAAAATCTAAAAAATATATAAACACAGTTATTTTTTACAGACGTTTTAAGTTCAAATTTAGACGAAATTACATATTAAAATCAATTTTAACGAGTAAAAGTATATATTATAATATTTTTCTAGCATCACTGATAATTTTAGGTTAATAATTAAATAATGTTAATAATATTAATTCAACTTAGCAGCTACTTTAAAATAACAATATCAATATAATTTAAAATATCCTAGACTGACATACCGTCTCCGCTCTGAATCGTTTTTCGTATACATTGATATTATATCATTGAATTCAAATTTAATACCATCTATTATACGGTGATCTACTTGTAACCTACTGTACAGCAGAGCGACATCCACTTGACCCCCTTTTTTTCTTTTAAATTGAATATGTATAACATCGTTTTACATTCAATAATCTTTAAAAATCGTTAATCATTAATTTATTATTTTTAAGATACACTTAATATAAAAATAATATCCTATTAAAGTGGTACCTAACGAGAACCGACACCTACTTATATATAATTTAGTAAATTAATTGACCTCCACTCAAAATTATTTTTCAAACCATTATTCATCATTGCATTCAAACTATTATAGTATAATGTTACTAATACCTCCAATACCACTATACATCACCTGCAAGGTCTTTGATGGTTATGTAATTAAAAAAAAAAATTCTATTGAAACCTAAATTTCCACATTTTATACACAATCAAGTCATTGAATAATAAATTGCTTACAATATTTCAGATATATGTACTTAATTAAAATACTGGTCATTGAATATTTATAAAATGGCTCTTATACTAAAATAACAAATCTAAAAATCTATAGGCAGGTACACATTTTAGTGGAAGTCATTAAACAAAGTTATTGACGGTATCAAACTAAAACTCGGGGCATAAAAATGTAATATTTATTAATATATTTTTTAATAAACCAGATACTACTATAACTACTTACAGTTAATTATCATTTATGATTATATTTTATCATTACATAACACATTGAGCTTACATTCATTTTTATAGGTTCTTAAATTTAAATTCAAGTTGTTTAAAATAAATCTAAAAAAATGACAAATTTTCAAAATTTTATATTTGGTCAAAAATTATACAACACCTGTTTAAAATAAACTAAATTAATTTGTCAAACTAACCTTAATGACTTATTTTCATAGTACTGAAAATTTTTTGACGAGTCTCATTTTAAAGCAGTATGATTAGTGTGTTCGTGTATCATAAGCAGATTATATATTTTTTTTTTATGTTCAAAAAGTTAATTTATATTTTTCAATATTTAACCTTCATGTTTTTTCTATATTGCTTTACAACACATCTATAATGAATTTTTCAATCTTCAACTATCTAAACAATGCAAAATTAATTAATTTTTAGGTATACCTAATTATAATATTTTTCCTTGACGTTCACATTTACACTGATCAATGTGTCAAATACCTTCTGAATAATTAAACCATAATAATTAACCTTTTTTGTGATGTTTAGTGTGATGTTGATAAATCTGTTTAATCTGTATCAATGTATCATTAATAATTTGTGATATTATGCAGATACATGTGACATGTTTCGTGAATATACATGAAAATAATTTTTGACACCCGGTAATGTTATGCACAACTACCGAGATTGAAGATCTTGAACTTTATTCTGGAAAAAAAAATTAAAACCAGTTATAGTATAGTCATTTACATATTATTATATATTTTTATTTCGTTTTTTGAGTTGTAATTCAATTTACTCACCTAAAACAAGAACGTCCAGCTAAAATGTATCAATTATGTGATATTCTAACCTAACCTTAGTACCTATACGATTAGTATATTTTACCAACCATACAAAAATCCTACACATGACTTGTCAATTGTGAACTGTCAGCGATTATAACTTCAGTCCCGGCTAAGGGTAAGTATTCAACTATACTTCCAAATTCCAAATAATTTTTATTCAAATCCATACAGTTCCACAATCGCCACTATTATTATTGTGTAGAATTCCATATTGATTTTTGTCTGAGTATAGGACTGATTGAAGGTGATGTATTGGAAATAAAAAATCATTTAATATTTATCTGCCATTCCTGGTCCATAATGCAAATGTCGAAAGAACGTTTTTACTGATAGTTGCTTAGTGGACCACAGAACGAAACCATTTTCGAGTAGGCAATTGAAACTTGAAAGTGAAGTATCGTCAAATTTAAATTCGATTTCCATATGATTTGTTCGGAACTTTATGAATACAGTATGGGGAAATTAAAAACTAAACCTATTGAAACAGGTCAAAAAGTCAGAAAAGTATCAAAGGTGATAATAATTCAATATTTTAACTAACTAATAATAATAATAATAATAATTAATAATAAACATGTTAAATTTTTATTTTAATGAAAAATACAATTGATTAATTTATAATTGTATATTAAAATATAAATGATTCTATAAATTAGGTAAGTATTGTGAATCCACTACATATTACACATTTATACTAATTCTACATTAAAATTATTATTAAAAAAAAACAAAAAAGGATGGTTTTCTTAGTAAAAAAAGTTAATTTAATATGGTCAAGCAAAAAAATTAGTCATTCGATATTCAATTATTGATAAATGTCCCTGTCAGTTTATGGCAATGCTTTGGCATACATACTATTATACACTATTCATAATTTACGACTAACACAACTTAACTGCCGAATGCATAAGAAGTTGCCTATAAATAGTTCCTTAGAATCTAGATATTGCGAGGCCCATCAATATACTCATTCCCGTTCGGCCGAACAATACAAAAACCCCCTTGGGATGCATGCTAGGAGTTATCGATTGTTTGAGCTTTTGATGAAAGAATTGCGAAAACGAAAAACCTTTCAAGTAACAGCATAACGATTATAAAAACAAAATGCGTTATAGGTACCTATTCTCATTGGTAAAAGTGCAGTAAAATACGTCCTTAGTTTAACACTATTATACGGTCACGGTAACCTGTATACTAAAATGACTTATGACCGTATGGACACAAATAGCAAATATAAACAGAAATACCAAATTTCTGCGTCTGAAAACTTTTCAGTTCACCTTTTGCATTGACACCTTGTCTTAAATTTAAAAAGTATACCTATGCCGTTTGGATTCAGCTCGTAGGTAACATTTTTTTTATGTAACAACTACATACAATTATTATTCCGAGATAAAACTTTTTTACCGGCCATTAACCAAGATTATTAAAAATATGTAGCCTTCAAATTTGTGAATTTGTTTTGTTTTTATAAATTGTTTTTATATGATTTTAAGTATTTATAAATTAATTACACTATTTTTTTTATAAAAATATTTAAGTTTTATCTATTTTTGATCCGAGATTAATGTTTAAAAAATAATTATAAACCCCTATAATATTTAATTTTACTATCGGAATCTGCAAACTTTTTTAAAAATATTGATGACGATTATGATTTAGTGTAATGAATAGTGAAATTTTGTGGGTAACCAATTATGTATGTTTTGATCCTTGGAGATTTTATTTTATATTATTTTTGATGATCTCACTTAAGTTGCATATAAAAAACTACAAAACTAACTCAGTTTCAGGTTTATAATAATATAATACGGTTTGCACCATGCTCGGTGGCGTTTTGTTAGATCGATGAAGTTTGCCATCGTTCACTTTGTTGGGGAAGTCGAATAATATACATACGTTAAATATCGCTCAGCAGTAGTCGAATGACCCGCTGGATAGATTGTTTCGACAATTCGATAGAACGCCTTTTGCGGGTTACTCATTTATTTGCGGTGTGGTGGTAGGGGAGTGAAGGCTTTTGAGTTCCAACACAATTCGAAGATAATTCGAGTCCACTATATAATAGGAGTGGGGATGATTTATGTGACAGTTAGGATGTAGGTACCTAATTAACCAAAGAAGCGACGACAATCGAACGCCACGATGTTATTATAGTGGCGCCGTGCGTAACACACCCGCTCGACCCATATTCACCTTGGAGTGTATGTTTGCGTGTGCGTGCGCCTAAAAGTTTATTATTATATTACATATAATATATTATTATGTTTCTCTGCGCCAACGTAAATTATTATACATTTATTATGATGTACCCTCTCTCGACGTTATTAATATACCGACGTTCGACGCCGGCCGTAATACATTACATACAAACTGGGAAACTATGTACGATATGTACCTATAGGTATATATAGGAATATGTGTACTCCCGTCATCAAAATATGTAGGTCTCTATATTAACTATTTTCAGCTTCTATATAATAATGATTTCCACAATTTAAACAATCTAAAATGTTCTAATTTTTTCCTTACGTATATGATATATTGATTTGTAAAATATACGGGTGGCCGCACTCAACACTCATATAATAATATTATATCATTTTTAAAACAATTTATACAGGTATCATCGTTACGATACTTTATAATATTAAATTAAATTTTTGGAAATGCCTGCTTAATTGAATAATGATGAAAACGATATTATAATTTTATTTTAGAGATTTGACGTTTTTGGCCAAAATATGTTTAAAGTGTTTTTTTCATTAGATTTTATTTTTAATTTGCAATTTAATTTCTAAGATCTAAAAACGGAATAGTAAAATATTGATATGCGTTATTCTAACTATAGTTTTACAATACTATTCGTGACTGTTGGTGTTAGATACTATTACTCTATTCATACATCACCTTAGTGCTGTTGTATTACCAGCTGTATCTATTATACCTCTATTTTGAAACAATAATAAGTCATAGAGTTTGAGAAAAGGTCAGTTTACAATATATAGTTGTACAAATTTAAATTGCACGTAAAAAGCTTTTAATACTGTATTGCTTATAGTAGTGATAACTGACTAAAAATAATTCTGATAGAGGTAATGTATTAGATTCTGAGCGTGGATAGGTACTTATATTTGATTTTACAATGATGTCTGACTACGTCATATTTAGAATCAATAAAAAACTAAATTTAAAAAAAAAGTTATATTTACGAAATACAAGTTTTCGACCAAATCGATTTTGTTTTTTTGTTGCAATGCTTAAATGAATTACCGTAGACAGGCGTGGATCCAGAGGGGGGGGGGGGGTGCTAGGGTGCTATAGCACACTCCTTGGCATATATTGCTTCCTGGAAAACATATACTCTACACAACATGTATTTTTCAGTAGACTGGGACATTTCTGAACAAAATTGGTACAAAAAAAAAACCTTTTAAATATTAAGCACATCCATTTTGAAAAATAAAAAAAAGTCTTCCCATCAGGATAAAGTATACAGGATACGAGACCTTAACCTGAGCACCCCCCATAAAAAATCCTAGATCCGCCACTGACCGTACATACTTGAAAGTAAATATTATTTATGTTAACATATTAAAAAATATCCTAAATACATTTTTATAAACCTTTGAACTTCAAATTTTGAGGAAAATTCGTCAAAATCATGAATATTTACAAATTATTTTCTAGTTATAGTTTTTTTATAAAATATTTCAATTTTTGTACCTAATTGTGAAAAATGTCAATAAGGTTCCGTATAAGCTGTTTTTATTTTTTATAGGAATAAAAAAAATAATATTTTAGTATTTATGTCACTTAAATAGGTTTTTTTTTAAATTTGAAGTTCATACACATTTTGACGAAATTGGTTATTAAAACGTTAAAAAAGATCTATTAAAATTTGTTATTATATTGTACCAAAATAAAAAAATTATAGTCTTAACACCTTTCCACTATTACCTACTTAAATTATTATTATCCACACACATTAAAATTGTTGAATATTTTTTTTCTTTAAAAAGTAATACAAGGTTCTTCATAAGTTGTTCTTCTAACAATAGTTTTATTCAAGGTATACAATATTACAACAAAATATATAAAATCGATTTTGTTGAAACTGGTGTACCTACTTAACTTACTATAAATCTCAAAATTTTTTTTCTACATATAGCCATTTAGGAAATTTTTGCACTGTTTGGGAAAATAACATCTCATAAACAACAACTTTGAAACATTTTCAATCTAAAAAATTGCTTTACAAAACTTTTAAATTATTCCAACACAAAAAATGTTTTCACATAATACATAGGTAATAATAACTAACTAAAAATATATTACATCGAATTACATTAAAATACTTTTTTAATTACTCCAAATTTGGTTGTTTTTGTGGTAATTGATCTCACATTTTTTAAATGCAATTTTTTTTATTTCAATTGGTAATTAACATTGTATATATAGTTTTTACTTATTTACTGGTAGACATTAAATATGTAATTTTTAACACTTAAATATAATAAATACAAGACTTTAAATTTTAGTAGTACGTTGTAACATTATAGGTTAAAAAAAAACACTCACAGTTTTATGTAATTTTTAAAAATGTTTTTTAATTGGCTAATAAATAAAAACTAATATGATTGATGCATCTGTTAAAAATAAATCATAATAGGTACCACACCATCACCGCCTCATTCTAAAATAAATGTAATAAGTAATTGTATTCGATGTTAATTTAATTATATAATATTACACTCTATGTGCACTATTATAAATATAACAGATATCCTTTTCTTCTTTTTGAACGTTTAGAATTATAATTTCATTCAAATTTATCAATTTATGAGGATATATTATCTTTTCATATAATTACCAGTCTTGTATTTTTTATATAGTTTATAGTTTTGATTATACTTTTCTTTTGCATATGTCCACGATATTTGACATTTTTTTAACACTTATGTACGAGTCGATATTTAATTTTTGAACAAAAGGAATCGAACAAAGAAATCGTTTGAAAAACATTCTGCTCATATAAACATATTATGAAATTAAAAACATGTGTGTAGTCGTTTCAAAATAAAATGAAAATATAAATTGTACAATATGATACGTACCTATTCACTATATTTTACGTTTACCTATAAAATAACTGCTTGGCGATAAAATGATCACACAAACTATTTGTAGTATACATTTAATGACACCATTATCGTTATCGTTTGTCAAACAGGAGTGGGACGTGGAAAAAGGTTTGCCGAGAGGAGTCGCTGCAGGTCTGAGTGGCGGTGACGACGACGACGACGACGACGACAACCGCGACCGTAGTAGCGGCGGTAACCCAAACACCCGAAACGCCAACAATTGTTGCGACGAGGCAACGGAGGAGGTGGTCGAAGGCGTTCACGGCAAGCGGCAGCAGCGACTCGACGGCGGCGAGAGTAAAAGTACCGGTGGTGGTGAAGGCGGAGGTGGCAGAGCACGCGGAGCGGTGTGCGCCGCGGTAAAAGTCATCGTCGCCGTAGCAGCGTTCACTGTGACGTGCGCGTTCGTGTGGTACACTATGGGCCTACCGTTCCTGTTGCAAGTCGTTGTGATCGCGGCAATCGCATTTGTCGCCAGTGGCGGTTACAAACTCGTCTACCTGGTGTACCGCACCGCTCCCAGGGACCTCAGGTCAGTTGATTATTTGGTTATCTCATCTTTAATAATCGTCCTTTTCTAGACACATTCGTACACACTACACGACAACGACGAAGTTATTATTATATAATTATCACACTGATTATATCATTAGTTATTATATAATATTAATTATTACTACTATTGGGGTAACTCTATAATAGGTGGGGGGGAGAGAAATGGGAGGCTAGTCATCTTTAGATAGCAAAACACGGTATATGGGGACAGCGTCAGCCTCGCACGGTTTTTAGTTACACCATTAAAATATATTTTTCAATTTATTAGTTTACCTTTACAACGTGCTTAGGTATCTTTAAAATCGAATAACGAAAATTGTTATAAATTCGTTTACCTTCAGGTGTACTGCATTCGGACCATGCGCATGCTTTCGGGTTAGTGTCGTTTACACGTCGTTGTCCGCGAGACATTCGTACCCGACGGCGATGACATTATTAATAATTAGTTATTATTATTAATTATGATAGGCGTAACTCTATACGCTTTTAATTTAGATGGGTGTAAGGGGGGATTTGGAGTCCTGACATATTATTTTGATAGCAAAATAAATACGGTATGAGGACAGTTATAATAACGCTATTAAAATATATTTTTCTTATTAGTTCACAACGTGTAATAGATATTTTTAAAGTTGGATAGCAAAAATAAAGTTAACAATATGTACACACGTTTAACCAAAAAAATCTGAGTCGGCTTCAAATAATTCTGAAGCCTCCCCCCAAGTTACGCCTCTTCTGATGAGATTAAATAAATGCTCCAAATATATACATACAACATCATTACAATGTGTTATAATAATGGGCACGCAGAACAATAATATTATTGCGATTTGAGACCAAAAACGCCGCTTTCGAGTAGATTGTTATTGCGATTATACAAATAATTATATCGCGCATTAGAGACGATTAAATTTATTTTTATTATTATTTATTATCGTCGGAGACCGGAGTCGTATATCGTCGCGGGACGTGTGTCATTTTAATGCATTCCTGACGACTACGGTCGTGTTTCGCGACAAATCGTTTTCCTAATATGTTGTTATTCAGACCAAAGTATCTAACTCATTCGTGCGACGAAAGCCCGTCGATAACGGAGTACCTATAATATATCATACTATTATTAATTCATATCGGTTTGTAATATATTATTGTAAAAAAAAAGCAATTACCGGGTAAAAAATCAGATAAATACTGGGTACCAACCGTTGGTTAGGTACACACTAACTTAACAACTAATCCTACCAATAAAAGAATATTCATATAATTATAAAAATAAAAATATTGATTTTTGATTGATTTGACATTTGCCGCACGCTCTTGGGGAGGGCCCTCCGCCTCTTTCAGGGCGCCACTGATAATATATTACATACTTAGTATAAATGTATAATATTGTATATTTGTATTGAATAACACTACAGCTACTACCTACTGCAATAATAACCGAATTCTTGTTTTCTACAATCACAGTTATAATTACCGACTATTATATTATTATTAACACGTATATTATGTTTTCGTATTAACGTAAACTAAGTGTGTAACGACGTATTAACCTGTACGCGTAGGTTAGATGTCTCCCGTGTTTATAGCACTCATTTCCCAATCAGAATCCACAAATATTCGTAAAAACATTCGGAAACTTTTCCTTGTTGCACCTATTGGTTTTTTGTGTTTCGGTCGACACGCATGCAATATAATATTTTTAGCATGTCGTCGATAATGCACTAGGGTATAATGCGGATTGTGCAGTCTAATGAACAATATTTTATTAAGTGGATTTCCAAGCCATCGTGTGTCATTGCGACTATAGATCAGCTATAATATAATATAATATAATAATGTGACGTCCTTGTATCTTTAACGTAATTACTTCATGAACGTATTTAAAAAAAAAAATTCATCGTAGACTATACTACCAATTATAAGTTATGTTTTGAGATTTTCACAATATACGCTCGAAATGTCATTCTTTTTTTTCAACGACTGCACGTTTATATCCCGGCTAACCTTATATATTAGCAGACTGATCAAGTCCTCGCTTTTTTTTATTTTTATTGAATGCACATTTCGTATTTGATTCACTGCCGCCGCCATACAGTAAAAACGCGATGGAATCCTAATAATTCAAGAATCAATATAATATAGTTTTTCAAAATAATCCTATTACCTACGTTTTCCTATTTACGCAAAATAGTAACACACATAGCTAGTTAGCTCTTCGTCAATATTATGTATAATATAGAGTGCAGTGGTAGATATATATAAGCTTATACTGATATAATACTTCGTCTAGTTGCAATTCAATTACCTATGTATGGATTACACTGTGGAACCGAACCACTGTTACGTTCGAGCTTGTAAGTAACCCATATTGGTATAAATAATTCGAGTTGGTTATTTTTACAGCGAACATTTATAAACAATGTAATCGAACCTATAGTAACAATATTAATTATTATCTTTTGTGGGTTGTGCGTTTCCAAGTTTCTGCTCTTACTTCTGTCATACATACATTCGTCCTAGAGCTTGAACCCAGGGGAGTACACAAAATTCGTTTATTCGTCATTGAGTACATCTACATGTGTCGGAGGATTGTACATGATACAGTGATACACTGTATGCCTATGGCCATGTACACGTTTTATTTCAAACAAATCTAACGAGTTTTATAACAACTGGAGTGTTGTTGACTAAGGTTATCTCAGTTTCTCTTTAAATTACGTATTAAACAATACCGGTTGTCGGCCGAAAACTATTTTGCAGATATATGCCTACTAAGTTTATTATATAAATATTACAACACACATTTAAGAGTATTTAGTTTTTAGTTTTGTCTTTTCAATTCATTTGAATTTGCGTATTAAAATATTATATTATTAGATTCTGAGCGGAGCGATGAATGTATTGATTTTACAATGATGTGTGTTTTTTTTTATTTTTATTTTTATTTTTGTGTCTCTCATCACGTTTTAGGACATTAAAAATGCTTCGATTTTCTTCAATAGTACCTTTTCTGATAGGAAAGTGAATCTAGTTGGTACTTTGGGGGGGTCAAAAGTTAAATTTTTTAGTTTTTTTTCTATTAATATCAATAAAATTTTAATTGTTGGGCCAAAAATAATGACAATTTAATACAAGGCTCCTGATATATTGTTACAATAGCAGTTGAAAAATATTAAAAATACATAGGCACACATTTTTTTTATAAACATTTAAAGTTCGAATTTTGACAAAATTCATCAAAATCTCGAAAATTATCTATCATTGTAATTAAACAATTATAAAATGGTCAGTTTTTATAACTAAGGATTGAAAATTTAAAATAAAGATTCTAATAAATAGTACATACTGTAAACAAAAAATCTAAAAAATATATAAACAGTTATTTTTTACAGACATTTAAGTTTAAATTTGGACGAAATTACATATTAAAATCAATTTTAACGAGTAAAAGTATATATTATAATATTTTTCTAGCATCACTGATAATTTTAGGTTAATAATTAAATAATGTTAATAATATTAATTCAACTTAGCAGCTACTGTAAAATAACAATATCAATATAATTTAAAATATCCTAGACTGACATACCGTCTCCGCTCAGAATCGTTTTTCATATACAATGATATTATATCATTGAATTCAAATTTAATACCATCCATTATAGTACAGTGATCTACTTGTAGCCTACTGTACAGCGGAGCGACATCCACTTGACCAGCTTTTCATTTGTACCAAACTTAAAATTTACAAAAAACATAAACAATTATTTATACACGAGTAATAATCGTTTTGTTGTATGAACACTACATAATAAGTTTATATTTTAAGCTCAAGTAATTAAAAGTCATATTGATTATAATAAATACACTTGCATAACGTGTACTAATGTGTTTGTACTCTTAGTGATTATAATTGAAAAAAACACCAACCTATATTTTGTTTTAAATCATATTATATCGAGTGCAATCAACGTAATACGTTATTTTGTTCACATTATAAAATCAGCGTTGATTACAAATACGTTTTTGATTGATTACACCTCATTGTTTATAACATCTAAACATTTAACAAATTCGTCTACATTGAGAAAACGATCCAATGAAACTTATCGTGTTTACTGAACTTTTCAGAACAACTATTATACTGTTTTTTTCGAATGCATTAGCATTCATTATTGAAGAGTTCGTACTATATAATATAATATTATAATTTATGATAATATGACAAAGTCGTATTAACCATTCAAAATTCAAATGGTTGAGTAAAAGGAAAGTTAGCTGAAATAATTTGTCAACAAATAAGTACAATAATAATAAAATCATGACAGTTATTTTCGAAAATACATGAAAAGCAACGCATAATAGTCCGCGGACCCACAAAGCCATAGGAATGGAAATGCATTTATATCAAACGCAATGAAATATTGAAGTAACATTTTCAATTTAAAACGTTAGAGGAATAGGAATTCTCTCAATACGAGATTTATCGAATGATATATCCTACAATAAACATCATGATAAACCTATTACTAACATGAAATGTATATTTCGTGCGGCTGTGATCCTATATGGTATATAGTATAACGTATTTACCGCGATTTTGGTCGACCTTAGTTAGGCTTCCTGGTGTACTAGTTTTCCTGCAGGACGACTGTAGTCTGCAGATACACGTTTAACATTGAAACTGGTTTAGCTAGTATTACGACATTATACTAAGTCGGTCATAGAGTGTAATATAGTAATAATAATAATGATAATAATATATATATATATATTATATACCTAGGTAAATTTTAAACTCGGTTCGATTTGTTTAATTATTTTGAAAAACCATTGCTGTTTAATTAAATACTATGATTTATTTCAGAATTGACTATATTGTATAATATTGTATATCATATAAATCATTATATAATTAGGGCATGTTTAAATGGAATTCTGGAAATGGCGTGTACCATAACTAAAAATCTCCTATAATATATGCGTAAAATCACAATCGTTTATTTTGTACATAAAATGAGCAGATTTATAATGCGTATTATTAACATATAATGTCCATTACGCATCATTTAGGAACTCCGATAGATAAATTACTGTTTCATTTCTGCTTGTATACGAATGAAATCAGTTGAACCGACGTCGGAAAAAATTAACTCGAAATTCTCATTTGAATAATAATTTCGTTGTGCGCACTATCTGTACTCTGTTCAATGTACATAATACATGTATATATATTATTTCATTGTTTTAACCAATAGAACTTTTTAATAAATTACTAAATTGTATATAAAGCTTTTACTCGATTTCCTATAAAACCTTTTGGCCACTATTAGATTAATTCGACTGTGACGTTATTTCATATTTACACAATTTGAGCGTGTAATTTTCTTAATACGACGGCCAACATACAATAATAATTGCATTTCAATAAGCTATCTTTGTCGATCCACATCATATTTTGTTCATAAAATTAGTAGGTAGGTACATGTACACATAGTAATTACGTGTTTCGTTGCATCCCTTGCCTTCTATTGGTTTTATTTTCAAACATTGTCTACTACATGGCATTTTCTGTCCACACGCACTAGTGAAAAAATGTATGTATTATGCTAATTTAATATATAAATATGTGCAATGGTAATAATAAATTATTATTACCTCTTAATATGGTCCTCCAAATATTATGTTGCGAAATGTAGTCCTATATGTATAGTATTATGAATTTATGATACATATTGGAAATGTCTATAATTTATATTAATAGCTTTTTTGTAATTGACTAAAACTATGTAAAAAAATCCCACTATTGGATAAATAACAGGTCATAGATCTTCAGAATTTATAAACAAAATCAAAATAATTAACATATTATATTTAAATTCAAATTTATGAAATTGTAAACAAATAAACTGGAAGTTTCAAAAATCAAAAATTGTATTTATTGATAAAAAAAAATATTTTAAATTGCAGTAAATAATGTTGGAATAATAAAATTAAAACCTATAGTACTAAAAAAATGTAATTTTCATGGTGTATATATTTAATGAAATGAATATTATGTTATCTTGCATAGAAATAAATGTTGCTATCATTAATTATTAAATAGAGTAGCCAATGAGAGATAAACTTTATACTACATCGTTAAACTTAAATTTGAATCATTTTTACTTATTATTAACTACACGTCTTATATCTTATAATACACATGTAGTTTATGGATTGAAAAAATCTAATAACCATCCTCGTTCGTGAATACTTACTTTTATGTCGGGACTTACATTTATCTAAATCCAATTTCATTTATACTAATTAGTAATTTGTATTCCAAGTAAATTATTCGTATAACTTTCAGTGAACTTTAAAAAACTCATCTGGTATGTAATATGCTTACCTAATTTGTAAACATTACCATTTAAATCAGTTATTCGTTTTTTTATGTTTTAAAAATTCAATTATTTTAGATTTAAGTACCTATGTTTTATTTTATTTTATACCTATTAAATAATTTCAAGATTAAAATAAAGATATTTATATCAATCGATCATCTAAAAATGTAATAGTTATTAAAACAAATTTACGTAATACCATTGAGAATATTATATTGTAGGTACCTACTCAATGGTATTATGTTTAGATACATTGTATTATAAACTTACCTACCAATTTATAATTGATTTGTTTCTGTTTATTTATTCACTCGTTAGTCGTTATTATTAAAAATATATCTAAGCACTTAGTAAGGCTAAGGAATATCTCGAGCGTTGAAACCAAATCGCTTACCCTTAGTATTGTTTTTGAAATTAAATTGCAGTTTTAGAATTTGATAGACTTTTTGGTTAATTAAAAATGTTAAGTATATATTTCCTATTTCGGGACGTTTTAATACATTTTTGAATTTATATTATAGCATATATTCATTACAGTACATGATTAATTAATTTTAAGTAGTATTAAAATTAATTAAACATTTTTCAGAACAAGTTTGTTTTATAAATAATAATTCTGAAATATTATAAGGTAAAGTTTGATGTTTAATTTCTACCTTCACAGGCAGAGACAATCTTATATTTCTAGTTATTTTAAACTCTTGAATGCAACGGTTAACACTATATAGAACAATAAATAAAGTTATGAAGTTATAACCAGCATCACTAAACTATCTGCACATAAACTTGATACTACTTTATATAGGTAACTAAGTACCTACGACTCAAATTATAATAAAAAATCAATTGTTGCTCTTATTTTATTTAATCATTATTTTGTACTAACAACTAATTTTAAGTTTTTTTTTTTCCAGAGCGCTATGTCGTTATTACTACTTTTTGTACACTGCGAAGAAATTGGGCAAGAACAACTGGACCGTCGCAGATGTATTCAAGCATAAGGTTGTGAAGAATACCCCTCACAAAGTGGTGTTCGTGTTTGAAGACAAAGAATGGACTGCTCTGCAGGTTTGTGCAAAATATTGCCTTCTATAATATATAACTGTATGGGTAACGTACGACCTTGAAATAGCTTCGGCGTTTGCGGGGTAAAGTGGCCATGCCCCACCCCCTAGAAATCATAAACTATCCAAAAAATTATTATTTCTTTTAGAAATCTTTTTAGAAGTTCAGTGTTTATAAACTATAATCACGGCCTACACATTTTACTATGGATAGGTATACGTTCTTCCCAAAGAAGTGTCATCGTCTCCGATAAATAGTAAAAGGACTACGACTACGCTATCGTGGAATAAAACACTTGTAGAGCATATAATATTACATTTAAAAAATGGTTTAGGTACTCAGTTTATATACTATAAAAACAACAATTTATCTTGTGATAATTTATTGAATATTTTAATTTAATTGTTCCAATAATACACATTACAGACAGTTTTAATTAATTTTTATAAAACACGCAAGGCCCAATACAAAGTTGAAAATTACTCTTGTTGCATTATATATTATATTATACAAAAGTCTAAGAGTTATTAATGCTTTCAGATTTTAAGAATAAAGTAATACGAAGCGACTAACGTTATACTTTTTATGAAGTTAATTGATCAGACCCGAGGGATATCTTTTTGTCCGCTCACTTCGATTTTTCTTCAAATTAATTATTATGAATGTTATATTGCCCAGTCAAAAAGCACTACTCATTGATGCTTAAGGCCATAAGAAGCCAATAAATAATTTACATTTCTTTCACGAATCCCCTGTACAATTTTAATCTGGCTATATAGGTAGATCAATACATATAATTTTTCATTTTGAAATTGTACATTCCATACCAACCATTTTCTTGTATCACACTCAACGACACAATAAATAATTATTATATATTATTAAATACAATTTAATCTAAAGCAGTCATCTTTGTGAAGTACAAAAGTTTAAATTCTTCATTAAATAAAATACTTGAAAAATATAGTCTCTAGTATAGTTCAAAGTGATTCTAATAGTAGTCCTATTGCTCTGGATGTCGGTAAAATTAAAAGATAAAAAAACTGAGTGCTGACGAATGAAAAATTTGTGTTTAATTCCTACACATTTATCT
Organism: Nasonovia ribisnigri; assembly: GCA_027563435.1. NCBI lineage: Eukaryota > Metazoa > Arthropoda > Insecta > Hemiptera > Aphididae > Nasonovia > Nasonovia ribisnigri. The sequence goes on along the minus strand of JANEHU010004296.1, from coordinate 295,171 downwards.
ATGCTTATTCGCAATTCTTTATATTTAATAATTTCATCATAAATCGTATGAAAAACGTATAATAAAAGTGTAACTTTATTACATCACTTGAATTCGTATACAGTGATTAAACAATTTAGGTACATCTAGTATCCAGCGTGAGTTTTAATGAAAAATAATGTGTTTTATTTTTGAATTATCACATTAAATTAGTTGGTCAAGTCATGGGCACCGAGTTTTGTGTTACTCAAAACGCAAACATCCCACGAAACAACTAGGCGCCCATGAGTCAAGTTATTAATTTATAAAAACAAGGTTCTATATATTACTATTTTGCATTTTTTTCTGGCTTTTATAGTCTGTATAAAAGTAGGACCATTGCTTTAGAAATTATTAACCGTATTATTTATAATTTCAAAGTTAATATTTGACTACAATTTTTAACTAACATTTTTATTTGGATTAATACCTAATAACTTAAAATTAAATAAAAGTACTAAAAAAAGTAAAATAAAATAAAATAAACGCACAATCATGTGTATAATAAATAAAACCACATAGTTAATGTAATATGCTTCAACATTACCATTATGATTATTACCATCACTAATTGTAAAAATAAGTACAACTTCTTGCATACAAATTGTATTGAACTAATATGTCTACAATATAGATGTTGTACTTTTTTTTTCTTGGTATCGAGAGCCAGAGGAAGAACCGCGTTAGTATTAAGTTAGTATTACTTTTCCTTATGTTGTACCTACCTACATATTCATACTTATATTGGTAGTGTTCATTAAAGTGAGTGCTTTTAATAATACCTAATATTATGTAATTAAACCGTTATAGTTTAATACCACTAATACCACTCTATTAACTTAATATTAACGTGTCGATAATGGATTATTAATAATATTAGTGTTTCGAAAATTAACTAAATGCTATCAGGTAGTTTTAGACAGAAGAATGTTTTTTTGCATTTTAAAATTGAATATCCTTAAAAAGTTATATCTTTTAAAAAAATGTATTTGTTTATTGTTTATATACTTATATCGAAGGAAGTAAATTAAATTATAAATATAAAACTTGTCTGTGGTATATCTTTCAAAATTAGTATTCATAAATATCACAAATGCATTACTCATATTATGACATTTAAATAACAAATAAAAAATGTAATAACGATTTAAAGGCTGCTGCTGAAAAGTAAAAACCAGTTTAAATATTTAGAGTTATAGCATTAAACCTTGGTTAAATTTTTCATGGTTATTAGACATTTCAAACCTGTTTTCATCTCTTTGGAGCTTAACCAGGACCTAGTTAAACCGATTTGGTGAAACATGTTTCCTTATTACCTACATCTATTTATACTAATAATGCATTGAAGGTCTAAGATTTTTTTCAACAGATTCACATTTTAAAATAAATAAATGGAAAATGGTCTGGAAAACATTCAAAGATATTTTTACAAGTCGATATTTAGATAAGCTACAGTTACACATTTCAACAATTATATCTCGCCACTTAATGTTCTTTCTAATCACATAATGATTAATATGGGGGAAACGTAACAATGTTAAAATATTTTCATTTTAAAAATTCTTCAGAAAAGTTTAACGTTTTAAAAAAAATTCCACAAATGTACAGTCGTAACATTTGTTTGTGTTTTTCATTTTAATAGTCCCCTTTTATACAATATTGTTACGTTTTTGAAAATGTTTTTTTCACACAATTTCAAGTCGTTACAAAACAAATATTTTTTTATATTTTCATCCTAGTTTTTTTTTTTAAGTTTTTACTTTTTTGAATGACAACATTTAGTTTTAATTTCCTTTTATATAGCAGACTATTTTATGGAGTATTTTTACTTTAGATATATTATATTATATATATAATTAAATTATACCTACTGAATGCATTAGCATGGTTTTTAAAATGTTTTATTTTGATCTACAGTCTAATTTTATACGACATTTTTAATTGAAACCATAAATAAACGCAGCGTGCTATATATCAATAATGATATGCACGTATATTGATGTCGTAATAAATAATAACATACATGATTGAAATGTGTTGGAACAGGTTGAAGAATACAGTAATAGAGTGGCCAATGTTATGTTGGAGAATGGTTTCAAGAAGGGCGATGTGGTCGGCTTGCTAATGGAAAACCGACCCGAGTTCGTGGGCATTTGGTTGGGCATGTCCAAAGTAGGCATTGTAAGCGCGTTGATCAACTACAACCAGAGGATGGTGTCACTGCTCCACTCCATTAAAGTGGCCAACTGTACCAGTTTGATTTACGGGGCCGAGTTGTCATCGGGTAAGAATATAGGCAATATAGAGTTATTAGTAATAAACTAATAACTTATTACGTTCACATACTGACGTTAAAGCGATTTTTAGTTCACGGATTATTGTGTTTTTACTGATAAACAAAAGAAACTTAACCCATAGCAGGAAGCAAAGATCAACCGTGGATTTAAAAAAACACAGCCATGATTAAAGTGGTCGGGTGAGGGGGTAAGCAAAGTGACTAGGTCCTTCTACTTCTGACCGCGCTTAAAAAACGTACTCTTTAACATTTTCTCATAATGGTATTGCTGGTACGTTGAAGCATTAAAGTTAAACTGAAATAATTATTTATTTACTTAATGCTATCATTTTATAGTCTTGCAAAGCTTTTTTATTAAATATTTTCGGTTTGATAAAAATAGTATTACTCATACGGAATACTTAGTAAGTTAAATTTCTTTTATCATATCACTATTTCTCTTGTTTGGTTAGGTACACGTACTTGTTATTTATTTATTTAATATATTATGTAAATACCAGTTGGCCCTTTACGCAGTACTGCAGCGATAGAGGCGTGATAAATGATATAGCATGTTCATGAGGTTTGTGAAAAAAATGTATTGTTTGTGTGTACAGAAACTTAGATTTTGAACTTGGTGTATACAACGTTTGAAGTTAAAAGTCCCCAAAGAAAAAGAGTTGTACAATTTACAGTACTCCTTTGTGTACAATATGAGAAGTCAAAATATAATCATCTTTTACTTCTTGTTTTTTGTTTTACGTAAGGTGTTTGTTTATTACGTTTTAATATTGAATATCTGAAAATTAATTTAAAGAAGGGATTATTTTCTACGTCCTGTAGTCGTTTTCGGTTTTTATATTAGCAAAAATGTGTATGTTAGATGCCCATGGAGTTTATGAGTTGCTTATCCATTTGAGGTGTTAGCAAATGTTCAATTTTTGTTTCATTTAAACGTAATTTTTAACAAAATAGGCCTTTTTGACACTAAGTGATTAAGCGATGTCATAAGCGGAAACAATAATGTATCGTTTGGTGTATGGATTATTGAATATGGTGCAGTATTCGTTGATAAAAAGAGATGTTGACATCAGAAAAAATATATACGATTTTATTTTATTATGCAGGAACCTACATTGAATATTTTATTGTATTTTATTTTGTTATTTTATGTGTAGATTCAGACAAATAATATGTGTAACGAATAATATCGTGCTAAAGAAAAACTATTATTTATATTTCTGTTATATATTTATATTTTTTTATATATCTATATTATATTATTGTTTTTATTTTCAACTACATATGTTTTTATTTAAGATAAAATGTTTTGTTGTATAATCATTATACGGTTTAAGTTTTGAATAAATGGGTGCTAAATTTTGGAAATAGAATATAGATCACAGAATCCTTTGTTACTTTAAGCCCTGACGTCCCGACGTAAACGCAGTAAGCGAAACAGTCGTTACAAACAATACAGGTTAATAACTTTTTTTTATGTCTAAATATTGGATGAAAAAATTGTATAAACACTATAAACTAACGGTTGCAGATGTGGTTCTCCGCAATTCTTATCACATTTTAATCGTTATATATCTGTTGATTGCAACTCATAATACGGCACATATAGAGAGAGTGGTTTTAACTATTTTATTTACTCAGAGTACGTGTTGGTGATAGACAACGCGTTTTGTTATTTAACCCTCTCGGCACTATATTATATTTAGATTATTATTATTATATTTTTAGTTATATGTATTGGTACATTTTTTTTGCAGTGTCCTTTTGAAAATTTGGAATTGCATACATTTACTATTAGCTCAAAAAATATATGTTTTTGGGTATATATGAGTAGAATAAAAAGCAAAATGTCACGTTATTTTACACACCTAAATTAAATTTCATAATATCAGAAAGTTTGTCTTTGACGAAATTTTATAAAAATGCTTTCAATGCAAAAACAAGACTAGGTAGTGAAAATGATTTGTTTAACTTTATTCAATTCATTTGAAAATATAAGAAATTTCTTTTTCGCTTAATGATTGTTTGGAAAATATTAATACATTTATTGAATATTTTATTATATTTTTATTGCATATTTTACTATTTCATACTAAGTATAAATCCAAGCCCTAGTAATTAAATTATATTATACAATATTTATTATGATAACTGTGGTATATATACATCTGAGAATCTCTTGAAGTGTATTTTTTAGATTCTGAGCGGAACGATGAATGTATTGGTTTTGCAATGATGTGTGTTTTTTTTATTTATTTATTTATTTATTATTTTTTTGTATCTGTACACGATAAGTGGTCGAAATAATGCTTCGATTTTCTTCAACAGTATCTCATTTGATAGGAAGTGAATCTAGTTGGTGCATTCGGGAGGTATTTTTTTAAATTCCCAATAGTTTTCGAAAGCACAGGAAAAAATAAAATAAAAATTAAGGAATAACCGAAATTTTTACGCAAAATCGATTTTGGATTTTGCTATAACTGTAAAATAAATTACTGCAAATACATGAAATTATCACTGGTTGTTTATATTAGCATTTTCTTTACATGATAATATTTTTAAAATATTTTGAATTGTTTTGAACTGTTTACGGACTTATTCAGTTTCCTATTTTTTTAGTTTTTTTTTTCTATGAATGTCAATTAAATTGTATTTGTAAGGTAAAAAAGTATATATAAAAAATATATTGTTACAATGACTCTTGAAAAATATTAAAAACCTATAGTCACAATTTTTTGTTATGAGTATTTAAAGTTCAAACTTTAGCAAAATACAAAAAAATTACGAAATTGTACAAATTATTTTTAATTCAAGATTCATAAGTTTGCTTACCTCTTTCAAAAAAAAAATAAAAAAATGTCTACCTGAAAATCAAATTAAATTTTTATGAACGTTTTAAGTTCAAATTTTTACAACATTGGAAATTCACTCGATTTCTCGTGTACCGATTTCCTTATTTTACTGTAATTCAAAAACGAATAACTGGAAGATACTTGAAATTGTTATCATATGTTTATTTTATCAATTCCTATACTTGATAAAGTTTTCAAAATATTTTGTTTCGTTTTGAGCTATTAACGGACATATTCTTTTTACAGTTATTTTTATTGTTTTGTTCTATTAATATTAATAAAATTTTATTCGAAGGGTCAAAAAGCTTGAAAATTAAATATAAGGCTCCTAACATAAAAAAATATAAAAAAATATTAAAAATACATAAGCACAAAATTTTTTTATAATCATTTAAAGTTCGATTTTTAACAACATTTATCAAATTTCAAATTTCAAAATATTTTTGTAGTTAAAAATTGATGATATTTTCAACTTTTATAGCTAAAGATTGAAAATGTAAAACAAGGTTCCATACGTAACTAGGTTATTTTGTAACTAAATAATATCAAAAATATAAACACACAGTTTTTTTAATAACTATTTTATGATCAAATTTGGACAAAATTAAATATTAAATAACTAAGAATAACGATTTTAGTTATTTTGTTGTAATTTTATAATATTAATTCAACTTACCGGCTACCGTATTAATAGTATGAAATAACAATATAAATAAAAAATAAAATATCCACACTGACAAACCGTCTCAGCTCAGAATCGTTTTTCGTATACAATGATGTTATATCATTGAATTAAAATTTAATACCATCCATTATACAGTGACCCACTTGTAACCTACTGTACAGCAGAGTGATATCCACTTACCCGCCCTTTTTTTAAATACTAAATTATGATAAATACGATTAAATACTTTTTGCAGACATCGAAGATATCAAAGGTGATCTGGACAACGATATAAAACTGTTTAAATTTTCGAGCACTCCTCCGCCCGCCAACGACAGTACCTACTTGAACCACTTTCTGGAAAAAGCGTCACCTTCCGCGCCAAACCCGCCAGAAAAACCCGGTTACAACGACAAATTGCTGTACATTTACACGTCCGGTACCACCGGTTACCCGAAAGCAGCCATCATTACCAACGTCAGGTAATGAAAACTGATATTTCCACGATCCATATTACCACAACAGACGGAGTCTGTATAAATTCACATAGTGGTGATTTATATTATGCGTGAGACACTGAGACGAGACGACAAACAATTATTTGACCATTCCACCCACCAATGCGTTGATAAAAAAGGCCTATCTTTCATATGTAGGCATATATTATATTATTACGTTGTTGTTATTAAATTAATCGAGCTTTAGTAAAAATTTTAACTTACAAACGTAATCTACCTCATGTATAACCTACCTATTACTTGCCTACTTTCTATCTATATAACGCACCCATCCATCCACCTACTTATTAAAAAAAATCCATGAGTCATCAGATTTGCAGCTACCTTCGTGCGCGCCACTGAACTCACGAAAATAATAATAATAACATAATATACTATTTTTAATAGTAATTATTATAAGATTACATTGCCATTCAAATAGTCATAATGGGTTAATTTTTTTTTTAAAAGGGATGAAAGAAACCACATGTATATATATATACTATTTATTGCTAATGTGGTTACTGTTCTAATATAATATTAATCCGGTTCTGCCTATACCATTATGTATTTTAAAAAAACTACTTTTTAAACATTTTAGATTTTGAGTGGTGTGTCAGTAGCGTATCTAGGATATTTTCACGGGAATATCAAGATTTGAATAGACATATTCGCAGTATACACATATATATTTATATTATTATATGACTGTCATAATTTTTTCAGTAGGAACGAACTTCCCCAAAAGCTATATGTTTTACCGCCTTTCGGTCGATTGGAAATCAAACCCAATATATTATTTTAAACCAGTCATTAAATTAATTTTTCTAGTAGTTTTTTATGGAACAAAATCGAAAAAAGTATAGCTACTAAAAAAAGTAATCATTCTAAACAATCACCAAGGATGAAAATGAAAGAGTTTACAGTTTTTTTTATACCTACTCAAATTTAATTTTACGTGCAATTTGAATTGTTCATTATGCTTGTATAATATCTACCTATACACATTCTTAAGTGTCTGCACTGTGTGTTTTAGATATATTTTCATTGCCGGTGCTTATGCGTATCAAGTGGGCCTAAAGTACAGCGATCGGTTCTACACTCCAATGCCGCTGTACCACACTGCCGCCGGCATAATGTGCATCGGCCAATCGCTTCTTTACGGCTGTACCACGGTCATACGGAAAAAGTTTTCCGCTTCCGGGTACTTCCAAGACATTTCCAAGTACAATTGTACCGTAAGTCACAGTTTATCATTGTTTATAAATATATTATTATCTATAAGCATTGAGTGTTTACAATATTATATACTCAATAGTATAAGATGTGTTTATGTAGATGTCATGTTTGTCCCTACCAATTACTTTTTTTCTGATCAATATGTTTGAAATACGACTTGTAAAGTATTATCTACTAACTGTAACAATTTTTATAATACATATAGTTTTTGTTGCTTTACAAAAATAAAAATATCCATTTTCTGGTTTCTAAAAACCTTAGACACTAAGTACTTCTTTATTTAAATAATTTTAAATATTAATATCTAGTTTATCCGTTAATTATTATGAATAGTGGTTAATGTTGAAAGTTCAAGGTATGTAGTATAAAGTTCTAACCACACTGAGAACTTGGGAAAGGGTTTAGACGACCACTTACAAACTTAAATACGTTTTTACAGACATTTCGAGCGTAGTGAAAATCGTTTTTAGTTACATTTATTGAGTTAGGTACAAATATTGCTTAATGCCGGCCACGATCGCACTGTCCGATACTAATCCTAACCTTGTCAGACTTGTAAGTGATGGACTTGTTTTAATTATGTTCGTGTACACTGCAGGCGGCTCAGTATATCGGTGAAATGTGTCGCTACATTTTGGCAACTCCGGCCAAACCTGACGATACAAACCATAAGTTAAGAATCATATTCGGAAACGGTCTGAAACCTCAGATATGGAAAGAATTCGTATCCAGATTCAACGTACCACGGGTCGCGGAGTTCTACGGATCGACGGAGGGAAACGCAAACATCGGTAAGCTCGTTTGATAATCTTTATCCTCCATAGAAACGAACTCTGTGAAGACTTTTTTACAGTGAATCATAAAAATAAATGTATTATTAAAAAGAAAATAATGAGTAACTTGTCAAAATCGTTGTATCAAAGAATAGTGTGAATAATTTTTTGGTATACATTTATTTAAGCTATACCTAGGTAGCTAAAAGTTAGTTAAAATATTGTTTATGTAATTAATTTAATTAATTGTTTAATTGAATTGTGTACAGAAAATTCTAACACCTAATAGTTATACCTAAGGTCATACAAAATATTGAGAGTATCTACGTTTAATTTTTTTTTTTTTATAGCAGCCAAAAAACCTTAAAACTATTTAAAGAAAAATAAATTAAATATTGCTCGAATATCCAAATTTGTCAACTCCAACATTCAAACAAATAAAAATTGTACCTGACAATTTTGTATACAACTTTCAAGCTTTTGTCACTAAAACAAAATGCATCGACATTAGTTTAAAAATACTAAAAAAAGTTTTAATTTTCAAATGCTTAGGTATAGGTAAATATCTATAAAAAGTACCCAAGTATTTTTTCCAGTTGTTATAATGTCTAAAAAATGCCAAGACTACATTTTTTCTTTTCTGAATTACAACATAAAAACAAAATATATTTTGTTGAAAATTGGTGTTGCGTCAATATCCTCGTTGCCTCTTATTATTTTTACTCAGTATTATTTAAAAAAAGCACCATCGTGATCGCATATCGTACAGGACCTCAATTTCGAATATTGAATCAAATAGTTAATACAAACACATACACACACATTATTGTTTAACCAATAAATTATTCGCTCCGCTCAGAATCTAACATTATAATTGATTTTAATTACATTAAAATGATCTATTCAAATACTATGTCATACACGATAAATTAATAAGAATTAAATAAGTGTCATCGGTTGTCAAATAATTGGTATGTTTGATAACTATCGTCTATCACGATGCTCAATATTATTTGGCTTTTTAAAGACGCTAAGTTTATATAGGTACTTTTCATGTTATTACGACATTTTTGTATTGTAAAAACGAATTTTAATTTTACTATCAATATTTAATGACGTAATATCCTTTAGTGCTCTATGTAAGTGCTCGTATGAACGTTGCTGCAGACAGCTGCTCAGATTTCGACTTTGTAGTAGAATATTATTATATGTTCAAACACAAATTTAAACTATCAAATACCACTGGTATCACCTAAGTATGCATACCTAAAATCAACATTATACTCCTCTACATTCCTCCCACCTATACCTATACTATGTACTTAAAACTCACAAACTATTCTATATCTTAACTGAAACTATAGTAGTTTCAGATTTGAGTTTTAAAATATTGACTTAAATTTTTCAAGATTTCGAAATTATCGACTAGTACCACTGTGCTAGTCGGTTGTATAAAGGTTACGTACTAAGTCAGGTACAATTTTGAGCCTGTCACGTTTGTTGTTTCGATCCGTTCATACGGGCCTCTCCCATATTTCTCACTTATCTGCACTGTTATTGTTGCAGTTGTGTTTATGTAAATATATTATAATGTGTATTATGTTCTTTGTCCGCAGCTAATACAGACAACACTTTCGGAGCCATTGGGTTTGTGTCCAGACTGATACCCAGTATATACCCGATATCGATTATACGGGTAAACCCGGAGACGTGTGAACCCATCCGAAACGCCGACGGACTTTGCACCCGTTGCAACCCAGGTACGGAAGAGTCAATAGCGGCTCATCGGCTTTCATACAGTCATTTGTTTTAATTTATGCTTGTGTATCATTAAACTACAGTAAACTACTTACTATACACCTTCATAATATTATATAAATGTTAATATTCGTCTCGGTCAAATATTATGTATTACAAAAATTTGTTTTCACAAAGCTTGAACTTTGAAGCAGTTCCCTGCAAGGGGTGAATCTAATTCCTAACACTCCGTACTAAATAATATTTTTGTTGGTCATTTGATAATTTTGTTTTAATTGTTATCCCATATTTTTATTATACGCATAATCTAGAACAGAATACTTTTTTTAAGTCTCTAAATGTTGAATATTAAACAGATCATTTTTTATTATCTTAAGTAATCTCTTAACGTTTATATATGATATTTGTGGTCCACTATGTGCGTCTACGTTTATCTAATTATAAAATACTTATACATATAGATAAATTTGTTCAAAATTCGATAATCCTATTTAAAACTTATTCTGCTTATTCATGTTGTGGAATTGAAGATGAGGGCTAACAGTTATAGTCAAAATAATCACCTATAGTCGTTTTTATAATAATAATTGGATTTTTTTTTAATGTGCCTAGGTACAGTTGTATAATAATGTCACAAACTGTATTATTTGAAAACACAACAATTTACTGAAATACGAATGAGAAGTGTTTTTTTGTCCAACTTAATGCTCTATTACATATAATGTACGATTATCGTCGGTGCCGGCGCAATTATTTCAGGCGAACCGGGTGTGATTGTGGGCAAAATTATCTCGACCAACCCGTCCAGACAGTTTTTGGGCTACGTCAACAACGAGGAATCGGAGAAGAAAATTGTACGTGATGTGTTCGATAAGGGGGATGCTGCCTTCCTGTCCGGAGATTTGCTGGTGGCTGATGAATGGGGTTACTTGTACTTCAAAGACAGAACCGGAGACACGTTCAGGTAAATATATACAGCCGGTATAGAGCTCGATTTTCCCGGTAGGCCGCCATGAAAATGAGCCTATGGGGGCTGCAGTAGGCTATTTGGGGCCGATAATAAGCAGTGCGGGGGCCTTTATATATTATGTTAAATGGTAATAAAACTGGTAAGAAATTGAAAACCTGCATACATCAGAAGATGTATACAAGGAAACAAAATGTAAACCTACGACCCGATGTTCAAATTGTTTTATATGCTGTTTTAATGTTCTATTTAAGTATAGGTTACATGTTAAAGCTTATAATAATTTGTTTATAGCTTATAAGTATATTCTAACTTTGTCTTGCACCCAGCTAGGGTGTGAAAAAAGTTTTTCTTCATTAACATACATCAAAAACCGATTAAGAAATCGTTTATCCATTGAAAACTTAGATGCATGGATGTTATCCTTAACAAGGATATTTTAAATGCATTACCAGTTGAAGATATCTTTGCTGAAATAGTTCAACAAAGTACCATTTTAAAAAAGGCCCTTGTTATTTAAAATGTACCTATAATACAATAAAATATGTTTATGAACCTATAATTAGAAAATTATATTTTATATTTTATTATATATATCTAAGTATATAGAAATGTAGTATATTTAATATTTATAGAAATATAAAGAAATTTATAGAAATACATATTAAAATTTAAAAGTGGGAATATTGATATAATTGAGTACAGTCACGTGTATAAAAATTAATTTCGGGGAGGGGGTTTATAAAAAAAAATGTATTTAATTATTTTTATAAATTAACTTTAGTTTAATAGTGCCGTACCAACAAAAACCCCTACCCCCCCCCCCCCTATATACGCCACTGAGGGAGCAACAAATTATTCAGTTCTCACATCTCCATAGCACAGGCTGTGAGCTGAGAGCAGGGGCCTGTTAAACAATTATTTCCCGGGCCGTTTGTTTGAGCTAGTCCAACCCTGGGCAGAGGTAATCTATTTTTCATGGGGTAAAAAGGGCGAGGATTGTCTTTGGAACGATGCATGTCAATGATTTGCTGGTTGTCGTTAGCGCATCACTATTGTTAATTTTGTCCTCTTTTGTAAGACAATTGCGCATCATTCGATTTTTGGGTTATGCATCGTTTGCGCATCAATGTTATTTAACAATAGAATTGAACAGAAATGTTTATTTATGTATTTATTTATTATTTTAAATTAACTATTATTTTAACTATATGGCTATAATTGAAATGAGCACAATTTATTTTTACTCAAAATATACGTATAGTTTTTGTTTTTTTAGAGTAAAATTGTGATTTCGTAGTTAATAAATTAAAAAATGTAAAAATAGTTCTTAAATTTTCGATATTTGGATGAATTTCGTCAAAATTTGAACTTTTAACACTAATTCGACTAAAACTTGTGCTTATGTAACTTTGTTATTTTTAAACTAAAAAATCTTAAATTATTCATTATCTTTATGACCATATTCTAATATATGTAGGTATATACATTTATATAATTATGGCTACAATTTAATTTAATTAATCCAATTTGTTTTTAATTGTTTGTATCTATTTATTACATGTGAATTATGACAATCACTGAATTTTCAATTATTTTTTATACCTATTTATATTTTATTGTTCTTATGTTGACGCCCATATGATGTATAGACTGATGCAGGTAAACAGACGACGCGCAAATTATATACGGCCCTATGATTATGCGTAAACGCGCTGGGGATAGCACTATAGGACAATATCATCACATCCAACTAAAAATTGCCGGTTTGGAAAACGTGTGTGGAACATATTTGAATTAGATAAAACATTTAGTGCGTAATCGCAGTTAAGCACAGCTGACAAACCACTGTAGTTGCTCGAACAGTTCCAATAAAGACGTTCAACATTTTTGGCATTCTTTTTTTCCGTCTACCTTAATTGAATAATGAATAATAAATAATAATGTAACTAGCTAAGCTAAGTTAATTTGTAAAAAAAACATTAAAAAAGAATTTATAATATTTAATTTGATTTGTTCATTGTTGCAGGTGGAAAGGTGAAAATGTTTCTACAGCTGAAGTCGAAGGAGTTGTTAGTAATATTGCTGGTTATCGTGATTGTGTTGTTTATGGAGTAGAGGTATTTATCATTTAACAAGATTTACAATTATTACTAACTATTATTAATTTGTTATTTTTATATTATTTTTTTATCCAGGTGCCTAATTCTGAGGGTCGTGCTGGTATGGCTGCTATAGCGGACAAGGATAATACGTTGGATGTATCCACTTTGTCAGATGGATTACAGAAAGCTCTGCCAAGTTATGCACGACCATTGTTCATTAGAAAACTAAATGAAGTTGAAATGACTGGTAAACTATTATTTTTCCCAGCGTCAATAATCTGAAAAAATTACTAAATTTATAAATATTACTGTTTCAGGTACATATAAATTGAAAAAATTAGACTTACAAAGAGATGGATATGATATTGGAAGGATTAAGGATCAAGTGTATTACTCCAACAACAAGGGCATTTACCAAGAATTGACTATTGAAGCATATACAGATATTGTATCAGGAAAAATAAGGTTGTAAAAAATAGTAGGAATAGTAGGTATAGGCTGTTTTTTTAAATAAATATTTATCATCTTATTACATGTTTTTATCTTGCCAATAAAAGTATTTAACTACTTTATAATTATACATAAATAATAGCTTATAAAATTGTTAATATTGTAAACTATCGCATTATTATATGTTTTAGATGGATATTTTAATTTATATTGCATTTTAGTTTTGCTCAAAATGTCGTTTCTTAAAATATTATTTATATTTTAAACTTTGTATTATTATTTTTAAGTATAACAAAACTATTAATTGTTTATCACTGTTATTATTATTGTATATTTTTTTTTTTTTGTGTAGGTGCCTTTTAATTTTAATAAATATACTGTATTATAAGAGTACATTAATTATCTGTATGTCACAATACTCATTTATGTGAGATAATTAATTGCCTTAAATAGAATAAAATATTTGCAATTACTATAAATCATAATATATTCTTATTTACCTTTTTTTTTATGGTGGGCAATGAGGTTTAAAAAAATAAGTGATCAAAACTCTTTATGATTCTGTTGAGTATAATGATTAAATGATAATAACTGCATTAAAAAAAAAAGAAAGTTTTAGTAAATTAAAAAAGAAAAAACTTAACACAATTGAAATTGAAAGTAAGCTTTTCACTGTTTGTTTCCTCATTCTCGCCCACGTGCAACAGATAAATTGCATTTGTGTAACATTATTTTTATTTTTTTTATTTATCTTTGAGTTAAATCTCCTAGGTATTACAATAATTACAGGGAATAATATTTTTGAGGGCAAGATGTATCGATTTGTCTAAATATTGTCCCAAAATAGTTTTATATTGATTTAAATTTAGATCATTAATTTTTTTATTTTTAAGTCGAAAATAATGTCAAATAATAATAAAATTTAAAATTATTCTTACAAACTCAAAAATATTATCCTCTATAATTTTTGTAACAGGTGTTTTTATCTTAAAGATCACTCAAAAGTCACAAAAAAACCATTTTATGTGAACGCACTTAATCTTTATTGAGAGTGGTTTTGAGAGAGAAACTAATATTCTGGTGATAACCTCTTAGTATCATACATTTATAATAAGTTAGGTAATTTTAAAACTTAACCGTAGGTATATTTTTAAATGATTGTTCAAAATAATAACGATACCAGCAGATGTCAATAATTACTAAAAATTAATATCAAACCTACAATTCTTCACCACACAAGTCAAATAAAAACTTTGATTTAAGTTAAGAGGACATCAAATCTGAATTTTTATCTCTATATTTCAACACGGAAAATGTGTGTACATAACATGTTCAGAGAAAATTCTTTAGTTTTGATATATATATATAATCAATAAATGTCCTGTCCTCATAACTATTATACCCCATACTTATTAAAATTAATTTATTCTTTTTGGCTGACCATCGTAATATATAATTTCTTGATAATCTCATCTCCTTTAAAATGTTAATCTTCTCTTTCATCTTACTGATTAATTTTAAGTTCTGTTATGTTCAACTTATCAAAAAGAATTTGTTTCCACATTTCCACATTTCATTCTGCTCAACTAACCACCTAAATAATGAATTATATTACATACAATTATGAAATTAGCAAATAAGAATGCTCTTTTACTCACAAATATAGTCTCATATTTTATTCTTCTACATTTTAAGTTTTAGCCAAATATTATTTTAATATTTAGCCTTTTTTAGTATGGTCAAGTGTATATATTTAACATTGAGTGTAACACTTTTATATATACATAATAAACAAATATAAGAATAGGTTGACCTGTAACCTATCATAAAATTTAAAGGTAAAAACGTTGCGTTTTTGATTTCTATGCAAGTTATAATAATTTGTAATATTTTACAAGCTCACAATTTTCTTCAAAATTAAAATACCCTTAAAAACCAATATTAACTCAGACACTTCTTTTAACTCTGTTCATTATATGTTCACTTTGATATTAAAGCTAGGTATAAACAAATAATAGATATTACGACACAATACATGTGAATGACAGGCATATAAGCCCGTAGCCAGATAATTTATATTGGGTGGAGAACATATTTGGCCCTTGTATCATTTTTCATAATTTGTTAACTATGAGAAACTTGTAGAGCCAGTAGAGGTATTCTATCTGCATACTCCTAGTGTCGGGCCACACGATGCGGTATCACCGCATGCGGTGCAAAAATTTGCGGCAATACCGGATAGGTCATGTTTAACCACACGATGCGTTTTCGCCGGATGCGGCAGACTAAAATAATTATTTATTTATTTACAAATTATAGTTCCTATTTATGTCACTGGTAAGTTTGATAGGCCAGTGTGATATTGGTTTTCGTCAAGTACAGTTGCATGTTTTTTTCAGCTTAATCATGTGTGATAATTTACTTTTGAATATAATATGTGCTGCGGAAGCCGCCGGTGAACTAGATGAACCAACTATTCCTACTCCTAAAGTAAGGAAATATTGGGTTCATCCAGTTCATTCAAAAATAGAAGGTGAAAATTATTTTTCTATCTTTTATGAAAATATTCGAAAATTTCCCTTGAAGTTTTTTGAATATTTTCGTATGTCAATTACTTCATTTGATGAATTGTTAAAAATATTGAGGCCTTATTTGACAAAGCGACAAACAAACATGAGGAATCCTATCAGCGCAGAATTAAGACTAACAGTCACGATAAGGTAAGAAAAACTATAGAAAAACTACAATACTAAAATATTAATTAGTGTGTATATAAAATGTGTATGTATAATACCTATAATATTTTAATATTTACATAATATTATGACGAGTGGAAGGTCACAGTTTTAAGAGTTTGAAATATTGAAATAAACTTATTTAATATTTTCACCTGTATCTGAGTACAGTATGACGCAATCAACGTTATTTATGTAAATATTTAATGAACTAATATAATTAATAAATTATTACCCAACAATGATGTAAATATATCAAATTAAATTCAAAAATAAAATAATAATTCTTCATATTGGTGTAAAGTTCTAGAAAGTTTAATTACTTGGACAATATAAATTAACCAAAAAATTCTCCTTTATTTTGTATTAAAGATGTATACTATTTTTCAATAAGCGCACATCAAAATATAAAATAATAATATTAGTAATAATAATAAAATATAAAAAGTACATAATAAAATAAAAATCAACTTAAATAGAACTCAAACATAATAATTAACCTTTTTATCATTTAAAAATACAAATAAAAACCTTTTACTTTTTATAGCTTAAATAAAACATTTACCTTTTTGTATTATTACATTTTTTGTTATGCATATAAATCCTTTCTTAGAATAACTTAGGAACTAGGAGGTAAACTATCTGATTGATGATTTGGATATAAAGCTTGAGGTGGAGATGGATAAGGATCTTCAGTTGAATGTGTAATACTTGGATACCATTGACAATTTTGTAGTAGATTTTGGTTTGGTAAATGCAAAGTAGAGGAATATTGAGGATAGACCGCATTATTTTGATTTGAATAGGGTTGAGAATAAACCGAACTACAACTCGTCGAAAGCTGTACATTTTTAAAAAACTGTAGACTATTTAAGTGAAATTCTAACTTTTGAGAATCGTTTAACTTTTTATAGTCCGGTAGCAAAGATAATAAAAAATGTTTATCGGGATCATTGTTTTGAGTTAGCTCTATATATGACAGTAGTTTATTTTGAAAAGGAGTAGTGATCGGTTCTCTTTGATTTTTTTGATTGAAAATTAACTGTCTTCTCCATGCTAACGGCATCCCGTTTATTCACTGCATTACCAACTTCGATAATTTGATCATCACTATCAACAATAATTTGCGCACTAGTATTGCAGCTTTCAACAGTTTCATCAAGATCATCCTCAAAATTTCCGAACGTACTACGCAAAAATTTAATTTAATTTTACATTATTTAACGGTGCATTAAGTATTTAAGTTTTAGAAATAAATTCTACAGCGTATAGTTTAATTACACATGAAATATACAAATAGATAAGTATAACCTTCTTCTTTCAGTTACTGGCTTCAATAATGATAATATCTCAGCGAAATGATATTTTTTTCTATTGGAGGCACTAGCACCTGATTTGATTGAGTTTTCTTGTTTATTGTATTTCAAGTAATTATCAAGTAAATGTCTCCACTTTTTGTCTTTTATGTCTTTAACTGAAAAATTTTTAAATTACAACAAAATAACCCAGGTCCCAGATCGTTATTATTGGTTTTAATATGTAATTTCGTCCACATTTGAATTTAAAATGTCTGTAAAAAATAACTGTTTTTATATTATATTTTTTAGATTTTGTGGTTACAGTATGAACTATTTATGAAAATCTTTGTTTTCAATTTTCAATCTTTAGTTATAAAACCTTAACATTTTATAATTTTTTAATCACTATGATTGATAATTTTCGAGATTTTGTTAAATTTTGTCGAAATTCAAACTTTAAATGCTTATAAAAAAAAATTGTGCCTATGCATTTTAGATTCTGAATGGAGTGATGAATGTATTGATTTTACAATGATGTGTGTTTTTTTTTTTTTGTTTTTTTTTGTGTCTGTGTAAAGCATAACTAATCGAAATAATGCTTCATTTTCAAACTTTGGGGGTGGTTTCCGATGGCAAAGTGGATATAGAGGTGAAAAGTAAATATTTTCCAACAGTTTTCAAAAAAATCAAGAAAAACAAAAAAAAAGTGACAGAAAAACGGGAATTTTTAAGCAAAACCAGTTTTCGACCAAATCGAATTTTTTATATGGTTGTAATTCAAAAACTAATCACTGTAAATACTTGAAATTTTTACCAAATGTTTATGTTAGTGTTATTTATATACAGTTAAATTTTCAAAAAATTTGGACTTTTTTTGAGCTTATTATAGACCACTGAAATTTTCGATTTTTATGAGAATTTTTTTTAAAATAACGATAAAAATTTTTTGGCCGGCCAGAAAATCTTGAAAATTTAATACAAGGTTTCTTATAAGTTGTTGTTAAAGTGATAAAAAAAAATCCAAAATCGTTAGTCACAATTTTTTTTTATAAGTGCTTAAAGTTCGAATTTATACGAAATATGTCAAAATTTCGAAAATTTGCAAGTAATTTTGTGGTTGAAAAATCGTAAAATTTTTTTTAATTTATAACTAAGTTTTGAAAATTTGGTACAAGGTTTTCCATAAATTTTTCTTCAAATATCTGTAAAAAAACACTCTACCGGATTCAGACAAAAAATTTTTATGAGTGTTTGAAATTTAAATTTTTACAAAACCACGTTAAATAACGGTTTAGCCTCAAACGATTCTTGATATTTGTTGTTATTCGAATAGTATAAGTCGTAATTACTTGAAAATTTTACCAGTTATTTAGATTGCCATTTTCTTTACGTGATTTGATTTCAAAAAATTTGACTTTTTTTGAGCTATTTATTGGCATTTAAAATAATCAATATTTTTTTATTTTTTTTTTATAAATGTTGATAAAAAAAATTTATCTGGGAAAAATTACTTGAAAATTTAAATGAAGGATCCACATAACTTGTTCTAACTCTCATTCAAAAAGTATAAAAATACATAGGCACAATTTTTTTTTTATTAGCATTTGAAGTTCAAATATTGACAAAAATTCGTCAAAATCATGAATATTTTTCACTATTTGGTAGTTAAAAATTTATAAATATTTTACTATCAAAAGCTAAGAATTGATAATTTAATACTTAGCTGTCCCTAAGTTAAGCTCAGAATAATTATAAAAAAGTTTGAGGATTATTCAATTTAAAAAATTTTACGAGTGTTTAAAGTTTTAATTTTAATTTGAATCAAAAATACACGTGTAAAATAAAGTTATATATATATTTAAATATAATATATCCTAGACTGACAAATAATCTCCGTTCAGAATCGTTTTTCGTATACAATGATACCTATCATTGCATTCAAATTTAACCTACCCTAGTACGAGGTTCACCCCCCCCCCTAATGTACAGCAGATCGATACTCACTTACCCGCCCTTTTTTTTAATATTTTCAACTGCTATTGTAACAATATACCAGGAGCTTTATATTACGTTTTCAGACTTTTTGATCCAACAAATAAAATTAATTTGACATTGATAAAAAAAAAAACTAAAAAAATTAAAATTTTAAAAAGTCTGTTAACAACTCGAAACTAGTCAAAATATTTCGAAAATTGTATCAAGTATAGAAACTGATATAACAAACATGTTGTGTAAATTTTAAGTGTCTACAGTTATTCGTTTTTGAATACAGCAAAATAAGAAAATCGCTACTTGAGAAATAGAGTAAATATCCAAGCTTGTAAAAATAAGAACTTCAAACGCTCATAAAAATGTAATAAAGCTCTTATGGACATTTTTTTTTTGATAAAGGTAGAAAAACTTATGAAGAATCTTGTATTACATTTTAATATCTTAGATTTAAAATTTTTATGGATTTCTAACTCAAAATAATTTGCAAATGATCGTCATTTTTACGTATTTTGTCAAAATTCAAATTTTAAATACTTAGAAAAAAATTGAGACTACAAATTTTTAATATTTTTCAATTACCATTGTAACAGTAGAAGTAACGTAGTACTGTAGTAGGAGCCTTGTATTAAATTTTCAAGCTTGTTTACAAAACAAATAAAATTGTATCGATATATTCATAGAAATAAAATCTAAACAAGTTGGAAACTGAAAATGTCCAACATCTCAAAATAAGTCAAAATATTTTGAAAATGGTCTGGTGTATAGAAAATGTCAATATAAACATTCAGTCAAAATTTCATGAATCTACTATCTTTTCTTTTAGAGTTAAGCCAAAAACCAAAATCAATTTTCCTTAATTTTTCTTTTGTTTTTCACGGTGCTTTAGAAAACTACTGGGAAATTTTACTTTTGATCCCCCAAAGTACCAAATAGATTCACTTTCCTTTCAGAAAAGATACTGTTAAAGAAATTTTAAGTATTTTTACTGTCCATGTTTAAAGGTGATTACAGACACAAAAAAATTGTTAAATCAATACATTCATCGCTCCGCTCAGAATTTAAATCTATTAAACGAGTGAAAAAAAGGGGGTCAAGTGGATGTCGCTCCGCTGTACAGTAGGCTACAAGTAGATCACTGTACTATAATGGATGGTATTAAATTTGAATTCAATGATATAATATCATTATAAACGATTCTGAACGGAGACGGTATGTCAGTCTAGGATATTTTAAATTATATTGATATTGTTATTTTACAGTAGCTGCTAAGTTGAATTAATATTATTAACATTATTTAATTATTAACCTAAAATTATCAGTGATGCTAGAAAAATATTATAATATATACTTTTACTCGTTAAAATTGATTTTAATATGTAATTTCGTCCAAATTTAAACTTAAATGTCTGTAAAAAATAACTGTTTATATATTTTTTAGATTTTTTGTTTACAGTATGTACTATTTATTAGAATCTTTATTTTAAATTTTCAATCCTTAGTTATAAAAACTGACCATTTTATAATTGTTTAATTACAATGATTGATAATTTTCGAGATTTTGATGAATTTGTCAAAATTCGAACTTTAAATGCTTATAAAAAAAAAATGTGCCTATGTATTTTTAATATTTTTCAATTGCTATTGTAATAATATATCAGGAGCCTTGTATTAAATTTTCATTATTTTTGGCCCAACAAATAAAATTTTATTGATATTAATAGAAAAAAAAACTAAAAAATTTGAAAACTGAAATCGTCCGTAAAATACTGAAAAACAGTCAAAATATATTCAAAATTAGATGGTGTATAGAAATAGCTTATACCTATAAACATTCAGTGAAATTTTCATGCATCTACAGTTATTTGTTTTTGAATTGCAACAAAATAAGAAAATCGCTACATGAGAAATCGAGTGAATATCGAATCTTGTACAAATTTGAACTTAAAATGCTCATAAAAATTTATTATGACTTGCTTATAAACTTTTTTTATTGATAAAATTAGGCAAACTTATGAGGAATCTTGTATTACATTTTCAAATCTTAGATTTAAAAAGAAAAATTTTTATGAATTTCTAACTCAAAATGAATTGCAAATTTTCGTCATTTTTACGTATTTTGTCAAAATTTGAACTTTGATTACATATAAATAAAAATTGTGAATACGGATTTTCAATATTTTCTATAAGGCAATAATCTGCCTTTGAAATTATATATTAGAAGCCTACTATTAAATTTTCAAGATTTTTTACCCAACAAATAAAATTTTATTGACATTTATAGAAAAAAAAACAAAAAAAATTGGAAACTGAAAATGTCCGTTAACAGCTCAAAATAAGTCAGAATATTTTGAAAATGCTATGGTGTGCAGAAAATGCATATATAAACATTCGGTCAAAATTTCATGTCTCTACGTCATTTCTTTTAGAGTTATACCAAAAACCAAAATCGATTTTGTCGAAAATTGGTTTTCCGTAAAAATTCCCGTTTTTTCCTTAATTTTCCATTTGTTTTTCACGGTACTTTTGAAAACTACTGGAAAATGTTTACTTTTGACCCCCAAAGTACCAACTAGATTCACTTTCCTATCAGAAAAGGTACTATTGAAGAAAATCTAAGCACTTTTACTGTCCCAAAACGTGATGACAGACACAAAAAAAAATAAAAAAAAAAATAAAAAAAAAAACACACATCATTGTAAAACCAATACATTCATCGCTCCGTTTAGAATCTAAAAATTAATTTAAAAATAATATTTATGATATAAATAATACGATTAAATATTAAATATATATATATTATATATATTATATACATACATTGTATATTAAATCAAGATAAATTATGAATATTTAGTAACAATTACAAAACAACATAATTATTTTTTTAAATAGATATTTGTCAACTGGTACATGTTTCAAAGCTCTGCAATTCGACTTTCATATTGGGAAAAGTACAATTACAGAGATTGTTAGAGACACTTGTACAATGATTTGGACAATTTTGCAGCCTTTAGAAATGCCACAACCCACTACAAATCAATGGCTTGAAATAGCAGGTACATTCTATTCAAAAACAAACTTTCCAAACTGTTTGGGAGCTATCGACGGTAAGCACATCAGGTGCAGAAATCCTCGAAATTCGGGATCATATTATTTTAACTATAAAAAATATTTTTCAATAATTTTAAGGGCTGTGGTTGATGCTAACCTGAGTTTTGTTGTAATTGATGTCGGAGCTTATGGAAGAGAATCGGATTCAAACGTATTCAAAGAATGTCCATTTGGCAAAAAACTATATTCTGGTCAGCTTAATATACCAGAACCTTCATACTTGCCTAATACCCAAAACGTTGTACAACCATATGTATTTGTAGCAGACGAGGCATTTGCACTCCATAAAAATTTACTAAGGCCATACCCAGGACGAGGCCTTACTGACAAACGTCGAATTTTTAACTACAGGCTCTCTAGGGCTAGACGAACTGTGGAATGCGCGTTTGGAGTGTTGTCAAACAAATGGAGGGTGTTGCATACCCCTTTGCTAGTAGAACCAGATTTTGCTAATGAAATTATCAAAGCATGCTGTATATTACACAATTTTGTGCGTCAAAGGGATGGTATCAATTTTGACGACATGGCAACGAGTCAATTAGTCGATGACTTGGAGGTTCGGGGAACAGCACCACGTACACAGGGATTACAGGTCAGAGACTACTTTTCCGATTATTTTATGGGTCCAGGCGCAGTACCATTTCAGTACACATGTATTTAATGTTTAATATTTTAAATTTAAAATAAATACATGACATTATACAGATTTTACTTATTTTATGAAGAAACAGATTACACATAATTATTTATTATTATTTTATTTAAGTTATATCTAGGAGATTACCTAAAATGTATTTATTTACATATTTATGTTTTTTTTTTTAAGTTTTTTTTTAGCTTTTGATATTGTACAGGTTATTACAATATTCAATTTGTGAAATATATTTAATTTTATTATATTTTAAAATACAAATAATTATTTTAAGTACTGTATAATTATATAGCGTTATAAAGTATGTAAAATGACCTACTGATAACTTACCTCTTTCATCCTTTTCTGTAGCTGAAAGCTCATTCCAGTCACTATACATCGTTTCACTGACCGAACTCCAAGCCAAAGCCTTAAAATGTTTATTATGGTAATCGCTATCACCAATATTCCATAGACATGGTTTCGATTCTACTTCAATTATTAGTTTTTCGTAATCGAACATTTTTATTAAAAATATTAATTAGGTACTTTTTTTTACATAAAAATAAAATAAATAAGTTCACCGCATACGACACTGCCGGATCGTGTGGTCGAACTATACTAAAATAATGTATATTTGGAGTTTGTCCGGTATTGTCGATCCGGTAACCGGAGAGACCTGCCGGAACCGGTGAAACCGTGTCGTGTAGACCAAAATAAATAATTTAATATAATGTATTTTTGAAATATTTCCGCTGGATCCGGTGTCGCCGTATCACGACGGATCCGGTAATACCGCATCGTGTGGCCCGGGGCCACCCGGCACTTACAGGTCTTGTCTGTGAAGCATGTTCACAAGATAATATTGAGTGATAAGTAACATTCAGCTATAACTTAATCTAACCTATATTTGACTGTTGACTTTCAAAGATAACAAAGCTGCTTCCATATATGTCACAGTTTCATAAATCACTTTTTATCAAAAAATTGTCTCTGCACATTAAAATATTATATGAGTATGAATTTATTTGGAAAATATAATTGCATGTTACATGTTTTTTTAATATTATTCAATAAATTATAAATATATGAGAGTATTACTAATAAAGTAAGATGCTTTGATTCTGTAAGATAACTTTTGACTATCAATTACCTACAATATAATATTAAAATTAAATTACGATTTACAATTCACTATAGTCTATTAATTATAACAATGCAGCAATATTCATTAGTTAAATAAAATTAGAAATTGACAATTTTTTATAGTAATAATTATCTGAATTTTGAGCTCTGAATCTCTTCTGATAAAAAAAAATCTAATTGACACTTTTGGGAGGACAAAATTAAAAATTCGATGTAGTTTCGAAAAAAAAAAGTGGTAATTTTTATGCAAAACTAATTTTTCGTGTAACTAATTCAAAAACTAATCACCTCAGACTTTTGAAGTTTGCACCAAATATTTATATTAGCATTTTGAAATATTTTTTTTTTATTAATCTTTTTCAGATAGTTATAGCTTTGAGAAATTTTTGAAATTTAAAATATTTTTTGATGTCATTATTCCCAATAAAATTTGAAAATTTAATATAAGGTTTCTTATAAGTTTCATTAATATAGAATCAAATATATCAGAAATTCATTGTCACGATTATTGTTTATATGCATTAAAAGTTCAAATTTTCACATAATTCATAAAACTATTTTTCAGTTAGAAATTCGTAAAAGTTTTTCTATTCATAGCTAACATTATAAATTTTGATTTAAGACTCCTCACAAATGTTCCAACTTTAAACAAAAAAAATGTATACAAAAATTACTTTTCATGAGATTTCAATTTCAATTTTTATAATATTGGATTTTCATCGGTAAATTCATACATACATTTTTGATATTTTATGGTAATTCAAAAACGATTAGAGAATATTTTAATTTTTACCAAATGTTAAAATGACCATTTTCCATGTATGGTAATATTTTCAAACAATTTTGACTTTTTTGGAGCTATTTATTTATTTATTTATTTTAAGGAATTTCAAAAATTTTATAAATTATTTTTCAATTAAAGTTTGTATTTTCATACCTTACATAAGAGATTTTAATTGAAAGCTCTCTGTTCGAACACCATCAATATTTGAATTTGATTATCATTACGCGCCACAGTAACGCTTGTTGTTGCCAGCACTGTCAGCCGTTGGTCAGACTAATAGACCGCCCGGACAGCCATTTTGGTGTGCTGCGGCAGGCGACGATCTGGCGCCTATTAGTATTCGTTGTCGTGCTCTTATGACTGGTTGTTGTGTCGGTCGAGTACAGATAGTCGGTCGTTCCTGTTTATCTCTCTAAACCACGTGTTTTTTCTTTCTTACACTTGTATTCAAAAGTGAATGGAGCCAAGTCCACGGTTGTTTAACCCATTCACTAGCAGATCAGCTACCCACACGGCAGATCAGCCATTCATCGGCAGATCAGCACACACACAGCAGATCAGCACGTTACATTGGCAGTTCAGCACACACACGGCAGATCAGCCATATCGGCAGACATCCAAGACCAGCCAGCTCCGGAGTGGTCGATGTTGTTGTACCCAATCTCAATTAGATATTTAGTATCAATATAATAATCACTTGTATAAAAATAATGTATTGTAATTTATCCTAGCGTTAGTTGTCCAGAGGAGGTTAGGCTGCCGGCGTTAACGGAGGTCAGTGCGCACGTAGCCAACATATTGGTAGCAGAGCGTGGTTGAAGAAAGATCTTCTCTTCTGGCTGATGCTTGGTGAGCATACTTGTGTTTTATTATATTAAGGTGTCATATCCTCCCATTGTAGTGTTATGATTATGACTATCGGTGGGTAGTGATAACGGTTAGTGTTGGCAGTCCGTTGATCCACGGACGTGGCATCTTGTTAGTTAGTTGTTAAATATTTGTGGTCCAGTCTACCGTTTGTATGGTACTGTGGTCAGAGCGTCAACAGTATTATATTCCTATAACTTTTCGATACCTTTTAATTGTTAGATAGTTGTTTATTGTTCCATATATTAGAGACTGATCGGTTTAGTTATTTAATATCTTAGCATTGTTTAGTAGGTTTTCCTTTATGTCGGTACCTTAGTATTTAGGATTTGTTATACTTTAAGTAATTAAGAAAAGCTTAATTAAACTGTCAGTGTTAATGATCTAATTTGTTTCTGGATCGCACATTTTATTGAGATCCTTGCAAGTTTATTATAGTTAAATAGATTTATTTTTTTTGTTATTACTACTTATTACTTTGGTATGTTATTTTATTATTTGTTATATTTCTAAGTGGTAATTAATTATAATTGTCTGAATCTCATTTGTTATTTTATTCATTGGTTATCATTATTCTATTGTTTTTAGTGGTATATTTTATCAGTGGTCCTTAAATTTCGTTGTGATCAAGTACTGATCAGTATAGTCTATACATAATTACTTTAGTAGGTTGTAGTTGCTGACTTACCTAGGTATAATTACATTGAGTTGTGACCACTAGCATATTAGTTATATTAATCTAGTACTTAAGTTAGGTTAATTGGGTGGTTTTGAGCTCATTGGTTTGTTGTATTAGTTCCCTTTAGGTGTGTGTAGTTGTTATCTTTTGCCACCATGTCCGACGAAGAGGTCAAGACTCGCAACATAAGATTGAAACAGCGTGCTACGGCTAAGCGAGATGTCGCTGTAAGTCATATTCGTCGTCTGCATGCCTTGGCAACAACAGCAGGAAATGATCAAGCGGCTATGGGTCTAGTTATAACGGCGGTTCAAGACTTGAATAACTGGTGGTCACAATATTCAGTGGAAAGTGATGTGTTATTGAACGTTATGGTCGACTTGGACGAAATAGATCAATTTTCTCCAGAAAGTGATGCTGCTATCTATGCATTGGTGGTAGAGATCAAAACTATCGTTAATAATTATGAGCAGGGAACCTTAAAGTCATCAAAGGACTCTCGACCAGTTACACAGATCAGTGACGTTGTAGTGGTGCCTAAGGCTACTGAAGATCATCAGTCGGTTACACAAACTAGCAACTCAGCCATACTTCCAAAGGCAGCTACGGTCATGGAGACACAGCCTCTGTCTCGTGTGAGTGATTCTCCGTCTTCAGATGCTTCCTTCCTCTCACAAGTGTCTATGCGCCTCCCAGAAATCCCTCTGCCAAAATTTGACGGTGATCTCCGCTCATGGCCAGATTTCCGGGACCGCTTTGTGGATTTAGTAATCCGCAATAAGAATATTGATTCAGATAGTACCAGATTTTACTATTTACTTGGGTGCCTTCAAGCTGACTCAGGTGAAGTACTCAAAGGGATTCCAGTAACCAAGGATACCTTCCAGTTAGCTTGGAACACATTAGTAAAATCCTACGACAAACCAAGAAAGCTGGCTTCCTCAATCATTGAGGGATTTTTGGTTGCTCCAGTGTCTACTTCAGAATCACTGGTGGATCTCAAACGTTTTTTGAGTGTATTCGATGAAGGATTAGCAATACTGGAATCATTGCACCTACCAGACCTGTGTTCATTCTTATTGTTTACCATTGCTTCAAAATCTCTTCCAACCCATACTCGACGCTTGTTTGAATCAGAAAACTCTGTTGAGTACCCCTCCGTTGATAGTGTCTTAGAGTTTGTAAAGAACAGGGTAAGAGTGCTGGAGAATGCTGGTGGTACTTCAAGTACAGGGAAATCGTTTGGTGGTAGCAACAAGAAAGTTAACTCAGGTCCAGCGAAGCATTATAACCGTCCCTCGACCAGCCAGACAGCATTGATATCTTCAGCAAAGATCCAGAGATCCAAGTCTACTTCATCCGAAAAGTGTCGGTGCTGTGGGGGAGCTCATGCATTGCAAGATTGTGCAAAATTTCTGGGAGCTTCTACAGATGAGCGATACCAAATTGTGTGCTCTCACAGACTATGTTTGGTATGCCTCGAAAGTGGTCACATGTCTTATAAATGCAAGTCGTCCTGTAGTGTGTGTAAACGTCGTCACCTTGGGCTATTGCACAAGGAACCTTCTACTTCTGATCCGTCGTCCAAGGATTCCAAGGTGTCCATGTTTGTGAGCCAACGAAGTCAGCTTCCATCTGTAGTACTAGCGACCGCATCCGCATTACTTCATGTTAAAGATGTAGCCGGCAGTCTGCAAACAGTTCGTGCCTTAATTGATGGTGGTTCACAGATCAGTGCCATATCTGCTAGTTGTTGTCATCGGCTAGGTCTCCGAGCGTCAAAATGGACTTTACCGGTCACTGGGTTATCTGAGTTACCTGTTCCAAGTGTTTTGGGTATCGTGTATCTACATATCCAGCCTCGAGGTGCAATCCAACCCTCAATGTCTGTCAGAGCTTGGGTGTTGTCTTCCATCACCTCAGATATGCCCACTTCAAAGCTACCGTCAACAGTCCGGGAAAAATGTGGTAACCTATCATTAGCTGATCCACTATTTGATGTACCCGCTCCGGTTGAAATGTTATTGGGTGCAGACATATATCCGATGGTCTGGTCTCATGAAACTGTCTCATTAGGTCATGGATATCCAACTGCATTCAACTCAATTTTTGGTTGGGCAATAGTAGGTCCCCTTCAACACATAAATGCTCCAAATCCTAGAGCTCTACCTGTTCAGATATCGTCGTCAATCGAGTCTCTGATGGAGAAGTTTTGGAATATTGAGGAACCGGAAGCTGCTCCGCCCGTATTCACTCAAGAAGGTCATTGTGAAGAAATCTTTTGTTCAGAGATGTGCAAAAATGGCAAAGGACAGTACATGGTCCCATTGCCGTTCCGTGATAGTCAACCTATTGCCTTTCCTGGAATGCGACAAATTGCAGTTAACCGTTTGTTACAATTGGAACGCAAACTATCGCGAGACCCTGTGTTGTATAATAACTACAGACAGTTCATGTTAGAATATGAGTCGTTGGGGCACATGTCAGAGGCAGATTCACCAGGGGACTACTACATTCCACATCATGCTGTTTATAAAGTCGAAGAAGAGGATATGAAATTAAGGGTTGTCTTTGACGCCTCGGCTCGCTGTCAGTCTGGTTGCTCGCTGAATGAGAATCTCCATGTTGGTCCGAAGTTGCAACAAGATATAGTCGATGTGTTGACTGGTTTTAGGATTCACACCGTTGCGTTCACCACAGACATTTGCAAGATGTATCGCCAGATCTGGGTGCTGGAAAAATACCGTGGTTACCAACATATACTCTGGAGGGATTCTCCACAGCTTCATATTCGGGAGTACGCATTGAACACTGTCACATATGGAGTAAACAGCGCCCCTTATCTAGCGCTTCGGGTACTTCGTCATATAGCTGATACTGATTGTAAGGAAGTCCCTGAAGTTAGTAAGGCTCTAAAGTTCCAGACGTACATGGACGACATTTGTGTTGGAGCACCAACGTTGGAATCTGCACTAGCCTTGAAGTCCGATTTAATTAAAACATTGTCCAGATCGGGATTAATGTTAAGGAAATGGGCCAGCAATGAACCACAGTTGCTGTCGGATTTTCCGCCGGAAGACTTGGCAGGTGATCCCCTCAAGTTCGACCGTGGCGATGGCATTCCTGTACTAGGTATGCAATGGCGTCCAGCTGCTGATCATTTTGTTTATGATATAACGGCAATTAAGTCAGTTCCGTCTAAGCGAGGAGTGCTGTCAGTAGTTGCGAGGATCTTTGATCCGTTAGGGTTTCTGTCACCAGTCATTTTTCATGCGAAGTGTATCATGCAACGCCTATGGTCCACTCAGACTTCTTGGGATGAGCCACTACCTCCGGCTATTGCCCAGGAATGGCAACAATTCATGGATATGTTAAGTTGGCTGACAAAGATCAAGATTCCACGTTGCATTGGCGGTTCCACCGGGGTACAGTACTTATTGTGTGGGTTTTGTGATGCCTCTGAGAGAGGTTATGCTGCAGTTTTATACCTTCGTGTGACTGATCCGTCCCAGAAGGTGACTGTGTACCTACTTGGAGCAAAAACCAAGCTGGCACCAATCAAGACATCCACGATACCCAGATTGGAGTTATGTGGAGCGGTTTTGTTGGCTTCATGGTTATCGCGTATGCACCGGATACTTGAGGTACATGTAAATATAGCAGGAGTTTATGCTTGGTCTGATTCAACCATAGTCCTGTCTTGGATTCTAAATCCTCATGTTGCCTTGAAGGTCTTTGTATCCAATAGAGTTCATCATATTAAGACATTGCTTCCGGCCTGTAAGTGGGCTCATGTCAGATCTGATGAAAACCCAGCTGATTGTGCGTCACGGGGGTTGAATCCGCTAGAGCTAGTAGAAGCCCAGTTGTATTGGTCAGGGCCAAAGTTTCTAAGGTTGCCAGTTGATCACTGGGACATCCATCCAACTACGATGCCAGAAGACCAGCTACCGGAAGTCCGCTCAGTGTCTCTTGTGATAACGACACCATTAGGGAATGAAGAATGGTCTTCGCGGTTTTCTTCATACAGCATCATGATCCGTGTTATCGCTCGACTACGTCGCTTCATTGCCAAATGTAGACGGCAAGAAATAGTTTCCGGTCATTTGACACGCTCAGAGCTAGATGAGGCCTTGTACGTGGTAGTCAAATGCACCCAGAAACGTATGTTTAATTCCCTACTTCAGGAATTGTTAGATGACAGATCAGTCTCTTCAAGAGTGTATGCCAAGCTTAGCCCCTTTATTGATGAATTTGGCGTAATTCGTGTGGGTGGTCGGCTGCAGAATGCCATGTGCTCTTGGGATCGCAAACATCCAATTCTGTTGCCAAAAGATTCCCATCTATCTGCGTTGATTGTACGCCACTGGCACTTGAGTGCCTGCCATGCCCGATCCAGACTTCTGATGTCACTAGTCAATGGTCGCTTCTGGATCATGGGAGTCCGAAAAGTTGTCTACAAGGTCATCAAGTCTTGCGTCACTTGTGTGAAACTGGATGCAGTGAATCCTCAACCAAAAATGGCAGATCTGCCTGTGTCAAGGGTTCTAGCTTGCCGAGCATTCACAGCAGTAGGGATCGACTATGCGGGTCCTTTGTTGATGAAAGAAACCAAGAGCCCCTTTATTGATGAATTTGGCGTAATTCGTGTGGGTGGTCGGCTGCAGAATGCCATGTGCTCTTGGGATCGCAAACATCCAATTCTGTTGCCAAAAGATTCCCATCTATCTGCGTTGATTGTACGCCACTGGCACTTGAGTGCCTGCCATGCCCGATCCAGACTTCTGATGTCACTAGTCAATGGTCGCTTCTGGATCATGGGAGTCCGACAAGTTGTCTACAAGGTCATCAAGTCTTGCGTCACTTGTGTGAAACTGGATGCAGTGAATCCTCAACCAAAAATGGCAGATCTGCCTGTGTCAAGGGTTCAAGCTTGCCGAGCATTCACAGCAGTAGGGATCGACTATGCGGGTCCTTTGTTGATGAAAGAAACCAAGTTACGAAAGGCGCGCGAATACAAGGTTTATATAGCGTTATTTGTTTGCATGAGTACAAAAGCTATCCATCTTGAGGTTGTTCTGGACCTATCAACGGACGCCTTTTTAGCTGCTCTTGACAGATTTGTTGCCCGGCGAGGTGTTCCAACATCCATCCACTCTGATTGTGGAACGAATTTTATTGGAGCTGCGCAGAAGCTCAAAGAGTTGATCAACTCTCCCTCGAATAGGGATCAACGTTCCAGTCGTCTGATGTGTCACTGGAACTTCAACCCCCCTAGTGCTCCCCACTTTGGTGGACTTTGGGAAGCTGCGGTAAATTCTACCAAATCCTTACTAATAAGATCGTTAAGGACGCAGACTTGGACATTGGAAGAGTTTTCTACCATTCTGTGTCGGATTGAAGCTGCGCTGAACTCTAGGCCGTTAACTCCTGTCACTCCAGATCCGGAGGACTTGGACTGTTTAACCCCAGGTCATTTCCTAATCGGTCAACCACTGATGTCGGTTCCTGAGGAGGAACTTGATGAAAAGCCTGTTAACCTACAGCGACGTTGGAAGCTCCTTCAACAAACCTTTCAATCGTTTTGGCGACGATGGTCGTTGGAATATTTGAACATCTTACAGACTAGGAGTCGCTGGTTGTCAAGCCAAGAGAATGTTAAGGTCGGAGACATGGTGGTTATAAAAGATAACATGGCGCCGCCACTACTCTGGCGTTTAGGTCGCATCCTTGAGGTGATGACTAGTAAGGATGGGGTAGTTAGAGTAGCTCGGGTTCTGACGAAAGGTGGTTCCTTGGTCAGACCTGTAGTAAAACTGGTACTGCTACCGACTGATCAGTCATAATATTTTGTTTGTTGTTTGTTTATTCCCTTTCTCTTGACACCTTAATTGTAATTTGACGGGCGGTGTGCTCACCAGGGACACTGGATGAGTTGTATATATAAAAAAAATGTGTAGTGAGAGAGGTTTTGAGCTGGGTACCAAACCCCCTCGGACTAAGTTTTTAATTATTGTAAGTAATTAATTAATTGTTTTGTTTGTTTTCTTACTATAGCTTTGTACACAACTGTTGTTCCATAGTTGTTTCTCTGTTTAGTAAACTCTTAATGTAATATGATAGTTACTCTTGTAATACTCTGTGATACTGTTAGAGATTTTGTGATATGTGATAAATTGTAAATATATACCATGTAATGTGATACAGCCTGTAACTCCACAGTTACCATAATATGTTGAAATGTATTGATCTCTTGTATGATAATTTATTGTTGATGTAACCCCCCCTGTACCACTCCGAGCAGGCGTGAAGAATCAACATCAACTGGGTACCCGATCAGGCCCATCATCTGAAGCTCATCAGCAGCCGACCAAGACGTCAAACCACTCGAACTCTTCGTAAATCCAATTCTGGGATTTCCAAGGGGGAGTATGTTCGAACACCATCAATATTTGAATTTAATTATCATTACGCGCCACAGTAACGCTTGTTGTTGCCAGCACTGTCAGCCGTTGGTCAGACTATTAGACCGCCCGGACAGCCATTTTGGTGTGCTGCGGCAGGCGACGATCTGGCGCCTATTCAGTGTTGCCAGATGGTACGATCTTGGTGGGGAAGTACGATAATTTAGGGTCTGGTACGATCCCCCACCAGACCATCTGATGGGGCGGGATTTATACTATCTTTTTGAGAATTTGTATTTTAAATGAAAAAGTATTTATAGAAAATTCTTTGATTTCCAAGAAAATTGTGATTTTCCAACATTAATGAGTTATGACCAAGGCTCGGGACTTTATGCATTTGCATATTTGTTCGGGAAGTAAATAGAATAAATCTGATCCGGTACAAAATTGTGTGGTGGTGTTTGGAGTTAAAGTTTAAAAGTTTATTGTGCATATGTTTGCATATTTTGGATTTTTTTTCTTCAAATGCATATTTTTAAGATTTATTGATTTTTATTGCATATTTTAAAGATTTATTGATTTTTATTGCATATTTTAAAATAATCTTTGATTATTTACTCTTAAATCAATTTTACCTACATGATTTTGTCAGCAATAATACCGATGAAGCGATAATCAATAGTGTTACGGGGAACCCATTTTATTTTTAGCTCTGAAGACAATATTATTTTTATTTAATCTGTCTTTTACAGTATTATTCTGTTTGCCAGTACACAGTGATCGACGGACTACGATCGTTATCGTGTCAAGTTAGACATTTTTTTTTAGTAATATAATATGTTTAAAATATAAATTTTTAGTAATATGTACAATATATGTTTTTTAAAAATTAAATTTGAATAAGTATGTATTTTTTAATTAAAAATAAATGCATATTAAAGCGCATATTTTGATATTTTTTGGTGCATATGTATGTGCATATTTTTAAGATTTTAAGCACATAAAGTCCCGAGCCCTGGTTATGACTAAACGTATTTATTCCATGAAGGCATATTGGTAAACATAAAATAGCGATAATGCGTAATGATTTACTGTTAATTGTCATTTGTCTATAAATATTCGTTTTCGTAATTCGTGTAATAAATAATAATTCTTGTTAGTTGTTGTTTGTTAGACTAGACGTTAGTACTTAGTATTGCTGGATGGTGATCGCCAGTTATGCGCAATTTATTTAAAGGTTCACGTTGTTTTTTTACGGTTGTTATGTTATGTTTATCTGATTTATCGTAAAGTTTAAGTGAAGTTTTGATTTTCGTATATTTAATTCAAAAAATTCATTATGAATAGTGAAAATGAAGATGATCCGGTTAGGGCGAGAACACCAGAGAGTGTTAAACGCAAAAGATGCGAGAGTTCAAAAAAATATGATCATAAAAAACAAAAGTTTCGAAGTGAGTGGTTAGTCGATTCCAAATATAGTAACTGGTTATGTCATGTTCCAAATAATGAATTAATGGCAAAATGTAAATTGTGTCCGTCGGAAATGACGGCAGAATTATCCGTTTTAAAAAAACATGCGTTGACGAAGAAACATTTAAGTAGTGTATCTTCAATTGAAACTAAACAAAAACCGATCAGTAGTTTTATTAACGATGGTAAAAAATTGAAAGAAATTGAGCAAACGAAACGAGCTGAAATTCTTCTCTGTGGATTTTTAAGCGAACACAATTTACCTTTCAACGTTATGACTCATTTATCTGCCGTTTGTAAACAAGCTTTTCCAGATTCAAAGATATCACAAAACATGAATCTTGGACGTACCAAAGCAACATCAATTGTCAAGAATGTAATCGGAAAATGTCATAGTGAAGATTTGGCGAATATCCTTAAATCTACATGTTTTAGTGTCATCATAGACGAAAGTACTGATGTCGGATGTATTAAGACATTATGCATTTGTGTTAAATTTTTTGATACAATGAACAATCAGTTTCAAACTAAATTTTTCAAATTAGTACAACTTTTTACTGATGCTGATAGTGCAAATCAAGGAGCAACTGCACAGAAAATATTCGATGAACTTATAAAAGCATTCAATGAATCGAAAATTCCTTTGAACAATATTATAGGTAATTATATTTTAACTCGAGCATAGAAAAATAAATTTGATATATTATTTTAATAATGAACTCTGTATTATATTAATAAATATTTTTTATTTATGTTTAGGGTTTGCATCAGATGGATGCAATTCTATGATGGGGCAGTGGAATTCAGTTTCTTCTAGATTCAATGAGCATATGCCAGGTAAATAATAATTTTTAAATATTATGTTGATATTATCTAAGGATTTGTTGTTTCATTGTTTTACTATTATCATAATAACTTGGGTGATTAGTTATTTTTAATAAATAATAACTATACAGATCTAGGTAACAATTTTTTTTAATGAATTGTATTATAAAATTTTATAATAAAATTCATTATACACCTATATAAATTTGTATATGTATAAAAAAAAATATTAAAATTAATGATTCAGAAATATTTTTTTATTTGTATTAATTAATTACTAATGTAGTTACTGAATTTTCTACTACCAGTGTTTTATGTAAATGATAATAATACATTTATGACATAAATGCCTTATTTGTTTTATTCAAAAAATATATAAAAACAAAATTGTTATAGGTGTATTCATTCAAAAATGCATTTGCCATTCGTTACATCTTTGTGCAAGTTCAGCTTGCAAAACATTGCCAAGATCTTGTGAAGACTTGGCCAGAGATATTTTCAATTACTTCAAATCAAGTAGCAAACGTATCTGCCAGTACAAAGAATTTCAAGAGTTTTGCAATGTCTCACCTCATAAAATCCTATATCCGGCACAAACCAGGTGGTTATCATTATTAATAGTTGTCAATCGAATTTTAGAGCAGTGGCAACCTTTGAAATTGTTTTTTACGTCTAACTGGTATAAAGATAGATTAAAATCATCCGAAGATATTTATAAAGCTTTAAATGATCCATCAATTTTTATTTATCTAAATTTTTTATATAATAGGCGGCCTATTAGCATTCGTTGTCGTGCTCTTATGACTGGTTGTTGTGTCGGTCGAGTACAGATAGTCGGTCGTTCCTGTTTATCTCTCTAAACCACGTGTTTTTTCTTTCTTACACTTGTATTCAAAAGTGAATGGAGCCAAGTCCACGGTTGTTTAACCCATTCACTAGCAGATCAGCTACCCACACGGCAGATCAGCCATTCATCGGCAGATCAGCACACACACAGCAGATCAGCACGTTACATTGGCAGTTCAGCACACACACGGCAGATCAGCCATATCGGCAGACATCCAAGACCAGCCAGCTCCGGAGTGGTCGATGTTGTTGTACCCAATCTCAATTAGATATTTAGTATCAATATAATAATCACTTGTATAAAAATAATGTATTGTAATTTATCCTAGCGTTAGTTGTCCAGAGGAGGTTAGGCTGCCGGCGTTAACGGAGGTCAGTGCACACGTAGCCAACACTCTCAATAAGTTTTTCTACCCCATTAAAAAGAAAGAGTTTTTTAACTATTAAATTTGATTATTTATACAAGTAAGACTTCGCTCAGAATCGTTTTTCGTATACAATGATTTATCATTGAATTCAAATACAACACATTCATTACCACAACGACAAGATCGATAACTGCTATACAGCAGAAAGGTACCCACTTGTCCACCTTTTTATATCTAAATACAGCGTGTTCCAAATTTCATGTAACAACAGATTTCAGCATGATTTACTTAAATTAAAAAAAAATTACATATGTGAAAGCCTCTTTGAATCATATTGTGGGATTTAAGTAATAAAATTCACTCACAATTTAAATTAATTAAAGTACACTATATTACAAGAATATATAAATTTATATTTATCAATGTTGTTACTGTATATTTATGAAAGTGATAAAAAAACTAATTAATCAAATATTGATACGCGTTACAATCACAATAATTATCGCGGAGAAGTGTCGCACGGTGTATCGCAGCGGGTACTCTCGGAATGACTGACTATTGTTGAGCTTCTGACCAGTTGTATATATAGTCGTCGATTGTTCCAGAATATTCTCAAAATTACCCTAATGAAATAATTATCGAATACTCTAGAACATGGGTTTTCCCATTATCCACCGTAAATATGGTAAACAACCTGTACGGCTTGCGGTGCGTTGTTTACGTCGCCACAATATTATAATCTAAACTAATTTGATATTAATTATTATTTATATTAATTAAAAAGGGAAGATTTTAGACGTAACTTTTAAAATTCAAATAGATATGTACCTATATTTTTGAAATTTGATTCATATGGGATTTTTTTAATGAATTTTGACGTACCTGCCTATCATTCATAATTATGGGTCAATAATTAAAGAAGCTTTTTACATTTGAATTTTGTATTTATTTTATAAAATGTCATCAATGAATAATAATAATAATAGATCAAATCACATGATCGACAATAAAAAACAAAACCTACTAGATAATATACCTACCTATAATATTATGCATATTGTATATTTATAATCAATGCCATCATTGGAACGAATTTTACATAGTATTAATTTTTTAAAATAGGAAATAAATAAAAATATAATATTGAAATAAATATCATACAGTAGATCAATAGGCAATAGCTAATTATACCAAATTGTTGTATAAATTTTATTATTCAGCATAAAATTATTTAACCCTTTCAGTCCCACTGGCCTTCCTCAAGGCCATAAAGTACATAAATTGATAAAAAATAATTTATTAACAGTAGTAACGTATTTATTGACGAATAACAGGTAAAATGTTGTGTAGATCAATTTGAAAATGTAAAAACTCATGTTTAAATTGTTTTTTTAAGACTTTATGGGACTTAACAAAAATATTTTTAAAAATTTTGAATTTCTTTGTTATCAGTTTCATTATTGTTGATAATTCGCACAAATGTCGTTTTAAAAATCTGATTTTTTGTAATCTCCTAGATAATATGTATAATATTAATGACAATTAGTCGAAATGTACTTTGAACCACCAAACGGTACACAATATGGGTTTATTGTTTGGCCTCCGGGAAGGCCATTGGGCGTTTGTGGTATCAAAAAATTCAAAACACCGTTATCATGATTATCACATACTTCTAGTGTTTAAATTTTTATTTCTTTAATTTAAATTTTGTTTATTTGACAAATTTGTTAAATGAACTTGTTATTGTTTTACTTGTTTGTTATTTTGTTAATTTCATTATAAGTATTATAGATTTATATGTTTACAATTGTGTTTTCCTATTGATGATCAATTAGTATGTTTGAGCAAATTTATAATTTCATGTTACATAGTTGCAAGTGAATATCATTTACTTTATAATTTTAGAAATGGCATCCCATAATATCTTAGCAGATGAACATATTCTCCAACTACTAGGAGATGGTACAAATTCTGAATTATCAGATTTATCTGATGAAGATGATGAATATTTTCAATCAACAGAATTTGATTATTTATTGAACAATTTTGATGATGAGGATTTCAATTTACTATTAGATGAAGATGTTAATGATAAGGAAACTGAAATTGTTGTAAGTTATATTATTAGAGTAGATTATTACATTTTTACTGGAGGTAAAGTATATTGTTTACATATTGTAGCCAGTGAGCACTGAACCAAGATGTCAAACACAAAATCAAGCACTAAAAAGTATAACTGTTGACAGAATTACTGAAATTGAAAAAACAAATAATACAGTTACTAACGAAACAATTGAAACTAATACTTCTAGTCTAGAATATATAGAAAAGTGCAATATTCGATGGAAAAGACAGCCTTTTGTTCCTCCAAATATTGTTTTGAATAAATCTATTGAGCACATGTACCCTAATAGTATACCTACACCACTTGACTATTTTTTAAAATATTTCCCAGAAAGTGAGTATGAAAATATAGCCAACTATACTAATACCTATGCTGAGCAAATAGGGAGATTGAATTGGAAACCTACTAACTCAAAAGAAATTAAAATATTTATAGGTATTCATTTATACATGGGTGTATTAAATTTCCCTCGGATACGTATGTATTGGGAACAAAAAAGTAGAATCAATACTATTGCTGACAATATGACACGTAATAGATTTTTTGAACTACGATTCTGTTATCATGTTATTGACAATAATACCATTCCTACAAATAACATAGACCGATTTATAAAAGTGAGGCCACTTTATGATTTATTGAAAAAGAGATGTAATGAACTACCTGTTGAGCAAAATATATGTGTGGATGAACAAATGGTTCCATTTAAAGGCAAACTCAGTGTAAAGCAATACATGCGTGGAAAACCCAATCCGTGGGGAATTAAATTGTATTTGTTATGCGGTGAAAATGGTCTAGTTTATAACTTTTTAATATATCAGGGATCTACTACAGAAGTAAAACAAGATATACAAAAAAAATATGGTTTAGGTAGTGCTGTCGTCCTACATCTTACAGATATGCTTGGAAAAAATCAACATTTTTTATACATGGACAATTTTTTCACATCTTTTAATCTACTTCATGCACTACAACACAAAAAAATCTTTGCTGCAGGAACTATCAGAGTAAATAGATTTGTTAATCCACCATTTTTAAATGATAAAGTATTATCTAAAATGGGTCGTGGGACTACATTTGAAATAAGTTCTGATATACCCAACAGCAACATTGGACTAGTTAAGTGGTATGATAACAAGCCAGTTTCATTAGGGTCAAATTTTATAACATCAGGCACTCCAGATGA
Source organism: Nasonovia ribisnigri (assembly GCA_027563435.1). Lineage (NCBI taxonomy): Eukaryota > Metazoa > Arthropoda > Insecta > Hemiptera > Aphididae > Nasonovia > Nasonovia ribisnigri. The sequence continues at coordinate 255,085 of JANEHU010004296.1, read as the reverse complement.
AGTGTCTAGATATTGCAAAAAAGAAAAAAGATACATATCCATAAACAGGCCTGAAATAGTGAAACTTTATAACCAATCAATGGGAGGTGTCGACAAACATGACCAACTAATAAGTTTCTTTAGAACGTTCATGATATCTCGAAAATGGACTTTAAGAATGGTTACACATTCCTTTGATATGGCAACAGTAAACAGTTGGCTAGAATACAAAATGGATTGTAAGCATTTGAATATTGATAACAAAAATATTATGGATTTACTACATTTTAAAGAGCGATTAGCTGAAACTCTTATTTTGGTTGGAAATATTGTCATAAGGAAGAGAGGAAGACCAAGAAGTAGTCCAGTATCATTGTCACCATCGCCATCATCATCACTGACTCCAGAAATGCCAAAAAAAATTATCAAACAAATTGACCAGCGACCATTTGCTGAAGTAAGGAATGATAACATAGGTCATCTTCCCGATTTTGACAATTTAGATAATGCGGTCCGTTGCAAGTATGGTGGATGCAAGCTTCGCAGTCATGTATATTGTGAAAAATGTAAAGTCCACTTGTGTTTCACAAGAAGAAACAAATGTTTTACCTTATACCACAAAGAAAATGAAGTTCCTACAGATTTGTTATTTTAACTTGTTTTTATTTTAATTTTTACTGACCAAGGTTTGATGTTATTTTAATTTTTAATGTGAAGTTTAATGTTATTTTATTTTTACTGTCAAAGATATGACGTTATTTTAATTTAAAAAATTTTAATTTGTTTTTTTTTTATAGACTTATCAAATGATTTTTTTTATGAATGTTACAAAGTTTATTCTGTAAACAATTTATATATAAAATAAATATAAATATTACTATCATTTAGTTGAATTTATTTTTGCATTTAATAATTCATAAAACTGTAGTTTTGTACCAAAATAAACGACAACATATTATTGACTACATAAACGCCCAGTGGCCTCGTACAATGCCACGACTATAACTCATTAACAAGAAGTCCAAGATTCAAAAAATTTTTAATATACATAACAAATACTCCAAATAATCCAACTATCACAAAAAAAAATTTTTTTTCTTAAAAAAAATAATTCGGGACTGAAAGGGTTAAAATGTATACGAAGAAATATGTCAGTTTATAAGCGTCCTCTCACCCCTTTTTCGACGACAGATATCAACCTACTTTAGTATATCTAAACTACAGGCAACTTTTTTTTTCTTTATTTAAAATATACAATCTATACCTAAGAGGCACAATAAGTATATGTGGTAAGGGTAGAAAATACATATACATATTATACATTAAGAAATCTAAAAATAGAGAACTAACATAAACATATATATTTACATGACACTCGAGATGTGAGAAGCCATCCGCTAATGACACTCACTAATGACTATACTCTATTCAAAATGAGATGATGACTCGGCGGCCAAGTTGTGCGCATGGGCGTGGCTTTTGTTCCGTAGTAGCGCTTGACGCGCCGCCGCGGATGGGAGCTTTAATTAGTCTAGAATCGACTGCCGATGTGTGTGGATAATTTAAAATGTATTGCGCGTATTTTTTAACATGACGCACACACGCACATCCACGTCTTGCGCGACACATCCCTACCGTTGCTTCGGTCACGTGATCGATGCTTGTGGAGGGAGTATGACCGGCGGCTGACCAAAACTGGTCGCCGCCGAGTCATCATCTCATTTTGAATAGAGTATAGCTATTTTATGGAAGCTTGCTTTAACATTGTTTTTTAAAATTAAATTTGTAGGGGGGATCAAGGAGGTCACAGTACTAGCTACGTTTGAGGCGTCTAGGTGGATTTCCAGGAATAGTTGTGACTGCGAAATCGTGTATTATTAGATTGTTGGTAGACAGACGGCTATGAAAGCGTTTATAATGTGCTTTTGCTTCTTCATGGACTGTTTTTATTTTTAAGTCAGAATGGATAGTGATGTTCGAGACATAAGGTGGAGCATTGAGTAGTTTCTTGAGGGCTAAGTTTTGAAATGTTTGTATTTTAAATTTTTTATTAGGTTTGTAGGTGTTGGACGGTTCGGGATGAAATAATAAGACGCGTTAACTTGATGCCACAACTTTTATTATTTGTTAATACAACACACGTATCTTATAGGCAAAAGTACAAAAGTAGTCACGATGTCGGTCACGCTCTTGCGGACGTCGATAGAGACGTTTCGGTCGTTGCGATTACGACCGTGACATACTCCCCGAGTCCACGAGACGCGGCTAAGCAACTGGCCTACTTTACCAGGTTGGTGGACGAGGCTGCAGGCGTAACATCCATGGCCTCGATCCACCGCTCCACCACGGCTAGCTGCTGCTCCTGAGTGCCAGCTGGCGGAGTGCCCAGTTGTGGCGTGGCCGGCTGCTGCAACCGCTGTTGGGTTGGGTGCTCGGCTGGCTGTGGGGGTGGCTACTGGGTCCCGTCTGTCCCACACGTCGTGTCGCTGGTAGGTCGGCGAGGTGGTACCCGCCCAGGTGGTCCTGTACGAGGCCTGGGAGCTTCATGCTGCCCCGGTTCACCCACGTGGACCAACGTCCCTCGGCGAACCCTCTCTTTAACGAGGTCCATGCTGTAGGGCTTGCTCGTATCCAGCTGAAGGACGCGGTGGCCGACCAACCACAGACAGTATCATCGAGGCCGTCGCCCGACAGCCTCCTAGGTCGCAGCAACTACGCGGCCATCGCCCGTAGTTTTTTACTTTTTCCACGTGTATGGTAATCATGTCATGGGATGGCCTGTTGTTGCGGGTTGGTGGTGGGTTATTTGATTTGGTTCGCAACCATTTCTTCAACTCTTGATTTCGCCTTTCTACCGGGTTGGCACGTGAGTGGTATATTGAAGTCGTTCATCCTTCCACTCCCACCTCTTGAGTGCCTCACCCATTGCCTTGGACACGAACTGAGGGCCATTATCTGAAAATAATGCCCTCGAGTATCCGAACCCTGGGAAAAACTTACGTTCGAATGTACCCACAATCGATTTGGTCGTAGCCTTTCCTAAGTAATAAGCCTCTACCCAGCGACTGTAACAATCAGTTATTACAAAAATCGTTGTCTTACCCCGCGGTGTCCGGCGGTACGGACACATAAGATCAATCTCAGCACCTCCCAATGTTGACGTGTGACTCGGGTGCACATCCTATCTTCTGGTTTGCGGTTCAGTGGTTTTACACGAGCACAGATGTGGCACGCCCGCACGTAATCACGCATACCAACCCAAAAGAAACGACTCTTTATACTTCGGTACGTTTCTTTCCGCCCTGGGGGATTCACTGCTTCGTGGTCATGAAACCTTTGTAGCAGAATCTGAGCCCTGTCAGCTGGTACATGCATGCGCGATGGGTGGCGGTGCAACACCTTGTCTCGGATGACATACAATTTCCGAAGACGGCCGAACCTTGCACCGTTCCCAGAGAGTTTAACAACCATTTCCCGTATATTCAAATCGTTCTGTTGATACTCTCGGACATCTTACAATGAAACGTTTCCGTAGTCCTTCTTTGGCTGGATTGCTCCACACTGGATGACACCCAAACCGGACACTCCGGACCGTTTCAACAGATACTCTGGGCTGAATCACCGGGGGATCGTGGATATTATTCTCCAACGATTCTTTATTCTCAGTACAGTAATCCACCGAACAACGAGATAGCGCGTCGGCTGCTTTATTTTCTACTTCGACCACGCGCCGTACTTTGAAATCGAAAGTCCCGAGTTGTAACGCCCATCGTGTTAGTTTGCTAATTCTAATTACACATTTCTAATTCCCTACCACCGTGATATTTCTAGGGGCTTACGAAATTCAGAAGAAGGGTGGCTGAGGGTACTAGTAACGTGCTGTGTAAGTTTCAGGTTGATAGGTCAAACGATTGATTTTATAATTTTTTTTAATGCAAGTTTAGATATTGCCGTGTGAGTCCCGCGATATATCAAAAATGCACAATGAGGTCCCTAACTTTTCTTGTATTTATTATTATAGTTTTTGAAAACAAACTAGCGCCAATCTCACATGATTATGAGGAAACCGTCAAAACATTGGATTTTAAAATGATTAGATGCCCTTTTTTATGATGTAAATTTGATTCATCATATTGAAACGGTGCATGTCAAAAAACTACATTATACTGAGTACAAAAGACCATATTTGGCTAATGAAGTAGGTACCTATAACTCTTTTACTTATTTAACTGCATTGATGTTTTGTTATTAATTGTCTGTATGTATTATAGGACATGCTTACAAGTTTAGCATCTGCTGTAAAAGAAATTAAATTTGTGTCCAGCGAAGCAATTTGGTATTTATTAAAAAGTTATGATTGCCGCCTAAGAGATATCGTTCAGTTCAACAATAAGTATCATTATATCTAACATAAACAAAATTCAATATCACATAAATAATAATACTCAAGTATGTAACAATTTACAATTATAAAAAAAATAACAATAATTATACAATTATAATTTTATTTACAAACATTATCCAGATTTACAAACACTAACAACTTAATTAAATTCATAGAGGAAAAAACCTAGGAAGAAGTCGTTATTACAATAGCAATAAAAAATTTAGCAAAATAATATATCGCTCTCAAATACAGTTCAAAAATGGGGAAAAAAAATCTTTCAGAAACAATAAAATCATTTATCAAATTATGTCATGGCAATGCAGTTCAGTGTTATTCAAAATATCTTCACCTCCAAAAATTATTCACAAAAAAACAGCAATACATTTAGAAACAACTTATTTATCAATTTTTTTTTATGATTTTTTTCCCCTTTTGTAATAATTACACTACAGACTTTGATGTCAGTTCAGTTAACGGTTTAAATTACACCATAACAGAGGTTCTAATGTATAATTGAACCTACTCTAATGTTAAGTGAGTGTAAAAATTCATGAATAATTTAAAAATAAATTTATATTTTTTTTTATTTCCTAGTGTATTATTCAGTGATGTAGTTGAAAAAAAATTTAGTTGGTAAAATGTGAACTGGTAATCCGATATGCTAATATATTTAAAAATCAAATGAATGTAATTATTAAGAATAATAAAAAAAATATGAATGCTTTTGAACTGATGAACTGCAACGTGTCGAAGTCCATTGATTTTCAATTCTGGCTATTTATAAGTCAATTGGACAAGTGGTGGTCTTTTTTATCACACACCAAATGTTGATATAATGAATATATTGTAAATATTAAAAACAATATTCAGCAGAAATCCTAAAACCTAAAAAAAATAGTATAAATAATATTAAATAATATACTTACAATATAAAATTATAACATTAGCTTATTATACCCAGCGATATGAATAGTTGAATATTTAGTGAAATGTGACTCGGCAATTAGGGTAATGTCGATACGTTTGTTATAAATAACAGTTTGAAGCTCGATGGTATGGTTAGTATTTAAACCGTTAGCATTAAATTGTAGTATTAATAGAGATTTATTTGTAATTATGTTGCAAGACATTATAATTCGACAAGTAGTTTTTCTATTACTTTGGTGAGTAGTGACATAAGAGGATTTAAAAGAGATTTAAAGTCCTCAAAGAATCTAGTGATAAAAGTATTTAAATTGGGATTTGTTTCAGAAGCTCCGTTATTAGCAGGTGTGCCAGAAGTTGCCTAAGCATAAGTCGGGGTGTTAGCATTGGACTGATATAGGTGAGTGTCATTGGAGGGACGGCTATCTTTAACATTTGATAAGTTTGATCCAGTGTTAGCTGATATAAAGTTACTTTTATTAAATGGTTTTTAGGCACGCTGGAGATCTTTGTTGATGGAACATCCTTTAACTTGCAGGATGGTTGCCCGAGCAGAGTGCGCATTTTGGAGAATCCGAACGTTGGTTTGGACAGTCGGGAGACTTATGACCAGCACCGTAACGAACACGTCTTGGCGGGTAGCCACTGTACTACTGTAGGCTTTCATGTGTCCATACTCCTGGCAGTTATTACATTGGCTTAAGATTTTGGTCTTGTTGAGTTCTTCAACTCTAATTTTTGTATGTAAAAATGAGGTAAGTTGATAAATATCGTTAGATTTGATTTGCGGCTCTAAGTCAACGAACAAAAGAAGAAGTGGATCTTTGGTCACTTCGTGAAGCTCATTTGTAACACGTCTAACATTAAATATACGAATTTCGAGTTCGTCTTTAATTATATCTGGTTCCGTGGTTTGATGCAGGTTTCGTATGACAACACGGAGAGGTTTATCCTCTTTAAGTTGTGTGAAATTTTGCGCCTTCTTCTTTTAATAAATGAATCAGGGATCTATAGGATTCCGGGTTTACTGTTTGGATTTTCAGGCAGTGGCGCACACGTTATGGGTCGTGGGGGTCAGTTGACTGTAATCTACGTGGCTACGTCCTACACTCTACAGTCTACAGCATAAAAACTGTTAATAATTATAGATCAACAATTTAGTAGTAAATTAGTACGTCGAAAACATCAGTCTATTGTCTATCGATGCAGACGGTTGTCGTCGGTCGGTTACAATGTATGAATATATTATATTAGGAAAGCAGTAAGGAACACAGATAAGCTGGTTGGTTTCTGGAAATTCGCTCAACGACCGCGATTGCTTATACCCGCATGATAATATGATTTAATAATAATACTTGTTGAATATAATTTAATATTGTATAAAGTACCATCATATTGTGCAACAACGACAGCATCGTTGCTATTAATAATGTGCAAAATCACGCCATATCATGCGATATATTTATTAGCGAATCAGATATTGTTAAACAGTGGCGTGAGACTTAGGTCAATAGGTCACTTGTATATAAGGCCGATCTTTAGCATACTGTCGGCACTACATTATAATATTTCTTATGTGTACGTCATGCGTTTAGTAAATATTACTTATTACTAAAAGCAGTGTAGTCATTTTTGTCCAGATCGATCTACAAACATAATCCTTAAATTCAACAGGTTATGGGCCCAGACACATTATCTGGATAAACTTGGACTTCAAAGGAACTACTCTCTGTACAAGTAATTTTTGTTTTTCTTCAAAGTTTTATAAACAGGAAAAGTCAAGATGGACGATTCAGTGAAAATAACAAAATTATCTGATACGGGAAATTGGCCGTTGTGGAAATTTCAAATGAAGGTAATTTTCAACTCATTTGAACTAACGTCAATAATAACAGGAGAGTGGAAAAAGCCTAGTTCTAAAATAACAAAGACAGAAAAGGAAACTGATGAGGAAGCTAGAGCTAGGTGGCATAGGTTAACTATTGACTGGAATAGAGCTGACGGTAAGTGTCAAAAACTAATTGTAACTTCAGTGGACAATGGTCCATTACAGAATTTGATTAACTGTGAAAGTGCGTATGATATGTGGGAAAAACTTCTCGCTATTCATGAACAAAAGTCTGAAGCAAGTATACATTTGCTTCAACAGAAATTTTTTAGTTATTCAATGGAGGCGACTGATGATATGTCGACTCATATTTCCAAAGTAACAAATTTGGGAATGAGACTGAAGCAATCAGGGGAACCAGTAACCGACAATATAGTTATGACGAAGATATTAATGACTTTACCTGATATGTATAATCATTTTTACAGTGCCTGGGACTCTATCCCAGCAGTTGATAAAACAATTAATAATTTAACAAGTAGATTATTAATTGAAGAATCAAGGCTACAACAAAGAAATTTGTCAGTGATGGAAAATCAAAAATCAATAGCACTAACGGCAAATAATCCAAAAAGGAATTGGAAATCTGGAAATAAAAATAAAGATACCAGAAAACCAGGTAATTGTTATTTTTGTAAATTACCAGGGCATTGGAAAAGTCAGTGCAGAAAATACTTAAAGAATCAAGAAAATAAGAAAACACACGGAGAAACAAGTAAAAGTGATGATGGCAGTGCATTTATTACTGGAACAGTGTGTACAAACGATATTGAGGAGAGTTGGTTACTTGACTCAGGAGCATCCGATCATATGTGCGGTAAAATAAATTGGTTTTATAACTACGTATTATTTGACGAACCAATTCAAGTAAGAATAGGCGATGGTTCAATTTTGTTAGCAAAAGGAAAGGGTAATATAAAAATATTATCATTTGCGAACAATAAATGGAATAATAATTATTTATTAGACGTATTATATGTGCCGGAATTAAAATACAATTTATTCTCATGTTGTACAGCATTAGATAAGGGTTTAACGCTTTCATCAGATAAAAATAAGTGTATGTTTTCAAGAAACGGACAAATAGTCTGTACAGGTGAGCGACAAGGAAAATTATTTAAATTAGAGTTCAAAGTCATTACGCTCGATAAAGAAGAACCACAGGCAAATATTATTATCAAGGACACATTACAGTTATGGCATGAAAGGTTGAGTCATCAAAATATAAAGTATGTTAATAATATATTAGAAAAACATAATATAAAAGTGTCAGATAACAAAAATCATTTTTTCTGTGATGCGTGCATAATTGGTAAACAACACAAACAAACATTTAAGTCTAGTACAACGAACACAACAGCTGTAGGAGAAATAATACACTCAGATTTGTGTGGACCGATGGAAACAAATTCTATTGGGGGTTCAAAATACTTTTTATTATTTAAAGACGATTATTCACATTATAGAATAGTTCATTTTATAAAACATAAAAGTGAAGTAAAAGATTTAATCGAAACTTTGATACGTAAAATAAAAACTGATACTGGTTTTAAGGTCAAAGTATTGCGAACAGATAATGGCTTAGAGTTTGTTAATAAAGAAACAACTAGTGTTTTACAGAAATATGGGATAAGTCATCAAACAACAGTTGCATACACACCGGAACAAAACGGGAAGATTGAACGAGAGAACCGGACAATAGTAGAAGCCGCAAGGACTATGTTACATACGAAAAATTTAAATAAATCACTTTGGGCTGAAAGTGTTAATACGGCTGTCTATACAATTAACCGAACAGGTACGAGTTCAATCAAAGACAAAACCCCGTTTGAAATTTATTTTAGAAAAGAACCGGAAATAAAACATCTAAGAGTTTTTGGTACAAAAGTATTTACACATATACCAAAACAAAAACGACAAAAGTGGGACCCTAAAAGTGAAAAGGGAATATTTGTCGGGTATGTAGAGAATGTAAAAGGATACAGAGTATGGTACCCGGAAACAAACAAAATAAACGTAAGTAGAGAAGTTATTTTTAAAAATGAAATAGTAGATAACGAGGTTTCAATAAATGAAAATGAACGTGACGAAATACAACACAGTATAAGCGAAAATACGAATGGAACTTACCTAGACAAAAAAGAGGAGTTGGTAAGCACGTATAATCTAAGAAACTGTGAACAAATAAATAAACCAAGTAGATATGCATGTACAGCGTTTATAACTGAACCAATTAATTATAATGATGCTATTACTTGTGAACAATCAGATAAATGGAAACAGGCGATGAGTGAGGAGTTGGACTCACTACATAAAAACAACACATGGACTTTGGTATCAAAACCAGTCGGAGTCAATGTGATAAACAATTCATGGGTGTTTAAAATTAAACATAATGACCGTTTCAAGGCTCGTTTAGTTGTTAATGGATCAATACATTTACACCAATTAAATTATGCCAATAAACTAATTAGCAAATTTAATTTATTAGATGCGAAGGAATTATCTATACCAATTGATAGGTCGCATGGTGTAGAACATAATCTTACAACGAGTGATAATCAATTTCCATACAGGCAAGCTGTGGGAAACTTATTATTTTTATCACAAGTCACGAGGCCTGATATAGCATTCGCTGTAAACTATGTTAGTAGGTTTTTAAATAATCCAACGTCGGTACATTGGACTATGGTTAAACGTATAATTCGATACGTAAAAGGAACAACAAACTTTGGTCTATACTATAAATCTAACGTAAATCTGTGCTTAAGTGAGTATTCAGATTCTGACTATGCAGGGGACTTAGTGACAAGACGGTCAACTTCAGGTCATGTGTTCATGCTGGGGCTGTCTACGGTGTCATGGCAAGCGCAAAGGCAATCCATAGTGACACTCAGTTCCACTGAAGCCGAATATATCGCGGCATGTGAAGCAGTCAAAGGATTGATTTGGATCAACAGATTGGTCAAGGAAATCAACAATGACATTGAGTACGATCAACCAACAGTATACGTGGACAATCAAAGTGCAATTCGACTAGTGAAAAATCCAGAGTTTCACAAAAGGACTAAACACATCGATGTCAGATACCACTTCATCAGGGAAAAGTTTGAAGAAAACTTATTTAAACTACAGTTCATTGGGACGGAAGAACAATATGCAGACATACTTACTAAACCACTTCCTAAAGATAGATTTGAAAAACTAAGGGAAAAACTATCATTGTTTAAATTGCATTAATTCTTTATTGTAGAAAATATTAATTACGGGGGTGTGTTGAATATAATTTAATATTGTATAAAGTACCATCATATTGTGCAACAACGACAGCATCGTTGCTATTAATAATGTGCAAAATCACGCCATATCATGCGATATATTTATTAGCGAATCAGATATTGTTAAACAGTGGCGTGAGACTTAGGTCAATAGGTCACTTGTATATAAGGCCGATCTTTAGCATACTGTCGGCACTACATTATAATATTTCTTATGTGTACGTCATGCGTTTAGTAAATATTACTTATTACTAAAAGCAGTGTAGTCATTTTTGTCCAGATCGATCTACAAACATAATCCTTAAATTCAACAATACTTAATATAGAGTCCTTTGTGTCCCCATTGCCAACAATATTATATACAAATTACAAAATGTTACAAAAATAAAAGAAAAATTAATAATCAAATAATAGCTTGGGGGTTTTTTTTTTTTGGTTTTGCGTGAACAGTGAACATTGTTACAGCGAGTTGTTTTTGTTATTAGTGATTTATTAATAGCAAACTGCGTGTTATACTGTTATCGTATTTGTAAATCCTGATATAGTAGGTATGTACTGCTTCGCAAGTGCTGTCAACAACTGTTTAGCTAGTACGACTACGGATTTTTCTCATAATATTATAACTTATCAGTTTGAAGTTTTAAGCTAGACTTGTGACTTGTGTCTTGTGACTAGTTTTGACTTTGTGTCTTGTGAGCACTCTGGATTTATTGTTGTATTTATTTTGATTTATTAATTATTAATCAATCATGTCTGCCATCGAAACATGTTTATGTGGTAAAAAAAAAAAAAATTTTAATTTGACAAACTGGGGAAGGCATTTAAGTACGTGCAAATCGATAAAAAACAAAAATTCAATTTCAAAATATCTAACTACTTATTTTAAAAGAATTTCGGCGTCGTCTACTTCTACCGAGTCGTCCGAGTCTGATGCAAAAAAAAATGAAAAAAACTGGTAAGTACTAAGTATTATGCTAATATGATATGATCTATCATTTATTTTTAGAATTTAAATTTTATATTACCTTCCAATTTTATCTAGGTATATTAGATGTTAGATATTATTTACAATTCAGTTTATAAATGGCATACCTAGCCACCTAGGTTCTATAATTCTATGTTATCTACCTATTATTATTCAATCTGAAAAATATGACAATTTCTAATCATTTTTTTATCTGTTCATATAAAATACTGTACAGTATTATGGTGACCAGATGTCCAGATGTACTTATTTTATAAGTACAGTACTTCTTTTTGAAGACATGTCTTATTGTCCTAAATAAATTGCTGAAGTACACCAAAAAGTAATTATTTTAAATTATGTAAAAATTGCAAATGGAAATTAGAAATATAAATACATAATGGTTCTTAAAAATATTAAAAATATTGATATTTGTTCCGTTTATAAGTTAGTTGTTTTTAAATAGGTATTTTCAATTATATTTCTTATTTAGTAGGTAAGTTAAATGTTTAGGTTAAAATGATAATATGTCAAAAATACTTAAGTTTTTGAATTTTTTTTAATGACGAAATCTGTTATGAAGTGTTTAAAAAGTTGAAAACAGATCAAATATACTTAAAGAAATGCTTAAATCTCAAAAATATTTAAAATATTAATATTTGTTCCTTTTATAAGTTAGTTAGGTATTAAATATATTAAACTGTATATCTTATTAAGTAGGTAAGTTGAATATTTGGGTAAATAGATTATATGGGTAACAATTTATTTTAAGTCAGATGTAACATTTTTTTAATATTTTTGAAAAAGTTTGCAATGACAATTCTTTAAATTGGAAAGATTATTTAGTGGGACAGTCCTATGATGGGGCTAGTAATATGCGTGGTTCATATAATGGTCTCCAAGGTATAATTAGGCGTTCTAATACAGCTGCTATTTTTGTGTGGTGTTTACTGTTATGCACATCGACTGAATTTGGTCCTTATCGATGTAGTTAGTTCCTCTGTAAATGCTGTTGATATGTTTGGAATTATAGAAACTGTACATGATTTTATTAATTCAAGCAAGAAAAGGGTTGCATTATTTGAACTACATCAAGAAAAATGTTATGGTAATAAACAACGTAAACGTCGATTTAAAAGAGTTCAGACAACAAGGTGGTGGTCCCATGATTTGGTATTAAACACAGTTTTGGATACATTTGATGCATTATGTGACACATTAGAAGAACTTCAAAAAAGTGAATGTGTAAGTGATCGAAAAGGAGCCCACCAAGCAAAATGTTTAAAGGAAAATTGAATTTGTGACAAATTTTTGTTAACTGTATTTATTTACAAACAATTATTTGAAATTAAAGGGTATTTACAAAGATTTGTCATTATTTTATCGGAGACGTTTAGAAGAAATTTCAAAAAATAATGATCTATTACCTAAAGATGCATTTGATGTGTTTTCTGATGTTTACAGTAAATTTATACAGAAAGATGATTTAAAAAGGGAATTTTTGCAGTTTTCCAAAAGTTATTTCAATTTTGAACAAGTGAAATTATTGCCCTTGCAATTACATAAGTCTGAAATAGAAATTGATGATGACCTCAGTAGTTCATTGACTGATGAAGCATCAGAATCTGAAACAGAAGATAGTTTTGAGAACAATGACAATAAGCAAGTCAAAGAAGTACCAAAACTTCATAAAAATGGATGCAGTTTGTCAATTGTTTTAAAAGTTTTGCTAATCAGTGGCCTATCATCTACATTCCCAATACTTACTACTGCCTTAAAAATTGCTGTTACTCTCCCAGTGGCCAGTACTAATCCAGAGAGAACATTCTCAAAATTAAATATTGTAAAAAACAAGTTACGAAGCGCTATGGCAGAAGGAAGACTTGAGAGCTTAATGATACTTTTGTGTGAATCAGATATTAAAATTGAAACTGATCAAATAATCAACGATTTTGCCAGAAAAAGTGTATTGTTAGAAAAAGCATTATTATACTAATATTTCAAATAATTGTATTTCCTCTTTTAAAAATAATATACAACTTAATTCTACTAAACCGTATTGCTCATTTAAAAAAAAAATTACAATTTCAAGTTTCTTTACTATCTTTAGTCTTACTAAATTAACGTGGCTTTTATTTAAAATACCCATCTTTGTAAAGGATCATGTATTAAAAATGGTAAAAACTATTTTTTATTATTTTTGCCTTTAACATTTTGTATACTTTTGAATAATTATATAATATACTATAGTTATGTCTTGTGTACGCTAGTTTAGGATGTTGATCCATGTGTATAGAAATATAATTTGATTTGACAAAAAATTTTCCTCATTTACAAGTTACAAACTTAAATATGTAATAAAAACATTTATATAGACAAAAAATGTATGTAATAGTTGTTATAGTAATTATTATTATATAAAAATAAAATTTAAATTATTATTAAACTTCAATGACTGGGGTGGTCATCGCTGTTAATTTCGACCCATGTTAGTAAGATTGAGTGTGCGCCACTGTTTTCGGGCGGTCGGCAGAAGCTTTGCAGAAGAAATTATTAACACCGATTTGTTCAATGAGTGCTGTCGATAAATTTGAGTGATTGGTTACACCTCTTACAAAAATCGGAGGTGGAGGTTTAAAAAACATAATTGTGACTATCGTTATCCAAATTTCGGTTCGATGTCGGGTCGGTATCTTGAGGGAGGATTTGAAAACGATTAGTTGTTTTGAATAGTTTTGTTTTTTATTATGATGTAACTGAGGTGTGGTAACGCTTGAAGATGCCGCTTGCGAGGAGGTATATAGAGAATTCTTTTACCTTTAACCAGAATATAACCGTCACTTGTATTTACGTTCACGGCCAGGTTGTAGTGCGAAATATGGGATTGAGTATTATCATTTTCCGGTTGTTTGTACTTATTTGGTTTAAGTTTAGTCTGTTGATTAGTATTGGTGTTTTGTTTTGTTTTCGTTGACAACGTAATTAACGGCGCGGTGGCTAACTTGGCGGCAGTCATGAAGAAGTTATGTAATTACACTGCGGCTTACGTGTAACAAATACAAATAGTATGTGTTACGTACTTTAAGCAATAGGTGAACAATTTAGCATATTAATCTGTATAGAATTATAATTTTTTATAAACTGGCGTTAAGTTTACACTATTGATATTAATAATTAAAGATTAATCACAACTATTTACATTGTCACTAATTAATTAGAGACCAGCAGGAACGCGAACTACGTGCGTAACGGTCGGATTCCACCGCGGGACTACATGCAACTTAAATAACATCATACTTGGAATAATCTGTTTTGTAACCAAGATGGTATTCTACTTTCGAGGTACATTGACTCTAGATATGATGTAGCTGTGGTAGCTAGTGATCGAAATGGACCGGAACGCACTGGAACGGCTGTTCCGGTTCGTAATATAAACTTTGCGTTCGTTCCCGTTGGTTAAAATTGAAATTTTAGAGTTCCGGTTCTTAAAAATCGACTGTATCACAATCTAGAGGATTAAAATTATAAAATTTCCTTTCGATAAAATATACAATATACTTAGTATAGAGAGAAATTCCTGACATCACGCGTGTCGCAATTCACAATAAAAACGTAAAAGATTTAATGATCGAAAATTACCCACAGGCTATGCTTCAATTAGGAGAACATATTTAATCATACAGAATTACTCAATAGTCTTAGCATACTAGACCCAAAAAATGGCCTATTTCCGATAATGGTGAAATCGAAAATATTACATTTGGAGTTGAAAAATACGTCACTTGTGTCGCCACTTTCAATTAAGTAAAGAAAATGATATGTTCGGGGTTTTCAAATATACAAATTGGAAGGAGGAAAAGAAGGTGGTGTTTTGGACGACTTACAAAAACTTTAAACCGTAACTACTATTCCCATATATACGAGTGAGTGTGAGCGAAATTTCAGCTCAATGAATGAAATTATAACACCCCTCAGATCTTCATTAAATATAAGTACAGTCTCTGCACTTTTATTTGTTAATTTTGTTGGTCCTCCGCTCACTCAATTTCGTCCTAAAAATATGTACGGTCATGGTTAGCCAAAGGTAACTGTTGAATAAGACGTTTAAGTGGACTGCATAATAAAATAAATCAACACTATCTATTGTACAATTTCCGGGGTGCTGGCCTACTATTTAACACAAAAATCTGACAATAATATGTATATTATAATGGGCACAAAGGTACTGGCCAGTTAAACGGGAATACTTTCCTATTTGAAGTATTTTGAATGGCTTGTAGCTGCCACGGAACAGATAATATTGTGCAGAAGTCTCTATCATATCATTTCCTGAATAGGTCCACATCTGTTGCATAGTGATTGGAGGTATATCTCACATCGTTCCGACCAACTGACAATAGTGATTTGGTTTGTCTCCATGTACCCGGGTGAATTTCACCTATATTTAAATCTTCAATATCGACACATTTTGTTGTTATATAATCCCTTGAAGCGGCCATTCTTAGCCAGTTCTCTATCAGCCATCGACTTAACAATATCCAGCACCAATATCGCTCCTGATGTTGACTGGAAATTACTAACTGAATATAACGGAAGCGACCATTGGCCAATCCACATCAACATTTTCAACCAATCTACCCATGAAGAATCAATCAAACGATAGAAACTTACCAAAGCCAACTGGAATCTCTTCACAAAGTTTGCTGATCACCACTTACAAAATCAAGACTGAACAAAAAAAAAATACTGATGAATTAGGTATAGACCAAAACAAAATCGACTCCATAGTGCCCTTCTTCACCGAAATTATCATAGACTTAGCATATATTTCCATAGGAAAGTCTTCCCGTTCTAAAGCCGCTAGAACTGTACTGTGGTGACATTCCGCATGCAAAGAAGCTATTAAAAATAACAAAAAAAATTAAACTGTTTTAAAAAAACAAAATCTCTGTTAGACCATATAACGCTTAAAAAAGCTAGGGTGGAATCAAGATTCATTACCAAAAATAGCAAATGCGTAGTCTGGAAAGCATTCGTCTCCACAATCAATCAACAAACCTCAGCTACTAACATGTGAAACGAAATCAAAACATTCAAAGGAAATAAATTCAACTTGATACCCAACATTATGAAATACAAAGATGAATATATCAAAACTTATTTTGATATCGCCCAAGCCTTCGCCGACCTATTTCAAACAAACAACAGTAACCAAAATCACACGGAAACCTTCCTAAAACACAAAAATAAAGTCGAGAACCCATCAGTCATAGACCACCTACCAGCACGGCGAAGCCTCATACAACTCTACTATCAATATGGATGAACTTAACCAGGCTTTTCTGAAGTGTAAAAGTTAAAAACAACACACAATCCTTGTAGTGCTCGACTTAACAAAAGCATATAATATGGTCTGGAGAAAAAGAGTAATTCTTATCCTACGCGAAAGGAACATTACAGGCAACATGATTACATTCATCATCAATGTCTTACAGGATAGATCATTTCAAACAAAAATTGGTGATACATTATCAACTATTCATACTACCGAAAATGGAGTCCCTCGAGGCTCAGTTATCACTGTCACCCTGTTCCTAGTTGCGATAAATAATATATTTGACAACATCCCTCCCCCTATAAAATATACTATTTTTGCGGATGGTTGCAACATTCTTTGCAGTGGCGTAAACATAAAAACAACAGTTTAATTCATCGAACAAGCCTTAGATGAACTATTAAAACGGTCAGCCACAACAGGTTTCAATATCTCACCATTCAAAACCCAATGTATTATCTTTTATAAAAAACGTAACGAAAACTTATAGCACATCAATCTAAGAAACAAAACCCTAGCATATACAGACAAAATTAAAATACTAGGTATGACATTCGACCATAAATTAAATTGGAACCCACATCTTAAAAATCTCAAAATTACTGCAAACAACAGTATGAAAATTATGAAAATCTTATCTCACCAATCTTTTGGTTCATAACTATGTACAAAGCAACTATACTAGCAAAACTGGAATACGGTGCAGTAATTTATAACACAACCAAAAACAAAATCCTTAATATACTGAATCCTATACATAATCAAGGTATTAGATTAGCCACAGGTGCCTTCCGCACAAGCCCAACAGCAAGCATTATGTGCAACGCTGGAAAATTTCCACTTGAATTTAGAAAGATTAAAGAGACACTAAAACTCGTACCTAAATTATCAAATAACGAAACTCTAGCTCCATTCTGAAGACTCCTGAATACACGAAACAGTTCAAACACGCCTCGCATTACCGACGAAATGTATAAAACTTTATCAGATAAAATGAAGTTAAACCACTCACTTTCAGCAAAATTACATTTCCGTCATCTCCTCCATGGATGAATATTAAACTCAAACCCAACTACTTGAATTCAACAAAATATTTCTCCTTCCTCAATTATAATTAATTGATTTATGATTTATTGTTATTTCAAAAATTACAATTTAATATATAATATAATAATATGCGAAAAAAATTGTCTCCAAAAGCCGTAGCTTGTGGGGAGACAAGAGTTCAATGCTTCTTAATTTTATCAATTATCCTTATAATACTATTTACAGGTTTAAATACATTTAGCACTAAAAACAAAATTAAAATAAAGATAAATAATAACAAAGTGGTACACAATAATTGTGTATTAAAAAGACAAATTGTTTATGTAAAAAAAGTAAATAAAATTAATTTTATTAGTTTCTATTCAAATTGTGATATTGTTACTTTTTAGATAACATATTTTTTATATAGCGTAAAATTATCAAAACTGTTAATATTGATACAAAGATAATTACAATAATATAAACTAATATAATATGGATTTCTTTTACCGAATTCACTATTACATTTGAACATTTGAAAAGTATTGTTAACAATTTGGCGAGTATCATAACTGTGCATAAAATTAAACTGTTTATGATTATATAAGTATAAATTACATAAAACTTCTTTAATATATAGTTGTTTAAGGTTAAGTAAGTTATAAGTTATATATATTATATCAGTATTTGTGCGAAATAGTAATTTAAAGGCAATTCTAAGTAGCGAATTTAATGTCGATGTAATTTTTTAAGATGTATAATATAAGCTCCTCCCCAAGCTGAAATAAGAAACAACTTTTCAGAAATTATAGAAGGAAAATACCATTACCTCATAAAAATTTTTTCAGACGCCTCAACATCCTCACATGGAACTGGATTCGCTTTTGTAGAAAATAACATAACCTAGATGTTCAAGCCTCTTCCTGAAACCAGCATTTTCTCCGCTGGAAGCCAAGCCATCCATAAGGCAATCTCACACGCAACGACTTTAATGCCCGAAGAAATACTTATTATTAGTGATTCTCTTAGTGCACTCTTTGCTCTCAAAAACCGTTACCCCAAAAATGAAATCATTCAAGCCGACCAAAGTTTCAGTTACCGCGGCCGACGACACTAGGTACAGCTCCGTGAGCAGTACTGCGCGACAAACTAGAGTGACAATATGTCGAAATTAATATTTTTACCCTCAGAAGAAGTACAAAACAACCCTGTCTTATATTATATAATATTGCAGATTCAAATTATAAAAGTAATATAATCAAAGATGATATCTGGAAAGATATATCAACTAATATTGGAAAATCTTGTAAGTAAATAAAAAACAAATTTCTATAGTACCTATTATTAAAATTTAAATTCAATAATCAAATATGTACTTTTGTTTTAATTTATTAATTCATTTTAATAATCGACGACACTAAAAAATGGTGGAAGAACATCAAGGACTCTTATTCAAGGAGCAAACGAAAGCTGGGTACAGAATCTGCAACATCTAACAAGAAAAAATGGTTTTTGGCACACCGTCTAGGCTTTTTAGATAAGGTTGAATATGAAAAAGAGTATGTATATTAGTTATTAATATTATTTGGTGTTTACTTGGTGGCCGCCTTGGTAAAATAAAATTTAATACGTTGGGGGAATAGTACACAAAAATGTCTGCATACGAATTGAATACGCAAATAAAGAATACGAAAATATGAATCGCGATATCTGAGTTGCGTCCGCGGTTTTTGAACAACACATCCGAGTTGCGTCCGTGATTTTCTCACGACATGTACGCAGGGGCGCCGGAACAATGGGGGTAGTGGGGGCAATTGCCCCCACAAGATAAATACTGTGGGGGAAAGGCCCCCACGACTTCATGGCCTAATTATATTTACATTTAGTCCACAATAGTACAATACCTAAATATTATTCTATAATTTTATTCAGCAAGTAATATATTATATCTATTAGTAATTTAAAATACTAAGAATACACAAGCTTGAATATTCAACTACACGCACACCTCCAACCAACATCGACAAAAAAGTTGCTTTAAGAAAAGAATTTTTGTTTTAATTGATTGTTTGTTGAACGAATTAAATGAAAGATTCACTCAATCTGGATTAGACAAAGTAGTATCAATGGAAACTATTTTGATGCGTTCAATCAATAGAGATAAAATTGAAATAAGTGAAATAAAAAAACTTCTCGGTATTCACGTAACTGATTTTAATGTAGATCAATTAACTGCTCAATTAATAATGCTTCCTAATATTTTAAATTCTGATAAAAGATGAAAGATATTGTTGAAATATTTTAAATGTTGCCAGAAACTTCACGTCAATTGATGAACCAAGTTGAACGGCTTATTATACTGTTATACACAATACCTGCAGCATCAGCCACACCAGAAAGGTCATTTAGTGGGCTCAGGTGTTTAAAAACCTATACACGTTCAACTATGAGTCAAAAGCGTTTGACTCATTTGTTACTACTACACTTAAACCAAACTATTTTGTATGAGATTTCCTTGGATGATATCCTAAAAGAGTTCATTAGCCGTACCGCAGAGAGAAAAAGTGTATTTGGTAAAATGTAAATTATTCATTAAAATTTGAACTGTATATTATATTTATTAATATTGTATAATAAAATATAGTTATGGGATTTTTGATTAAAGATTGTACAACAAAGAAACTGTGTATGTGAAAAAGTTAATTACAACTGTAATTTGTATTGTTAATAAATTTTTATACCTACATGATTTGAATTTGTTTAATAAATATTTGTAAGAAAAAAATTTAATCATACCTTTTTTCCCAGCATAGGTACTGTAAAAATTGGGGAGGGGTGGAGAGTAAGCACCAAAAATTAAACACCACTATTTTTGCTCCTATGCCCTCTAGAATAAAGCTTGAAATATTTTGCCCCCACAGCAAAAAAATCGTTCTGGTCCCGGTTAATAATTGATTAATTGGTTAATATTATACATATTTTCCTACCCACTTTTACAGACTGAGGACTATCTTTTGTATAAATGGTGAGGTTAAAAATTGTAGTCGTGTATATATATAATTTATGTATTGGTAAATTTTTATCACAGTTTCTTTAATACATTTTTATTTTTCTACAGCTTTTCTTCATTTGTTTCTAAATTTGAACTTCGTATTTTAATATAAATGTCAGCTTGAACATTTTTCAATACTTTAACAAGTTCGAAAATGTTAGGGTATGATGTAATCATCCCATTTAATTT
The DNA here is from genome assembly GCA_027563435.1 of Nasonovia ribisnigri. Taxonomy (NCBI): domain Eukaryota; kingdom Metazoa; phylum Arthropoda; class Insecta; order Hemiptera; family Aphididae; genus Nasonovia; species Nasonovia ribisnigri. The sequence goes on along the minus strand of JANEHU010004296.1, from coordinate 234,063 downwards.
AGAGTGAAACGATTCACATGCGTTGGTGTTACGCATTAACGAGTTTGAGAACTCAGCCCATATTGACGGTTGAAAATTACTTTCCACCGAAATATAATTATTTTCAAAATAATAACAAAAATTATCAACTCATTCATTATTAGGTTTTTCCATTGCACAGATAAATAAATATAAATAAAAATATATAAGGATGGAATGTTGGAAGTGTGACTACTGTGACTGATGCTAACGTGAACAAAATAATTTTCCAACAATAAATTGTTAAGGCGGCTGGAGCACCCATTTTTTTCCATACATTTAGACCAATAAGCGAAAGAAAATTAAACATACTTCCAGTAGCTCGATTTCAATTTTGAAAACTGAATTTGGTTTGTATTCCTCCTTTCTAAGTTTACTCGGAAGTTGATTCCTATATATTTCATTTCCTCCCTATCTACAACTAAGTTAAGTATAAGTTTATTTTGAGAAAAATGTAAACTTACTATGCATCATATTATTTTAACTAAAAATAAAACCGTAAATCTACTTCCGAGCAAACCTAGAAAATAGACTAACGAATATAATCATCTTTTCAAAATTAAAATAAGTCGATCGAAACAAGTTGAATTTTCATTTCTCTTTTTGTACTGTTTCCATAAAATTTCTGCCCTAGAGCAGGAGCAAAAGTATTTTCTTCGTGTACATTGACTTGTGCATGCGCGTATGAGCGTTAGAACATTTCTAAGAATCGAGTACCTAAATATCCAATTTTATAAAAATATGAACTTCAAACGCTCATAAAAATTTATTCGACTTCCTTTAGATATTATTTTTTCTTTGAAAAAATTAGACAAACTTATGTTAAATTTTAAATTACATTTTAAAACCTTAGATTTAAATAGAAAATTTTTATGAATTTCTAACTCAAAATAATTTGCAAATTTTCGTCATTTTTACGTATTTTGTCAAAAATTGAACGTTAAATACTTAGAAAAAAAAATTGTGACATGATTTTTTATATTTTTCATCTACCATTGAAAAAACATATTAGTAGCCTTCTATTAAATTTTCAAGAATTTTTACCCAACAAATAAAATGTTATTGATATTTATAGAAATAAAAACAAAAAAAAATGGAAACTGAAAATAAAAAAGCTCAAAATATTTTGAAAATGGTATGGTGTGTAGAAGATGCTAATATAAATATTCAGTCAAAGTTTCTTTTAATTACTTTAAACACTCGTAAAATAACGATTTACTATCAAACGGTTTTAGTCTTTAGATATAAAATAATTAAAAATAACACATCCATTATAGTGACCTACTCTATAACCGAAGTCCACCACTCCACTCCTACTGTACAGCAGTGAGTTTCTGATTTTTTATTTTTGTACTGAAATTATTTTATTATTTTTTAGTCGATACTGTAAAAGAAAGATGGAAAAATATAAGAGGTTGTTATACGAGGTTTTTAAAAAAACACGTTCCATCGGGTTCAGGGCGAAAAAAAGTAACACCATATTACTTGTCAGAATATTTGTACTTTTTAGAGCCATTTACCAAATCAAGAACACAGACGGGTATAATATTTGACTGAGGTTTTTATATCAATATTATTGTATTTTTATTGCTATTTTTTTTTTTTTTTTTAATTATAATAGGTAATTTCTCTAAACCGAAAAAATTGGTACACCAATCATCAAGTGATATATTAACCGAATCGGAAAATGAATGCGAGAATCATGAAAGTATAGAAACATCTCATTTAATTGACACGCCATCACTCATTTCTTCATCTGAAGTTTTGTCTCCAGAACAAATTGAAGAGCCTTATAATGAGCCTTATAATACATCAACAACTACAAGTACAGCAAAAAAAAATTTTAAAAGGGGTAAAGATGTATCTATCGGCGATGTAAATAAAGTAGCATATGAATATTTTTCCAACAAAAAGAAATGTGCACCCACGGACAATTTAGACACAGAAGATCCAGACTTAAATTTTCTGAAAAGGGTTTTACCGGATATGAAGTTAATGACAGATAGTCAAAAGAGATTTTAAAATAAGGATCTTACAATTAAGTACTGAAATTATTCAACCACAACCATTGCCTACAGTACAGCACACAAGACAGTCAACTTTTCAACAGGACAAAAATCAAACAAATATTTATCAGGTGCCGATTTCAAAAGCAGAAAATCATTCAATACTTCAGCTTTTAACTACGTCAAAGCCTGAACATTTGTCGAATTTTAATACCATAAATACAGTTAATACACCGTCACCATCTATTCCACAAACTAATCAAACATTTAATAACCAAAATTTTCATAAACAAGACAGTTCAAGTCCAGTGGCGGCTATCCTATACCTCAAGTGTATCGACGGATACACATGATTTTGGGGTGGGTCCGGGTGTGTGGGTAGGTGGTTGACTGCTTGACATATTATAGGTATTATATTATAATATAGTGTAAATAGCAAAGGGTATGTCATAATTATCTTGCTATATCGCTCCAATTAACGCTGGTTGCAGTAGCACTAGTAGCAGTAATGCAGGCATGAGACATGCAACATGCACTGACGCTGGGAGAATAGTCATGGCAATGCGTTCTATTAGAATTTAAATGTTAAAATGATTCTAATATGCTATTAGGTCTAGGTTAGGTTTTTTTATAGCATTCTCCAATAATTTTTAATAATTAAATGAAAAAAACCAAAAAAATTATATTATTCTTAAATTGATAACTTTAATTTTATTCATGCTATAAAAAAAATAAAAACGCTACGTCACAGAAAAATTTGTTTCCTATGTATTGTGGAATTTTTGTAATTCTATTATAAATACCAAGGGAGTGGTTTTGTTCCGCGCAAAACAGTTTTTTGCCATGTTGTACGCTTGTAAGACGAAGACAACGCATGCGGGTATAGCGTCCTCTTAAAGAACTCCGTTGTAATAATATTATGACTTAATATGATAGTATAACACAGGGTCATTTGAGTGATAGCTGGTTGTTAATCCAAATTATCTATTTTTAAACTATTTTCGAAATATTTGGAAAAAATATGAAGAAGAAAAACAATATTTTACGAAAAAAATAATTACTTTTAGAATATAATCAGGGTCTTGCTATTTTGGCTATTATCGGGGCCGATGGCCAACGATACGCCAAGGTAGCTAAAGGGAAAACAAACCAAAAAGCGTATTTTGTAGTGAAATTCGCCAAAGGCGAATTCTAGTTTAATAAATTGAGTGGTAAGAAAAAGAATAATTATAAAAAATAGGTTGTACAACAATATGCGAAAAGTAACGGCGCAGAGCGAAAGACGCGAACAGCACGACGAACGACGACTGGCCGCGGGCGGGGCCTGGTCGCAGATCGCTGCGCTATCGTGTTAACAATAATAATAGTAATGGTGATAGTGGCGAGTGTCGCCACACTACCTCCCCCTTGGAAAAATGAAACAAACTTGTTTCTGTTGAGTTTTGGGTTGGGTTTTGACCTCCGCGAGGGTGGATGCGTAGGAGTGGTCGGCAATCGGGTCTTCTCGGAGAAGCAAGGCGGGCTTGAGGCGGTCTATTGAAATCCAGCTGGTCCGGTTATGAAGTTGGAGTTTGAATATCTTGTCCGTGCGCTCTAATACTGCGAATGGGCCGTCATAACGCGGTTGGAGGGGTTTCCGCGTTGCGTCAATTCTAAGAAAAACGTGTTTCGCGGTGGCGAGCTGCTCCGGCACGAAAATTGCACGTTTGGAATGATCCGTACCCGGCGTTGGGCGGATCATTAACATCGACTCTTTGAGTGCGCGGATTAGATCTGGGGCTCGCGGTTCTGGTTGGACGGAATGAAAAAACTCACCAGGTAGACGTAGAGTTGTGCCATAAACCATTTCTGCTGGCGAACAACCAAAATCCGGTTTTACGATGCTGCGCAACGCGAGTAATACGGTCGGCAAACTTCTAGTCCACAACGGGTTGTTATGGGCAGTCAGGGCGGCTTTCAACGGACGATGAAGGCGTTCCACCAGGCCATTCGCCTGAGGGTGATAAGGTGAAGTTCGAATATGTTGGAAACCGTAGGTTTGGCTGAGTGCTGTGAATAGCTCAGATTCAAATTGCCTACCCTGGTCCGTGGTAACGATGTCAGGCACTCCGAAACGCGAAAACCACTGCGATACCATCTTTTCGGCGACGGCGTGGGCTGACATGTTTGTCAGCGGGTAAGCTTCGGGCCAGCGCGTAAACCTGTCAATGGCCGTCAGAATGTACTCGCAACCGTCGGCAGAAGGAAGCGGTCCGACCAAGTCGACGTGAACGTGTCCGAAACGCCTGTCTGGTGTCGAGAAAGGCATTATCGGCGATACTACGTGACGGTGAACCTTGATTCGTTGACAAACCGTGCAGTGTTTGGTCCAGTTGCGAACCTGCCGATCCATGTCAGGCCAACAATGACGCTCCTTGACCAACGAGAGGGTGGCTTTGATCCCGGGATGTGCCTGATTGTGTAGAATGTCGAAAATACGGCGTCGAAGTGTCGCGGGGACGTACGTACGTGACCTGCCGGTTGCCGAAGTGTCGAAATAAACTAATCCTGAGCCAGTATCACGTGCTTCTAGACGTAATGAGCTGGTCGACGTGCCGTTGAGTATGCGTTGAAGTTCCGGGTCTTCGTCCTGGTCCTTAGACAACGTCATGAAATCTGGAAGTTGTGCATGGAGAGTGACAGTCTCGAGTCGGGAAAGTGCATCAGGAACTACATTTTTGTCACCCTGTATGTGATGGACTTGTTGCACAAACTGTGCGATAAAACTGATGTGGCGCAGCTGTCTGTCACTGTACTTGTCAGTTTTGACCGTAAACATGTGTGTCAACGGTTTATGATCCGTGAGCAATACTGCGTGTCTACCTTCGATGAGATGTAGAAAATGTCGAGTTGCTTGATAAGCGGCGAGTAACTCTCTGTCGAACGTACTGTAACGGACCTGCGTGGGCGTTAGTTTCCTGGAGAAACATCCGAGTGGTTCCCAAGAATCATCGCGTGATTGTTCCAGCACCGCACCTATTGCCGTGCTAGATGCGTCTGTACAGAGTCGGAGTTTAGCGTTCGGTTTCGGGTGCGACAAATGTAACGAGTTCGCGAGAGCGTCACGAGATTTGACGAAAGCGTCGCGGGTCTCGGTCGTCCAAATTAGATTTCCGTCTTTCTTCTTGATCGACGCGGCGAGTTCAAACAACGGGGCTTGCAACTGTGCAGCATTAGGTATAAACCTGTGGTAATAATTTATTGCACCCAGGAAACGTTGGAGTCCTTTTTTTGAAGTTGGGAGGGACCAATTTTGAATTTCGCTGATCCGCTCAGGCAGTGGGCTGCAACCGGTGTTGTCAACGATATGGCCGAGAAAAATTAATTGTTGTGCGCCGAAAATGCATTTGTTGACGTTGATTGCGACGCCAAATTTTTGGAATCGCTTTAGTACCAAACGTAAATGCGCTTCGTGTTCGGACTCTGTGCTCGATGCTATCAAAACATCGTCAATATAAGTGAAAACAAAATCTAGGCCACGGAGAATGTTGTTTATGAAGCGTTGGAATGTTTGCGCTGCATTTTTTAAACCGAAACACATGACCGGGAATTCGTAGAGGCCGAAAGGCGTTGTCACGGCGGTTTTTGCGACGTCGTCACGCGCTACAGGAATTTGGTGGTAGGCTCGTACCAAATCAAGTTTAGAAAAAATCGTTTTGCCGTAGAGGTTACTGGTAAAATCATGTATGTGTGGGAGTGGGTACCGGTCAGGCTTGGTGATGGCGTTCAACCTACGGTAGTCTCCGCACGGGCGAAATGAGCCGTCTTTCTTGCCGACGAGCAATAGCGGGCTGGACCACGCGCTATCCGATGGCCGACATATCCCTGCGCGAAACATGAAGTCAAACTCTTTTCGTGCGATGACCAGGCGATCGGGTGCGAGGCGACGCGGACGCGAGAACAACGGTGGTCCGGTAGTTGTTAACACGTGCTCGACATTATGCGTGAAAACTGTTGGCACGGGCGACTCGCGTGTGATTTCCGGATAGTCAGTGATCAGCTTGGTCCATATACGTGGCTGGGAGACCACGCAAATGGTTTTCGAAACTGCGTTCGTGGTAATGATCTTCGATGCCAGTCCGGAATTCGAGTCGACTAGGCGGTTGCGGCGGACGTCGACTAATAGGGCGTAATAATGCAAAAAATCTGCTCCGATGATGCCCTTGTTAACATCGGCGATCTCGAAAGTCCAGGTGAACGGTCTAGTTAGTCCCAAGTCGAGATTAAGTGTTTTTCGTCCGTAAGTCTGAATGCGCGTGCCATTGGCGGCGGTAAGCGTAATTTCGGAAGTGGGTCGTTGACCGGTGGACGGCGGTAGAACTGATATGTCAGCTCCGGAGTCAATGAGAAAACACCGGCCGGAACGCGCATCCGTGACGAATAAACGGCGACTGTGATAGGCGGCGGGAGACTGGTTCGCTTCCGCCGCGCCAATCAGTTTTCCGACGATTGGTAAGAACACGGCGGTTTGCACTTATTGGCTGACGCGCCGAAACGATCGTGATAGTAACACAAATTGTTGTTACCAGAACGAGATTTTGACCGTGATCTCGAACGGCCGTGGTAACGTTTGGTAGATTGCAGTGTGACCAAACTTGCAATTTGGGTGGTGAGCGCTGTGATCGCGTTTTCCATCGCGCGGAATCGGTCGTTTGACGCTTCGGTCTTGTTGACGGCGTGGACGTCGGCAGAATATGAGGTGGCCTCCATAACGCGGTCTGCTCGTGCTGCGAGGTCTTCCAATGACCCGTCTTGGCCGGAGATAATAGCGCTGGTCGTGGATGGTAATTTCTGCAACCAGAATTGTTTGAGGGCGTCTTCGCCAATCCCATCCGGCAGGATGCTGCGCATATCGCGAAGTAGCTGGGTTGGGCGCCGATCTCCGATTCCGCCGGGTTGTGTTATGCTGCGAAAACATGTGGATTGTGGTACTGCGAAAGTGGCAATAAGGCGTTGTTTTAAGCTCTCAAAACAGACATTCGGGCCGATAAGATCGCAGACAGATTTGACGCCTTCTTCGTCCAACGCGGCAACCACGTGGTTGGCTTTGGAGACGTCGGAGCGCAATCGGTTATTAGCGAAAACGGCTTCGGCATGTAAAAACCACTCGCGCGGTGAGTGTCGCCAGAACGATGGAAGGCGCACGTGCGCGATGCTTTCGGCGGACACGTTAACGTTCGGCGCGGACACTACATTGGGAGACGGGTTTGAATTATCGTTTGGCTGCGATGAGTTGTCGTTTTCGAGCAAGAGGAGAACACGATTCTCACCTCCGCCGGACATATTGCGTTGTAAAACAAAAAACGATGTTTTGAACTAAAATTAACGGTTAACGGTCGCAACGGTTGCGCACGTGTTCGATACGTGTACGAGGTCACCAATTTGGCTATTATCGGGGCCGATGGCCAACGATACGCCAAGGTAGCTAAAGGGAAAACAAACCAAAAAGCGTATTTTGTAGTGAAATTCGCCAAAGGCGAATTCTAGTTTAATAAATTGAGTGGTAAGAAAAAGAATAATTTTAAAAAATAGGTTGTACAACAATATGCGAAAAGTAACGGCGCAGAGCGAAAGACGCGAACAGCACGACGAACGACGACTGGCCGCGGGCGGGGCCTGGTCGCAGATCGCTGCGCTATCGTGTTAACAATAATAATAGTAATGGTGATAGTGGCGAGTGTCGCCACACTATAATAGACAATATTATAGTATAATGCAATTATGGTGTTGATTACAAGGAAACGGCTGAGATCCAACTACTGCCGATAATTGTTATCTTTATTGTATAACTTATGCCAAAATGATGATAACAATAAATTTATTTTTAGAATTGGGTACTTAATAGTTAATTTTTGGAAATATAAACATTGATAACATGTTTTGTGCATTGTTGTTGGATTTTAATAAGGAATTGATTGAGTTGTGTTCGACGTGTTCAACGTGTTCGTACACTCATACGTACAGTTACAATCTACTGCATCGCTTACCTACATATTTTGTTTCATGTATGACATATGGTGATTGATGCATACGATATTATTATAATTTAATCTACGGTACCTACCTAGTTACCTATCTGCGAAGTGTCAATAAGTGTTTAATGAATAATGCTTGATTATTATTTTTATTAAAATGTCTGAATTACATAAGAGTTTGGTTTGCTTATGCGGAAAACAAAAATCCAATTTAAATGATACCAATTGGAAGAGACACATTAGTGCATGTAAAATAGTAGTTGAAAGGTCAAAAGTTTCAAAAACTATATCAACATTCTTTGTTAAAAAACGAGACAATTTGTTTGTTGACGAGGCATCAACATCAAGAAAAAGTAAGTAATGAATTCAACTTTTATAATTTAACAATTTAAGATTTTGAACTACTACCTATACTATAGTACTATAGTAGTATACCTAGTCCATAATATAACTTAAAATGTGTTTTTTATGTACCTAGAAGAAAAAAAAGCACACAATGTGGATAGAACCATGAATAAAAATTCTATTGGCGTTCACGTTACAGGAGCTGAAGGTAAGGCTAATTATTTTTAAATATTGGTTGATATTCTGTTGTATACATATATTTTTTTAATATTAAATGAAAATGTGCTCGTAACTCATAAAGATGTGAATATATTGTCAGGGTTGATTCCCATGAGCTAAAAGATAGTACCTAGGTATTATAATGTAATAAGTAATAACTTATAAGTAAACAATTAGTGATTAATTATTAAAATGCTATTCCTTTATAAGTTGCATAAACTATTATAAATTATAATTCTGATTTTGTTATATTTTATAGAGATTGCAAATCTAGAACTGCCTAGCCTGGAGGCAAATGAATATGCTGATGTTATTCAGGAAGTCTTGAAAGGAGATGTTGCTGAACTAGAAGGTAATTATTTAGTACCTACACCTTTTGAACTGATATAATCACTGATCTGCTAAAATATTATTAATTTTAGGTGTTAGGTAGCAATATCTAATACCTAATATTTATTTATAATATAAATAAATTATATCATAATATTATAATTTATTTATTCATTTTTTATTTTTGTTTGTAAAAAGATTGTTATGAAGATCATACTACCAATGAAGTTGAAAAAAATATTAACAATGCTAAAATAAATGGTAATGCTTATATTTATTTAGTATTTTAAATTTGCATTTTGTATGTACAGTAGGTACATACGCATACTTTTAAAAACTGATACAGGTACTTTTACAACATTTTATTATGGCTTTGATGAATATTTTGTATGTAATGTCAATATTGTCAGGGAAAAGGTGTTGAACACTGATGTTACCATGATAGAAGGTATAACTTTTAACTTACTAATTTTATTATAAATTACTTGTATTGAGTGTATAATAATAATGATATAGTGTATATATATAATGATCAAAACAAGGAACATCAAAACTTGTTTAATTTTAAAATTTAAATAATTTAATTATATTTATGTTATTTTAACAGTGCCTGTGTCCATTGATTATGCGTCTAATAATAATGTAATGAATGAGACAAATATTTCTAGCGAGGATCACACTACATACTTGAGACAAGATTATATGACACCATTCAGTACTGAAACAGAAGGTATTATAACAAATATTTACATTTTTTAAAAGAACTATAATACATTTTCTCAATATTTCTCATGTGTTTGGAATATGTGTATAGTAAAATAAAAATACACGCATACAAAAGTTCACAAACAATCAAACTTCTATTTTTCTATCTCTAGTTATTATAATTTTGTATTCAAATAAAATAACTATTATTATCATAATTTGTAATATGGTAATTTTACATGTTGGAGTATGTTTATTTATTATTTTATTTGACCTTGTTTGTTTATTATAGATTTTTTTAATAATGAAAATACTACAAATGAAACTGTTAATGCTTGTGGACACATTTCCAATGATCCAGTCAGCTTTTGTCGCTCAAGGCCATTTTCACATGAAGTTATTGAATATCTTATAAAAAAAGGACCCTTTCAGCCCACTAAGGATGATTTGGTAAATTGTGAATTTCCAAAAGATAATTCTGGTCGGTCATTCCATGAATCATGGTACTGGAAAGATGTACCGGGTTGTGCTCCAGTCAAACGTCAGTGGTTAAGTTACTCAATAATAGAAAACAAAATCTTTTGTCACCCATGTATATTAATTGGGCGAAATACTAAAAAAGCATGGACATTAGATGGTTTTCAAGCATGGTCAAGAGCAATTTCCAGTATAGTTAATCATGAATGTAGTGATGCGCATATTGAAGCAACATTAAAACTTAAGTTAAAAAGTATTTCTTTACCTTTGATACCTGCAATTCAAGAACAGAAAAAAAAAGAAGTTGCTTTTAACAAAGAAGTAGTCAAAGATCTTATTGATATAGCTATTTTTTTGGCTTCTAATTGTCTTGCTTTTAGAGGACATAGAGAAGGTTGGAAGGATAGAAATAGAGGTAATTTCTTATCACTTGTTGACTTATTTTCAAAAAGATCACCATGTATGGCAGCTTATACTTCTAAATTGCAAAATTCGAATAAAAAATCCCATGTTAGTTTTATTTCTAAACTTAGGCAAAATCAGCTGATTGATTCTGTAGCAGAAAGTATCTCGACAGTAATTCAAACAGATGTTAAGTATGCCAGATTTTTCAGTATATCTATTGATAGCACTTTTGATGCATCCAGGAAGGAACAAGTTGCATTCGTCATTCGTTATGTTCATAATAAAACTTCAATTATTTCAGAACGTCTTATAGCAGTTAAAGAGTCCTCAAATACTACTGGACGTGACTTATTTTCTCTATTTCAACTAGTATGTTCAGAGAAAAATTTAGACTGGAAAAATTATCTAATCGGACAATCTTATGATGGAGCTCCAAATATGAGAGGACAATTTGAAGGTCTACGAAGCCACGTCCAAAAAGTAAATTCATCTGCTTTGTATGTATGGTGTCATGCACACCGCTTAAACTTGGTATTATCTCGTGCAGTTGGGTGTTGCAAAGATGCAATGGATGTTTTTGGAAGTTTGGAATCAGTTTTTACATTTCTTACAGCTGGAAAGTGTAGAGTTGAATGTTATGAGAGGCATTATAAACAACTTTATCCTAAACAACAAATGCGTCGGTTGAAAAGAGCCGCTACAACTCGTTGGATGTCTTACTCTGTTGCTCTTGTCACAGTATTAGACACATTTGAAGCTGTTGTAGCTGCCCTTGATGAAATACAATCCAAAGAAGGTCCCGATGATAAAAAAATTGGACATCTTGCAGGGTGTCTAAGTGACTATCTTTTATCCGAGCGATTTTTGTTGATTGCTCATTGTTTCAAAAAAATATTTAGTATTCTTTCTCCAGTAAATCAAATTTTACAAAAATCTGATTTAGACTTGTTAGCAGCTGTGAATTGCATTGAAGAAACTCGTATATCTATTCGAAAACTTCGTTGCGATACAGTTTTTATGGACATTGTTAAAGAAATGAAATATTTTGAATCTTCTTCGTCATTTTGTTTCACTAAATTAAAAGAATCTCGCATTAGGAGAAAAAAATTAATGCCAGGTGAAACATCTCAAGACGACTCAATTCAAGATCCATTGCATAATATAAAAGTAAATTTATTTTTTTATTGCTTAGATATAATAGACCAATCATTTGAAACTTATTTTTCTAAAGAATCTCTGGAAGTTTATAAAGACCTTTCTCTGTTTAGTAGAAAACGATTAAAAGAAGTTTTTAATAATACAAGTAAATTACCTACTGATGCATTTTATAATCTTGCAAAGATTTATAATTCTTTTATAAATCAACATGAACTTATTAAAGAATACTTACATTTTTCTAAAGTATATTTCAACTTTGAATTGACTTCAAATCTTCCAAAAACGTTCCATGAAAATAATCTTGAAAGTAATTATAGCGAAGATGACTGTGACAGTGAAGACTTAGAAAATATTGAAGGTGAAGATTCAAAAGAAAAAAATAATTTATCAAGTATTTCAACTATATATGCCGTATTTGTAGCTGGAGGTCTAATTGAAGTATTTCCTACTTTAAACAATGCATTTCGCATTGCATTGACTTTACCAGTTTCTAGTGCTTCAACAGAAAGAAAATTTTCCAAATTAAAAATTGTGAAAAACAGATTGAGAACAACTATGACACAAGATCGACTTGAATCATTGATGATGGTATATTGTGAACAAGACATAAAATGTGACACCAATACTATCATTAACAAATTTGCATCTCATGGGAACCTTATAAATGAATTTAATGCTTGAAGTTTACACCTATTTGGCTATTTACTATCATATTTATTATTTTATTTTGTACCTATTTATTACATAAATTAAAATAAAATATTGAAGATTATATCTTTAGTAATTTAATTTAAAATTATTCTAATGTGAGTATACTTTCATGTGTCTATAAATATTAAATACCATTATAATTTTAAGTTTTTAAAAAGTGTTCTATAATATAGATGAGTATAAACTGTTTAATGTTTATAGAATATTTTTAATTTTGTTTTAACATTAAACTTGAATGATCTGAAATACTCAAACATTCAGGTAAAACATTTTACCTAAACAAATCTAGGTGTATAATGTATAATAATACATTTATATTTATGTGTGTAAGGAAAGGTTGGTGGGTGGGTGTCCACAGATTTTAGTAATTTGGATACACATGGTAAATTTACTGTAGCCGCCACTGAGTTCAACTGACTCTCTAACCAACTGGTATTTAAATTAAATATTTTTTAAAACTATTTTGTTTACTTTTATAGTTTTATTGCACCTGTTGGCTGTTTTTATTATAATATGCTAGCTATAATTAATATGTACTCAATATTGTATAAAAAAAATTGTTTTATTCATCGGAGATTTCTATGATATTTTCTTTAGTTTTTAATTTGTTATACAAAAGTAAAAGCCAAAAGGACATTATTTTGAAATTTTTATATATATTTTTTTTAAATCAAAACAGATTAATAAAGTGTGTATCTCTTAAGTATCTCTAAGTGTACTGATATTTTTTTTAGTTTTTAATTTGTTATACAAAAATAAAAGGACATTATTTTGAAATTTGTATACATTTATTTTAAAAATCAAAACAGAATGTATGTAATAAAGTGTGTATCTCAAAAGTATCTCTATCTCTAAGTTTACTAAAAATAAATATTGACTTACCGAAGTGTAATTAACAATCGTTCCTCTGGTCTAACTGACTTTCTGAAGTTAGTGTCTTTCTTAATTATTATAGGTCCAATTAATTGTAATAACTTATTATATGTTTCAATTTTCATCCTATAAAATGACTGAAAACGTCTTTCGTCCGACAATTCATTGAATAATAAAAATGCACCACGTGTTTCACAATTTTTTTTCCAAAATGGATGTACCCAATATTTACGCTTAGCGTGATTTTCGTTTACAACATTTATAATGTTTAAAAAATCCAAATCGTCTTCATCCGAAGACATTTTGGTGGTTACTGAATGCTACCAGTAAGTTGCTACGTCAGATGCAAACTTGCAACTTGTCACGTCAGATGCCACGTTACTTTGGTGAGCGTCGAGCCTTACTTTGGTGAGCGTCGAGCCTTAAATTCAATGAAGACTTCTGCCCAATAGAGAGGTGAAATCTATAGTTAATCGATAGATAATTTTATGGAGATTTCATTTAAATGGTCGGTGTAACGAATTTTCCAGTAGTTAAATAGATAGCTTTCAAAAAGCATAAAAACCAAAAAAACAATTCAATATTTGCTTTATAGATTCCATAATTATGATAATGAATTATTAATTAGTATAACCATGGTTCAGGTTTAAGATGGTTACCACTTCAAATGGATTGTAGGACAGTTTTCCCAATCCGTTTTTCCCAATCATTTTTTCCCAATAAATTTTTCCCAACTTTAACATTTCCCAAATCTGATATTCCCAATCTAATTTCTCCAATTTTAATATTTACCATAAATATATTATCCCAATATATATTTTTATAAATTTAATATTTCCCAAAAAAAAAACCTTATCTTATTTTTGCAAGCCATTTGTGTGTAGTCATGTCATATCATTGAGATAATAGTCTAGACTATTGTATGTAATCATTTTTATTGCTTGGTTAATCGGATAAATGGTCGGTATCGATTATCGAATGGCCTTGCTATTTAGTTTTTAACTACCTGGTTTAGTGTCATTTTGACAGCCGTTGTCTCAATGAGTGATTTTTCGTATATTGACTTGTAATTTTCTTATTACCGTATTCATTTAAATTATGGCCGAAATTATAATAAATTCCAACGGAAGAGGAAAGCTTCTGCATATTGACGGATATCTCTATTATAAACATTCGGAAAACCAAGGTCGAATTTATTGGTGTTGTCGTAAAAAAGGTGAGTGCTCTGCTCGGGCTATAACAAGTAATTCTGGGAAAAGTAGTCTAGTCCATAAAGGCCCTAAAAATTCTATACATGACCACGCACCGAATTTAGAAGAAGTTAATGCCTTAAAAGTTATGATAGATATAAAAAGAAAAGCTTGAGAACATCCTGAAGCACCCCCAGCACAAATATTGAGAACAGAATTGCAACAAGTACCAGCTGGAATTTTAGCAGAACTTCCTGAGCGTCAAAATATAAGGAAGGTCATATCAAGACAACGTTTAAAAAATATGCCGTCAAATCCTCGAAGTATGAACGAATTGCATGAATTACCAATTCAGTTTAAACAAACCATAACAGGAGAACAATTTTTATTATACGATTCATTTGAAGATATTGATTATGAGTTAACATGTGGTAGAATAATAATTTTTGCAACAAAAGACAATTTGAGACTTTTAATGAATAGCCCAACCTGGTTTGTCGATGGAACATTTAAAGTTGTCCCAACAATATTTTTTCAGTTGTTTACCATACTAGGACCCACCACACAGAAAAATTATGGAACTGATCAAGTTATTGGACTTCCATTGGTGTACGCATTACTGGAGTCAAAAGAAGAAGCAGCGTATTCCAAAGTATATGAAGTTATACTTTCAGAGGCACACAAATTTGGAATAAATATTGTAAGACCACAATTTGTGATGACAGATTTTGAACAATCAATAATAAATGCAACGAAGAAAATAATTGGAGTTGAAATACACGCATGTATATTTCATCTTTGCCAAAGTCTTTATCGTCGTATCCAGGCAGAAGGATTACAAAGTCAGTATAATAATCCAGAAAACCGTAGCATAAAGATCGCGACACAGATGACCGGTGCTTTAGCATTTGTGCCGCCAGAAAAAGTAGTTGAAACGTTTGATGAATTATTAGAAAAAGTACCAGATGACTACATGCCAATTGCAGAATATTTTGAGGTAATTTTTTATAAATTTATACATAACGTTATAATTATAATAAAACAAATGCTTATATTTTATTTAATACAATATTTTTTTTAATAAATATATAAAAACAAAAATAATAAAATAATATAATATTCAAATTTTAAATATAACTTAAATATTTAATGTAGATAAATTACATTCGTGGGAGACAAGCTAAAGGTCGGAGAAAAGGAACCGAACCCAGATTCCCTCCAAAATTGTGGAACCAGTACCATACAGTACTACAACGATTGGCAAGAACTAATAATTTGTCAGAAGGCTGGCATAATCGGTTCCAAGTGGTTGTCGGACGACAACATCCAAGCGTCTATACATTTTTCACTGAACTTGGCAAAGAACAAGCCGACACTGAGTGCATGTTACGGCAGCTAAATCTGGGACAAAAAATAAGGAAGGGTCGTAATATGGTACGACTAAAAGCAGAGGAAAGAATACATAATATTGTTTCAAAGTATGACGAATTTGTTAATAACAATGATATTATTGCATATCTCACGGCTGTTGGTCATAATTTAAAATTTTAATAGAGTTTTATTTATTTATTTATACTATTTTTTTAACTATATTTTTTTACATTTTAAAATTAACAATAAATAATTTCTTATATTTGGTAAAATCTTATAATGATAGATTTGATATTGTGAAAAATAACTTTTGGGAAAAATGGTATTGTGAAAAATAAGTTTTGGGAAAAATGGTATTGAGAAAAAGAACTTTTGGGGAAAAAAAAAATGTGAAAAATAGATTGGGAATAGTGTCTCCCTACCCTTCAAATGTCAGCAAAAATTAATAATTGAGGTCATGTTCTATTCTTATGAAATTAATAACTACACGTTAATATTTTAATATTTTTGTTTAAATTATAAATTATAATATTTATTACTTTTTTGAATTTGAAGTAACTTTTTAAGTAGGTTATGTATGATAAAAAATATGTTGGTACCGTGAGCAGTATACAAATTACAAATCTTAACAGTTCACATTACATGTGATTTTTGTAATTTGTACATAATTTTTGGCAACAACCGGCTTGTTTATTCTGTAGAACTACTTTATAACAGTGCAATTTTACTATTCCTATGTACAACGTATAGACGAAGAATTAAAACCGTTGCAAAAACTTATGCTATCTAAAACGATCACATTCAAACCTTCATAACTCAAATCATGTAAGTTCTATATAGTGTTGAAATTCCTATAATGTATTATTTATTTAAGGTTTACTACCTTATTCACATCTGATTATCAGACAACACTTGACAGTTAGGTACATTGAAAAGAAAATCGAAGCGGCGGCCGGTAGGATTTCAAATTTTTACTACCTCTTCCTTATCGTTTTACCTCATAGTTTCCTGTATTTACACCGAAAAAAATATCATTAGTTATTTTAATAATACAGTATTGTAAACGGTTAACAATATTTATATTGTCAAATGGAAAATAGTTTATTAAAATAACAATGACATTTGTAGAAATAACAATATATATATTATCAATAAAATTAGATATTTATAGAATAATTGTTGATGTCAACTAAATCAATAAGATTATAATCAAATCTACAATATTATTATTATTCATATATATATAACCTATATTTATAAGCAGTTTATCAAATTAATTATATTTATTATTAAATTGACAATATGAAAATTGTTATTGTGATATTGACAATAATTCTTATTATATCGATAAGAATCTAATACGTTATAAAGCTCAGTCTGCAAAGTTTCGTAGCATGAGTTGCACATGTGTAGTTTATTACCTCGGTTATTACGTTACCATTATAATTGTTTACTGCGGTTTACTGTTTAGTTTTAAAGTAAATTTAAATTTTCAAGTCAACTTACTTGCTGTTTTTTTGTGACTTTGAACTTCAGTCTTCAATAATAAACTAAAAGCGAGACTAAAAGGTAAGTAAAAATGATTTGTTTTATTTGTAAAATGGCTGTTGAAGATTTGCAAGCTTTAGTGATGCATTAAAAAATTATTCATAATATGTTAAAACCGGATAGTGCTTATACATGCTTAGAAAATAACTGCTCTCAAACATTTGATTGCTTGTCTTCGTTTAAACGAAATTTTAAACGAAAGCACATAACTTTTAACACTATTTCGCAAAATGCACAAAATAATGAAGTGTTAATTTCAAATGAAAATAATATCAATTATGACCCTCGAACCCCCCAGAGTGTGGAAAAACCTAGTAGTAATAAAGAAATTCAAGATATTTTTAACTTTGAAAATGCCACTAAGTTAGTGTATGAATCAACCGTTAAATTTATTGTAAGCTTGTATAATAACAATAATTTTAATAAAAGTGATGTATGCTTCATCCAATCTGGTATAAAAGAAAATATTTTAACTCCTTTGGCTTCTATTCTTAAAAATACTGTTGAAAAAAATATTAATGAACCAAAATTACGATCAACTTTTAACGAAATAGAAAGATTGATATTAGATCCTTTTTCTTACTGTAGCACAGAGTATCACTTAAACAATTGGTTATTGGAGAATAAATTATTTTCAACTGTTCATCAGATTACCATAAATAATGAAATATGTGCCATAAATCATGGTGGTGAAATTTGTTACAATGAAAGAGTAACTAGAGGTGCTCTTTTACCATTAAAACATCAATTTAAACTTTTTTTTGAAAATGGCAATAATTTTAAAACTATTTATGAACGACTCTTACATTTTCAAAACATAAATACCACTCTATCAAATTTTGTACAAGGCAAATTATGGGGAAAAAAAATATCTCAGTATGAAGGAAAGATAGCTGTATCATATTTTTTATATATAGATGATTTTGAGATTAACAACCCTTTAGGATCACATGCCAATTTTCAATCAATTGTTGCTATTTATTATAGCTTTCCTCTTCTCAAAAATAATTCCAAGCTTTCAAATATATTTTTAGCTGCATTGATTAAATCGGTTGATTTAAAGGAATTTGGAAATGACCCATGTCTAATACAATTAATTGATGAAATTAATTACCTTGAAAAAGAAGGACTAACCATTTTTACTAATTTTGGTTAATTCCATGTATATTTTATACTTGGGCTAGTTCTAAGAGATAATTTGGGTCTTAATAGTGTTCTTGAGTTTAGCAAATCTTTTTCTTCAAATTATTATTGTCGGTTTTGTAAAATACACAAGACTAGCAAATTCGCTTTATTGTGAAGAAAATGTTTTATGCATGCGTAATATTGTAAATTATACAGAAGATGTGGCCAAAATGAATTTTAGTGAGACGGGTATTTACAAGAGTTCAATTTTGATCACTATAAGTAGTTTCCATGTCACTGAAAATTATTGCATAGATGTGATGCATGATGTCTTTGAGGGTATATGTCACTATGATATGTGTCATATTATTAAATATTATATTGAAACAGCACAGTTAATTTCCTTATCTAATTTAAATAAACGTAAGATAAACTTTAATTATGGCCCAATTGAAGTTGGTAATATATCACCCGAAATAACAGAAAATCATTTGAAAAAATTTCATTTAAAGATGTCAGCAAGGGAGATGATGACGTTTGTACATTTTTTTTCAATTATGATAGGAGATTTAATTCCGGAAAATGATGAAGTATGGAATTTTTACTTAACACTCATTAAGATCATTGATATACTTCTTTCATATAATTTTAGTGACAGTAAAATTATGTATCTTGAACAATTAATTAGTCAACACAATTCAATGTATATTAGACTCTTTAATGATACATTAAAACCTAAACACCAATTTTTAATACATTATCCTACAATTATTAAAAACTCAGGTCCACCAAGGCATTATTGGTGTTTTAGGTATGAAGGAAAACACAAATAAATAAAAATGTATGCTCGTGCAACATCATCTCGTAAGAATATCACACTTACCTTAGCAAAAAAATATCAATATAAGTTTGCTCACAGTCTGTTACAACCCAATACTCAAGAAGTCATATTAAAACCAAAACATAGAATAAAAAGCTTTAATGTAGATAAAATATGTAGCACTCTTGTTGTTTCATCTTTAAATTTTTTTTGTTATAAATAACCAAATATTTAATATAATCAAATAGAATTTTTGGGTACTGTTTATAAAAAAGGTTATTACTTGACAAAATTTATAGAAGAAATGTGCTTATTTGAAATTTTAGAATTAATAATTTTTAATGACCCCAATGCTAAAATTCACATATTAGTTAAGCAAATTAAAATAGTTAACTTTCATTCACATTTTGAAGCCTTTGAGGTTGACTTTAATAGAACTACTATTAATGATTTTATAATTTTTCAAATTGATGAATTTAGTGGACCCCCCATTAATAGTTACACCATCTTCATCAGGGAAATTAATGATTCGATTAAAAGAATTCTTTTGATATTTTTATGCATTACGTGTTGTAGGAGAGGACAAAAGTAGAAAGTCACCCCTACATATTGTAAATTTTATTTTGTCATTTAAGAATGGACAATCAAGATAATTTTGAAATGTTGGTTCAAGAAAGTTTTGATGATATTGCAAATAATGGGTCAAATAATTATGCTTCAAATCTAGTTAGTACCTACTATTTATTTAGAAAAAATACCTATTGTTAACTCATTTTGCTTGCACATTGCTAATTATATTTTTAGTAATATAAATTAATATATTTTAACTATAGATATCAAATACATACATAATTTAAAAGTTATAGTACCTAACACTTAGATTAATTAATAAAATTTAAATTAATAGGATTTAGATAAAAATCCTTCCCAACTTACAATGCCATTATTGGAAGGATATGAGTATCCGATGGATGACCTTCAACCATTATTTGAACTGCTAAAAGAATGGGGACTAAACTGTCTTTATCAAACATTACTTGGTTAGTTTATTTTCATAATATATTAAATATTTTTATATAATACCATATAATTATTGTAAATATAATATGTACTTCACTCAAATACATACAAACCTAGTAATTTTTAATTAAAATTAAATTTTTTTGCTATAAATGAGTTGATAGATATGAAAATTCTAAAAATAATGAAATCAGAACATGTTGATCGACTTTTGAATAAATATCCAATTGGAATTAACATATTATTTTCACATCATTTAGAAAATTGGCAAAAGTCTCTGTTACATAATGCTATAGCAAACACAACAATGTCACCTACCACTTCAAATTTTTCTCTAAAAAAAATCAGATAATGTTATTAATATCAAACTCAATGATATATTAAAATCAACTAATACAGGAATAATGATAGTTGATTATTATAAAGCAAATGACAAATTAAATGATAACATAAGATCATTGCTAGTGGATACTGTTATTAATTATGTAATAACAAATAAATTACCGATGTCAGTTAGTTTAGCTGATTGTATTGGAAATCAAATTGTTGCAATGTTCCCATCAGAAGTAAAAGTAAGTGTTTGGTACATCATTTTAAATAAAACTATAGGTACATTATAATATTTGTTAATAACCTATATTTTAAAACTTTAATTTTAGGATACATACTTTATGAAATATGAATCTAATAAAAATCCAAAAGGCAAACTGTATGCAAAATTTTACAACACCATGAGAACTTTAAAATCAAGTGGCCTAATATCTTCTAGTTCACGTACCAAAATTCCTGAGAGATTACAAAATCGAAAACATGATGCACATTTTGGTAAGAATTTGCTTATACCAGCGGTTAGTTACCTGTTGTAGGGGGTCCATAATTTCTAAAAATCTTTCATCAGGGGTCTGTGTTTTAAAAAAGGTTAATAACCGCTGACTTAAACTATAAAATTATGTATGTAGTATTTCTAATTGTGGTGTTAATGTATGGTTTGTAATATGTCACAGATCCAGAAAGAGATATAAATTACATCCTTGATCAGATCAGACATGATACTAACTGTCCATTTCCTGACCAGGAAAGAAACTGGAAAGAAACTACAAAGTATAGACTCAATGAAATCCAAAATGCTATGAATACTAATGACATACTTGATAATTGGAACGGCTTTACAAAACCTCTTGGATACAGACTAGTAAATATATTTAGCAGAATTGCATTATTGTTGTATTTTAATTTTCCAGATACTTGATATAAAATCAGAATGCATTTTATTAGGTTGACATCGATTTCAATACATTGTATCCAGATTGCCCAAATTTTATGAATACATTTGAAGAAAAATCATCAAAAATTATGAAGTTGTTGGATGAAAAAATCAAAGATACAACAAGCCGTAAACTACTTGAAACCATCATAATGAATGATGATTCAAACATAAGTCAAAGTAATAATTTTATCAATAAATAATATAAATGTAACTTTTGTTAAATACCTTACATTCTGATCAGGGAAATTAATTTTCTAAACAAAAAAAAAGTATTGAATTCATAAATTGTGTATTATTTGTGTTATGATATCTATTGTGTTTTGATATGTACCTAAAGCAAGAAATAAATAATTTTATTTAGTGTATTATTACTAGGTTTGTTATATAGATAATTTTTAATTGACTATTTATATATATTTTGTTTTTATAGATGGAATACATACGGTTTTATTTTATTTGTTACACGCTATATTTGCACCTACATCCAAAAAAGTCACAAAGATCATGCTGGGAAAAAATGTTTAGTAAAATACACTATAAAGGATTCTCAGAATAGTTTTATGGTTTTTAAAAATTCTGTGTGTGAATCAGAAGAATATATAACTGTACGAAGAAATGAGAAAAATCCAATTCAACCATTTATATTAATTGTTGGTACACCAGTGAATCCTAAGGAAATAGTAGTTTTTTTTGATTCTATTAAATATAAAGTGTTTTCTATTTCAAGTGCAATTGATGTTTGTTTCAAATTATTCCATATTTTATTTAATTTGGAGTATCCAACCGAATCATGTTTCGTATGGCTATTCATACAAAAAATTTCTAATAATATAAACACAAAATTTGATACACCTTGTCACACTTTAGGACAAATATTATCAGATTTAAGTAAGCCGCATGATTCTTTTTTAAGTACTTAATTTATACTAATTAATATAATTTTAAAATGTATCTTTTTAATAAATAATTTGGAATAATAATATTTTTTTTTTACTTGTGTCTGGTTTAAATTGTATATTGTTAGTGTTTGAAGTATGAAATATTTCAAAAAAACGTGAAACATTGAAATTTTTTTGAACACAAATATTAATGATGGTTATTTATCAATTATTAATTATATATTTATATAGTCCAAGAGTTCTAGGTATAATCATTGACATTAATGGAATACGATTACCATTATTAGGTCTTATTTTCGACTATTTATAGCAAAACCCGGTTATTTTCTCAAGAAATGGCTTATCGTCGACGATCTAATACATGTAAAAGATTGTATACCTACTTGTATCATTTAAACATTAAAATATTTAAAAATGTTAAATGTTGAATACTATTTAAAATGTATAATACCAAAGGTTAGGTATACATACAGGTGCCATACAGTTATGAAGGTAATTTATGACAATTATATACAAATATAAAACTTATTTAAAAATAAAACAAAATTTATTAAAACACTGAAATATTTCATTTTTTAAAATTTCATGAAATTTTCAAACACTATATATTGTATAAAACTACTTTATAGCTTATTTTAAGAAAATTTTTTACTATACAGTATATTTAAAAATAGCCATGTATTTATGTATACTTATAGATTACTTTTAAAATATATATGTTATATTGGTACACCTTGTTATATATTAATATTATATTTATATAGCTAACAGTATTGTATTTAAAATTATAATTGTATAATATTTGAAAACTTTGTCAGGAGTATTTGATCTGATTGTAAGGAATACTTTCACCAACGTAAAAACGGCGTTTATCTTTTTTGAAAACGCTGATTATCTATTTAAACGAATTAATTAATTTAAACGGATTTCACCAAGATCGTTTAACGCTAAACGTCAGTTATAAGATAACCGGCCAATTTCAGTCAGTTATAGTGATAAACCCGGTTTATAGACGTTATTATTTTACGTACCTACCTACCGTTTTGCTACTGTTTTTTTTCTAACTTTTTGTGCTTCATCGTTTTAAGTTTGTAAGTTATTATGTCACGCGCTCATAAGCGTGCATTTGCACTAGTTCTCGAAGAAGAGTATGACGACTTTGATGATATTTTCGTGAATCGCCGTCCTAGGTTTATCAAGGAAAGGACGAACGATTTTGAAAATCTTGATGAACTAGATTTCGTGACACGATATCGGCTGTCAAAAAAGTATGTTCTTCACGTATTGGAACGAATAGAAGATCAGCTCGAATACAATAGTAATAGGTAAGTCAGTTTTTTGAACGGTAAAGTATGGCAATGACAAGAAGTATAAGCTAATTGTTAAACTCATACTGTTAGATATTATTGTATAATTTACTTGATATTAGTACCTATATAGATAACAAATTATAGATATTGTATTTCCTACTTTGTACAGAAATAACGGCGTGTCTCCAATCAACCAACTCCTATGTACCCTCAGGTTTTATGCAACTGGGTGCTTTCAAGGGACGGCAGGAGATCTATGTGGTGTCAGTGCTGCGACAGTAAATAGAATAGTGCATAAAGTCAGTCGGGCCATAGCTTCATTGTGGGTTTAAATATACCTCGAGAATTTACAGAACATAGAATTTCAAGAAAAAAAATAATGGTAGGAGAAATTAGTAAAGACGATCCAATAATAAACCAAGTAAACAAATATCTTATTAACGTATTTAATGTGATTTATGATCAAATTATAAACAGCATAAAACAAAGATTTTCGGAACACGAAATATTTTCTAGTATTTCAATTTTAGATCCCTCTAATTTTGTTTCAACTCTAAATTTAAGCCATATCGATATAGCAAAAAGACTTATCAAACTAACAAGTATTTTAAACAAATTTGATCCTAGCTTAACTGTAGGAACATTTACCGATGAAATTAAAGATTTTGCTTCTAAATGGCCTAAAATTAAACAACTTGCTGATGATGATGACCAGGAAAAATTATTACAATATGACGATGATGATGAGGACAATGAAGAAAAAATTCATGAAAACAAAAATAAATGTAAAGATTGTATTGTATGTTGTTTTAAAGTTTTACAAATCTACAATTTACATTCCATGGCATATTCAAGTTTATTTTTAGCGTATAAGTTTATTTTAACGCTGTCTTGCACTCAAGTACGTTGTGAAACGGCGTTTTCAAAGTTAAAGTACATACTAAATAGACTCAGAAATTGTTTATCGCAAGACAAAATGGATACATTTTTATTAATGAATATTGAGAAAGACATTTTACAAAACATCAAAAATGAAGACGTCCTAGAGTTAATAGCTAATAAAAGTAGTTTATTAAAAAATTTACTAATTTGAAAATTTTAAGACATAACATTTATTTTTATTTTTTGACATTTTACAATAATATTGTTTAATAATAATTACAATAATAAACTATTAAAGTTTTACTTATGTTTTTTGTATAAAATTATAATATAATACCTATAGTGTTTAAATGTTTGATTTAAAATTAGAGAAAGAAATAGTAGTGCTTGTATTTAAATTAAGGGTCTATAAATTAAATCTTATTATATACTAATAAAATTTGATAGGTTAAGAAAAAAAATTGTTTAGGAATTTGGGCCGGTCTAGTTTGACAGCCCGGTAAGTAATTGCTTCCCAATCCGGCGCTGTACATACACGGTATGCTCTGCCAACATTCATTTTTTGATAGGGTTTAGGATGTATATATCTTTATAAATGATAATTTTTTTGAACACTGTATCCTTGTCATTATTAAACCATCCAATAACCAAATCTTCTTTTACCATGGAAATAAATGTGGCATCAGGTAATATGGTACTTTTCAATTGATTCACAATATTGTAAAATATATCATATTCGATAATTGTAGTATTAAATGAATTATCGAGGTTAGGAGTTTCAGCATTATTAGATTTTGTATTCAAATGTCGAACTTGGGGTTTTCGTATTTTTTTTATAGAAGATAAGTAATCTGGAAACAATGACGGTACTGCATTTTCTTTTAAACAAATTCTATCCCTTTCAATTTTTTAGATTGAACCTGACGCGGTCCCGCGTAATGATTTGTTTGAATTCAAACAATCTTTACGCGGAAGCCGCGTTATGACTTCTCAAACAAGCCGCCAATCGGCGACGGACGACACCGGCGCACGACAACCGCGCCTGGAACGGTCGGCCGGCCGTTGACAAAAACCGGATCAATTACTATGTGATTGACTCTCGTTGGTACTACATACAGTGTCAACGAACACGAGCGCTAGCAAAAGTGCTGTTCACCGTTTTGTTTCTTTTTTTAATATATCTTTTCTTTTTACCGTGCAATAAACTCGCCTATCACCCAAAACGTTGGTGTTCGTTTTTCCGGTAACCTTTCATTTGTTTTTTTTTGTTTTCTACTCCCTCAACTCCACACCATCCACGCGGCACCCACACGGGTATGCAACAAATTGTTCATTAAAGGTTCGCTCAAACCGAAGCGGCAGTGGTAGCGGTAGCGGCAGCGAAATTTAATGTCCATACGTTTTAATACGAGTGCACTCACTAGCGCGAAATTAATACCGCGGCGAAAATGTTACCGCAAGATTGAGCGCGATATTTTTATTTTTCGCTGCAGACACTTTATTTTTCGCTTACCGCTGCGATAATCAGTTGTAAATTCCCAACTCATATTATTAATATATTTATCAAACACATATCTATTCATCGTAATCGTGCACCTTGAAGTTTGCACCTCGCAGTTGAATCTAACGTCGTGGTGTTTGAATGTATGAACGATTCTCTTGTTTACAATTTATTTTTTTATAATAAAAATGACTTAATGACTAATAAAGTTGAACAGTTAATAGCTATTGTTAAAGAATATCCCATCATATATAATATGACACTTCCAGAATTCAAGGATACGAGGAAAAAAGATTATATTTGGGATCACGAAATAAGTGTTAAAATGAACGGTGAAAGCGGTAAGTAAAAATATAATTATTCTATACAAATATAAGTCATTATAATATTATAATAATAGTTATAAATATTAGTTGGGATAAAAAAAATAAAACTTAAATTTTTTTTTGTATCAGTTTTTAAACATGTGCAATTCTAATATGAAATAGGTAAGAATAAAAATAAATAAGCAACTAGCTATTTTATCCAGACATAATATCATTTTACTGTACCTTATTATTTATTCATTATTAAAATACTCAACAAAACATTTTCGCACTCGAAAAGCTTCAACTGTACACCTTCTAGGATTATTTGCAATATTATTCCGTGGTAAAAACGGCTCTTCATCGGTTCAAGCTCATTGTCGTATATATTACAATTTTGGACTCTCAAATAATTATGTAGTATGCATGCTGCCATAATAACTTTTTTTACAGTTGTTTCTTTCATTTCCATTGGACTCTCAAATACCCTCCATTTCTTAGCTAAAGTTCCAAATGCATTCTCTACTACTCTTCGTGCCCGGCATAATCTATAATTGTAAGTATCCTTTTTTCTATCATTTCGTGATTGTCGTCTAGGAAATGGTTTCATTATATAAGTTTTTAATGAAAACGCTTCATCGCCTATAATAACCATAGGTGATTTTTCAACTTTACCGGGCAAAGGCTTATCTTCAGGTACATTCAACGTCCCAGCTTCTAATCGCTTACCCATAATAGATTCTTCTAATATTCCCCCGTCAGAGTTTCGTCCATATCCAACGACATCTATACAAATAAACTTATAGTCTGGGTCCACAATTGCCATTAATACGACTGAAAATTTTTTTAAATAACAAAAGTTTCTTGATCCACTATTATTAGGACATTTAATTGTCACATGTTTCCCATCTACACTTCCAATACAATTAGGAAATTGCCATTTTTCAAAAAAACCTTGCGCTGATTTTGTCCAAATTTCCTCAGTAGGTTCCGGCACATAAATAGGACCCATGTGTTTAATAATAGCTTCACATACCTCTATGACGATTTGACCTACTGTCGTAAATCCTACCCTATAACACCTATAATACCCAATGACCGATTGTCTTATATGAATCACCCGTCGCAAAAAATCTGTAAATAATAATAAATAATAAAATAAAATAAATAAAAGTAAATAAAATAATAAAATAATATATAAATATAAATATATAATAATAATAAAATACTTTTTTTAGGAGATGTATTAAAATCGAAGTGGAAAAACTTACGCGATACGTATCAAAAGCATTTGAGAGCTAATAAAACATCTACCGGCCAAAGTGTAAATGGGACCAAAAATAAAAGCCTCTCTGCTTATAAAAAGTGGCAGTGGGCGTCTCATATGGAATATTTAAAAGAACATATGGGTTTTGCCGAGTAATTAACTATTTTATTAATTTATTTGAATATAAATTAATCGTAAATTATTTTTTTCCAAACTGAAAGAACTATATCCAACGTCCACGAACCGGCTCAAGACGAGGATAATGTTACGAACGATATGTCAAATTGCACCGCATCTACGTTTGAAAAAAACGAAGTCGTATTTTCTGCGTCTCCTAAAAACCGCGTCAAACCATCTGCCATTACATTTTCAAAATATTTTATCAGACTGGTTTCAGCAAAATGCTTTTCAAACACACGGTCTATTCCTGATCTCAAATCTTGATCTGATAGTGGAATTGCTTTAACCCATTGTGCTAAGACTTTAGGATCCTGTAAAAAGTAGAATATTTATTATATAGGTAAGATTATAATTTATAATATAGGTACTGTTGCCTGTTGGCAATCAATTAGTTACATAATATTGCATAATAATATATTATATTATAGTAGTATAGTACAAGTATGAGGTACATAGACAGAGATTGGAGGGGGGGGGCAAAATAAATAATTTTAACCTTATTAAATAACTCATTCATTTATTTATCAAAATAACTTTTTTACTTATTAATCTGTCGTTAAATGCGTACATATTATGTATTGCGCAAATTATATTTTATAATTTTACAGTTTATCTGTATTTTTATTGATAATATTTCAATAATAAATTTATTTTAGGGTACTGATCAACATAGTAGCTCAGACTCAAGTCGCCGTAATGTAAACTCGAAGAGTACCGTAGGAACTAAAGTGAGAAAGTATAACACTGAATATTTACAATTAGGATTTACATTTGCTGGGACTGAAGATGAACCAAAACCACAGTGTATTATTTGCTTGGAGATCTTGTCCAATTAAAGTATGAAACCTTCCAAACTACGACGCCATTTTGAGACAAAACATGGCGAATTTACTAGTAATAGTCTTTGGATTTTTTTGTAGTCAAGTTAGGAGAATTTAAAAAATCATAAAAAGTGATGAAATCTTCGACAAGTTTAAGTGGTAATAAAAATGCCACTTTAGCTTAATACGAAGTCGCTCAACTTGTTGCAAAATCTGGTAAGGCTCATACCATAGCCAAAGAACTAATTCTTCCTGCTGAAATTGTCCTGTGCAGAACAATGTTAGGTGAATCTGCAGCAAAGTTGATTAGTTCTGTCCCTCTATCTAATAATACTATTCAAAGAAGAATTACTGATATGTCTGCAAATATTGAAGAAACACTATTTACAAGGCTATCTACAAGTGACAAGTTTGCATTGCAACTAGGTGAAAGTACTGACATAGCAAGTAAGTCATCTATATTGGTTTTTGTCCGTTTTATATGGGAAAAACAGTTTTTTGAAGATTTTTTGTTTTCATACGAGCTTCTTCATACTTCTGCAAAAGATATATTTGAAGCTATTGATAAGTTTTTTTACAGAGCATGTCATTAGGTGGGAAAAATGCGCTGGAATAACCACTGATGGTGCAGTAGCAATGTCAGGTTACAAAACTGGATTGTTGGGTCGTGTGAAAGAAGTTGCACCTCAAGTAAAGTGGACTCACTGTTGTATTCATAGGGAAGCGTTGGTTGCTAAACGCCTATCAGAACACATGAAAACAACTTTAGAGGAAGTAGTGAAAATTATAAACTTTATTAAATCACGACGTTTACAATCAAGGCTTTTTGAAGTCCTTTGCAAAGACATGGGAAGTGACCACGTACAGCTTATTTTGCACACTGAAATTTGATGGCTCTCACATGGAAAAATTCTTCAGCGTTTTTTTGACCTAAGAGACGAAGTTCGAGTATTTCTTCTCGAAACCAGGTTTGTAGGCTTGTTAACTGATTTCTCTTGGCTGTCTCGGATAGCTTACTTGGCTGATGTGTTTGAATACTTGAATACACTAAATTTGAGTTTACAAGGAATTTATATTGACGTTTTTCACGTTGTGGATAAAATCGAAGCAACTATAAAAAAGTTTGGAATTTGGGAAATACGTGTTGAAAAGAACTCTTTCAGTAACTTTTCGACATTACAATCTTTTTTGGAATCTTCGTGTGAATGTCTATCACAGGAGGTAAAGAGTGAAATATCTGAACACTTGTTGAGCATGGCCAAAATATTTAGAAAATATTTTGATCAACCTGACCCAAATAATACGTGGATAAGAAATCCATTTTACTGTGATATTGAAAAAATAGAAAATCTCTCTGAACAGGAACAAGATGAATTAATTGATTTGGTAACTAATGGAAAGATGAAAAATATTTTTGACGATAAAAAACTAATTGATTTTTGGTTAATTGTTCAAAATGATCAAAAGCAACTGGCTGAGAAAGCTTTAAGACATTTGATCCCCTTTTGCACAACATATAGATGTGAACAAGCTTTTTCTACCTACTGTTTCATGAAAAACAAATATCGTAATAGGCTTAATATTGACGCTGATTTAAGAGTTAAAATATCAAGCATGCAGCCGGACTTAGACGAAATTATGAACAAAAAAAGAAAGATTTCACTTGTCTCATAAAGTTTGAAGCTGTTTAATCAAATAATTTTGTTTATAAATATATATATATTTTTTTTTTTGACAAAATTTGTTTCTATTATATTACGAAAATGTTTATAAAATTAAAAATTAAATCATATTGAAAATAAATCGTATACATTTATTTCTCATTTTCATAATAAAATAAAATTGAAAAGTAAATATTTACAAAAAAGGGGTCCGTGGCTTCACACTAATTGAGAACCGCTGCTCTAGTGTACTAAAAAATATTTTGTTGTCAAAAACTTATGGATTTGATACGGAAGTACAAACAATTGAGTGTACTAACCATATTTTAAGAAATTATTTAAATCGCATAGTGGATATAGCATCTAGGAGAAAAAGTTTAAGCGGCGTTGTCGTCTCTGGTGAGCTACTAAAAACGTTAAAGGAACGACGTTTAAAACTAAGGTAATTTTTTTTAATCATTGAAAAAAAAAATAGAATAATATGCTGCTTTTCCCAGTCTTGTATTTATTTACTAGGCTTGTTTTTATTTTGTATTCACTACACAAATTATGTTACAGGTCCGGAATTATATACGCAGTTAAATATAGATCGAAATTAGACGTCCCTTTAAATTACAAGATCACTTTATTAAGGGAGGATATAGAAAATGGGCCTTATCATGTTTTTGGTTCTCATGACAAGTGTGCTAAGTGGGTTTTTCGTAATGTACTTATTTAAACATAAAAAAAGGTTATAGACAAACTTTATTATAATAATTAATGATTTTTTTTAGTTATTTTTGTGATGGACCTAAACCCGGGGAAAGAAATATAATTTCTGAAATGGAAAATTGTGGACTTTGGCAAGATATTTTAATATTTTTTTCAAGATATAAAATTTAAAAGATATATATTATTTAATATATTTCCACACGGACCTGACGAAGACTATGGAGCAGTAGAACAGCCTTCTGAAATAAGTACTATTAATCAATCACAAAGCGATGAATGGTGAAGGCAAAGAAAAATGAGACTCACAGCTTCAAACTTTGGAAAAGTTGAGAGATTGAGATCAACCACTTCTCGTGAAAATATAGTCAAATTTATTTTATACGACTTATTTCGTGGTAATGCTGCAACAAAGTAGGTCAATTATGCAAAATTATTACACTATATCATCCATTTTTTTCTTTAATCTTTTTATTATGTATAAAATATTTATTATATGGGTTACTTATATCACTTTCTCAATCATAATATTAATGTTTTTAGATATGGAATTCAGAATGAACCTTTGGCTAAAAATAATTTGGAGTCAAAGCTTGGGCCAGCAATATTACCCTGTGGGCTTTTTGTTGAGAATAATTTGCCTTTTTTGGCTGCTAGTCGAGATGGTTTGATAAGTTATGATTCTATTGTTGAAATTAAATGTCCATCATTCATTAAAGATTATACGCCGGAAGAGGCCTTTCATGAAAAAAATTAAAATGTATGACGTACTTTGACGGAAATTTACAGCTGAAAACATCACATGCATACTTCTATCAAATTCAGGGACAACTACATATAACAAATAGAAAGTTTTGTTATTTTTGTATATGGACACCTAAAGGGAAAAATTATTATAGATGAAGTTTAAATTTATAAGTTAAAAGAAAATGTATACAATTAGCCATTTGTTATATAAAATTATAATAATAACACCTATATTAATAGGACTTATAGTAGAGAAAATTGAAAGGGATGACAAGTTATGGATAGATATAGGTAACCAAAATATCTTTAATCGTGATAATATATCTAGAAGTTATCACTAGTGTTATCACCGAATACCGATTATTTTATTTTAAATCTACGGTATTGTTTGTTATTATATGATATGCTTTGTTATTATAAATTTGAAAATAATATTTTGTAATGTTATAACTGACATTTGTAAATAACAGTACCCACCTATAGTAAATCAATCATATTATAAATTATAATACAAAATAATTTGGTGAGAGCTATAAAAAAATGAAGAAAGATAATAGTTTTGGAGTTGTCAAAAAGAAAAAAAAATGAAAGAAAATGTTTGTTTGGTAACTAAATGTAAAAAAGAGTGTGCAGCCATCAGCGACACTGAAAGATTGGCTATATTTAATAAATATTGGTACGAACTAAATGATTATAATAGAACGACACTATTTATTAAGTTGTATGGAAAAGGCCCCCATCAAAAGGACTTATGTTTTACATGAAACTAATCGTTCTAGAACTTTTCGTTATTTTGTCTGTGTTGATAATGTTGAAAAAGAAGTATGTAGAAGATTTATTCTTAGTACACTAGACATTTCAGAAAAATTATTGGGTAGGTATACTCGTGATAACAGCATTGATCTCTATGTTTCTAAACATGACAATAGAGGTAAACAGCCGGCGAAAAATAAAACTTCTAATGTCATACTGGGAAATGTTGACAGATTTATACAAATGTTGCCAGCTGTCCCATCCCACTACTGTAGAGGCTCCTCTAGCAAAAAATATATTACAAATGATTTTAATAGTTTAGAACATATGTAAAGAGTTTATATTGAAGACTGTAAGTTGAATAACAAGCCATGAGTATTCTGTGGTGTATTTAAACATAGGTAACATATAACATAGGTATTCATGTACCAAAAAAAGATAAATGTACTTTTTGTGAGGCATTTACAAATAATGAAACCAAAACACAAGAAGATATATTCAATTATGAACATCATATAGAAGAAAAAAAATTCACACATTAAGTATTTAAACAAGATCAACTAAGAAGTGGAAAAAATGGATTTTTGTGCTATAGCTTTGATTTACAAAAAGTGTTGAACACTCCATGTGGCAACAGTATGTTATTGTTTTATTCAAGAAAACTAGCTTATTATAACTTAAGTATTTATGAGAGTAATACAAAAAATGGACATTGTTATCTGTGGTCTGATCCTGATAGAAAAAGAGGCTCCAATGAAATTGCTTCTATTATATTTATATATTTAAAAACTATTGATGAAATAGGTACTTTTCATGAGATAGCACTTTATTGTGATAACTGTCCTGGACAAAACAAAAATCATGTTGTTTTGTCCATGTTACGATATTTCCTATTAAATTCAAAAAATATTAACAGTATAACGATTAATTATTTATTGCCAGGACGTACCTACACGTCAGTTGACTGTACATCCGTGTATTGAGAAACATTTACAACGAAAAACTGTATGGGATCCTTCTGAATGGCCTACTCTAATCAGAAATTCAAGAACTAAATTCGGTACTTATAACACTGTGGAATTAAATCAGTCATGACCATTTGCACCAGTTACACTTAAAATTTAAGTCTACTTTAAGATCAACTTAAAATTTAAGTTTGTTGCACAGTCTTCAAATACTATCTTAAATTATTTTAAGGGAGGTTTAAATTAAACCAATGATGAACTGTGGCTTAATTAATTTAAGCATGACTCAGCTAAGGACTTGTAATCGTTTTTATCATAAATTATAATTTATCAGATTTTCTGTTACAGTTTACTATTGTTTTTTATGGTGTTTTATTATATTAGTGTCAGTTCTTATAGTAGGTAATATACTTTATACTTATAATATACTTTATAATATCAGAACTAAATAAAATGGAACTGGATATCCCCGAAGAGTATTTAGATATTTTTGAGGTTTTAGATGACGACGCAATAGAGTTAGAATTTATTTTTTTTGGTATTCCAAAACAGATATATCAGAGATCAGATTTTTTTTCTTCACTAGACGATATTGCATTTAAACGTCGTTTTCGTTTAAGTAAAGAGTCAGTTTTATTTGTCTTAACATACATTGAAACAGATTTGGAGTATTCAAATGACTTGTAAGTACCTAATAACCTACTTACAACAGATTAGTTAATTCAAATAGATACCTAATACTAAATGTATAAATATTAATGTTTCATAAACTGAAGGAACCAATCAGTTTCTCCAATTAATCAACTTCTGACTTTTTTGAGATTTTGTGCTACTGCTAAGCATTATATGAGTGTTGGAGATTTTATGGGATGCCACTTGTCTACTATATGTAGAATAATACACAGAGTTGCAAGGGCCATATCTTTAAAGTAAGGATTTTTGATGAAATTATAATTTGTTGTTTAATAGAACATGTAAGCCAAATAGATATAGAGTATAGACTATTATATATAATAGACTATAGTATACGGTCTACCGGTAACATCACAAAGTATAGTACACGGTCTACCAAAAATACATGCAATAAAATACATTAAAGCTAAATTTTTATTAACTTCTCTTTTAGGTGCAAAAAATTTATAAGTATGCCTAAAAATGATACAGAATTGAAAGAAGCAGCTAACGATTTTTTTAAAATAGCAAAGTTTCCACGAATCATTGGAACTATTGACTGCACTCATATTAGAATACAATCATTAGGTATTGATAATGTAATTTTATTAATATAAACTAAATTTATATTGACAAGTTATTTTTATATTTAGGAGGGGATGATGCAGAGATTTATAGAAATAGAAAAGGGTACTTTTCTATTAATGTGCAGGCAATATGCAGAGCTAATTTGAAAGTATCAAATATTGTAGCACGTTGGCCAGGATCCACCCATGATTCTACTATTTTTAATAATTCTAGGGTTCATTCTGAATTTGAATCAGGTGTATTTAAAAACTATCTTATACTAGGTAAAGTAATATTATCATTTTAAGTACACATTTAATAATTTAATGTGCATCACGAGTTACTGAGTGCTAAATTTAAATTATATTTTTTACTAGTGTCTGTATTTATTTATAATAACACAAATGTTTATAGGTGATAGTGGATATCCAGTATTAAAATATCTTATGACACCTCTATTAAATCCTAATTCTCAAAGTGAACAATTATACAATGAATCGCATATTCGTACCAGAAATACTGTTGAAAGGTGTTTTGGCGTTATTAAACGACGATTTCCTATTTTAGCTTATGGTATCAGAATGAAAAAAATTGACACAATAATGGCAATTATAACTTCAACTTTCATTCTACACAATATCGCCATTCAATTTAATGTAGAAATACCTGATATTGATGGAAATGATCCTTTGCCATTATTAATTAACAATGGTAAATATATTATATTTGTGTTGCATATTAAAACCTAACAATGTTATTTTTAATATGCTTCAGGTGACCTTAACATAAATGCAATAAATAACCAACAACAACAAGATGATGTAGGTGGAATAAATCAAAGAGCCAACATAATCAACCATTATTTTAGTCGATTGTAATATTAAGAATATGATACAACATTTTTATATTAAACAATTCAATTTTATAATAGTTTTAAAACAGATTTTACAATAAAAAATAAAAAAATAATAAACTAATTTAACTTATAATAATTTACCTTTATCACATTTTATAATTAAATACTAGGCAAAAAAAAAAGTTGTAACTTGAATTGAAAATAAAAATAATTTAATTATGAACACTTTAGGAACTTTACATTTTACCATATATTGCAAATTTTATTATAATAATTACAAATTATAATGTACTTTAGTAACTATGTAATACAGTCTCATGATATATTATCAATTAATAAAAAATAAAAATAAACTTTGAAAATTAATGATTAATAAACAGAATAAACAGAATAAACAGAATAAACAAGATGCATTATATTAATTTGTATTATAAACTAATTAACAAATTTTTTAGTATTTATATAAGTTTACATGGTACTATGAAACAAATTATAAAGATTAATATTAATAAACAAAAAAAAATTATGAGATAAAGTAAGAAATATATAAATACTCACCGATCAAATATTTTACATGGACAATTCTTTTCTCTTTTTTTCCAACTCCAGCTTTAAAATCTCCAATCTTATGTCATGTTCCCTTTTTTCTCTTTCTTCCTTAGCCCTCATGTTTTCTAAAAAGACTTCAGCTACTTCCTTTTTTATATTTGCAACTTCCTCAAATTTCTTTGCTAAATTACCAGTAGGTGTTACAGATGGTCTTCGACGATTGCTCCATTTTTCTTTTTCACTTGAATCTACTAGTTTTAAGTTTTTTTTGATTTTAAATTACTTGCGGTCATTGATTTTGATCCCCAATCTACTTCTACTGTTTCAATTTTTTCTGCTTCCTCAGTATTAGTAGGGTTGTTAGTGTTGATAACTTCTGGACTCTAACAAAAATAAAATAGAAGGATATATCAACCATCATACAATTTTTACATCAACTAATTAACTTACAATTACATCATCAAATTCAAAATGTTCAATTAGTTCAACATTTATATCATTACAGGATTCTTTTATACTATCATCATCATACTGATTCAGAAGTCCTTTCACTGTTTTATTATTCATCACCAGAATCGTAGCTTCGTCAATAGGGGATATTGAGCATGCATCATTTTTACCACCTCCTGTTTTGTATGTTTCTTGACGATTTGCCGCATAAACTTTTCGTGTAGTTTTTTTCTGATTATCATAGCATTTCTTTAAAGAATCTTTGTCCCTATAAACATCTGAACTGGCATTAAATTCGTTTCCAATTGTTATCCAAGTATCTTCTTTTTCTTTCCAGGACACAGCATCAGTTTTTTTTGATTCAATAATATGTTTATACTTTGTGCAGATGCTAATCAAACGCATTTTTTCATCAGGAGAGTAATTTGCACTTCTGAAACGTTTTTTTGAAGGGCCTGATCTGTAAATGGTTATATATTAATAATTACAAAATGTATTTCTGATGTCAGTAATTTTGTATGAATGTTACCAATTGTACTTACTCGGTTAATACAGACAGGTTTTGTTTTGTGGTCATTGCAAAAATAGGTGCTATATAACTGATAACTATTAAACAGGCAGAAATTAATAACTAACTAATAATTAACTTTACACTAAGTACTTAGGATGTCGTAAATATAAAATAAACTATATTCTATAAAGGCGGATTATCAATATTCGGCATCTGCTATCTAATGATAAATGCATTATCACAATAGTTATCGTGTTATCATTATGTTATTTATATTTGAAGTTCGGAACAATATAACGAAAATCGAATTAAGGAACACTTTACTAAGATTATTTATTTCCGAATGGTGCAATGCAACTTAAGTATCTTCTAAATTTAAGGACAGCTTAGCTTAAGTGTAACTTAGTAAAGTAACAGTTAAATGATAAATTGGTGCAAATGACCATCAGACTTTTTAGATTGGTCCAAAGTATGTAAAACAATGTTCGACCAAAATTAAAAGACGCTGATGGCTGTGATGTTAAATTTAAAAATATAAGAACAGTACATTTTAATAAAAACAATCTAAATGATTTGAAGATAGCTTATTCATTTAAACATGATGATGAAAATAATATTATGTTGAACTACAAAATTGTTAGTATATCTGAGGGAAGATTGAGATCTAAAGTAAAAAATTATGAACCAAAACAGTCATATTACACCAAACTGTCAATAACCGAAGACAAATACAAATACCTCAAACAATTATGTACAAAAAAAACAATTCCTGATAAATTCCATAGTGAATATTTAGAACTCCCATTTAACCCGACATGAATCGCATCACGGTCTAAAAGACCGTGAGTTTATTATTTTACTAATAAATCATTGTGAGTAATTTACTTTATTTCATGCATTTTGTTACCTTTAATGTACACGTTGACCTATTTTTTAAAACTATTTAGAACAGTCTATTATTGTTCATCGAATTTATAGCTATTTTTTAAGTCCGTAACCGGTCAAAAACACCGTGTGCGACTAAACTCAGTATCAATTTTGTTACGTATTATTTTTGTCGGCATACAATTTTAAATGGAAAAACCAACAAAAACAATATATCTATACTCTATTCAAAATGAGAAGATGACTCGGCGGCGACCAGTTTTGGTCAGCCGCCGGTCATACTCCCTCCACAAGCATCGATCACGTGACCGAAGCAACGGTAGGGATGTGTCGCGCAAGACGTGGATGTGCGTGTGTGCGTCATGTTAGAAAATACGCGCAATACATTTTAAATTATCCACACACATCGGCAGTCGATTCTAGACTAATTAAAGCTCCCATCCGCGGCGGCGCGTCAAGCGCTACTACGGAACAAAAGCCACGCCCATGCGCACAACTTGGCCGCCGAGTCATCATCTCATTTTGAATAGAGTATAGTCACTATTACCTCTTATATCTTCGAACGTTGCAATATTTTCGTTTTATACGCGTCAAGATAGTCGTCACACGGTTGTTTCGGTATTATATTTGACAGTCGACATTGTTTCGGGTTTTTCTTCACGCTTTTTCATTACGTACTTTCCACACGCGTCACAGGTGCATTATTCAAAAGGTATGATATTTTATATTAGTTGATGTTGATTATATTATATTATATTTATTATATATTATAATTTGTAAGTATTATATTCTAAGTATTATAGTATTAGTATTTATATTATAAGTATTATATTATATTGATTATATTAGGTAATATAACACTATATTTGTTATAACCTAGGACATAATGAATACAGAACAAATTACTGGATGGTTAGAAGAGAATATAAGTGAGGATGTAGATTTGTTAGAGTTTGATGACGGGAATGAATCAGATAAAAGTAACAATGAACACTAATCATAACTCAAGTTCTGAGGAATCTGATGAGGAATGTGTAGAAAATTTAAATTTATGGTTATCGGGTCCACAATACGTGAGCAAAGATAAAAAATCTTATTGGAATGCATATTCCAAAACCTCCTAAAAATACCCGCGCAAGGTCACATAATATAATTAGACAGCTGCCTGGATGGATTTATTGATAGGTCTAAAAATTACTTCAATCTTAATTCAAATGTAACTGTAGATGAAATGTTAGAAAGTTTTCGTGGGCGTTGTTCTTTTCGTCAATATATGCCGAACAAGCCTAAGAAATATGGTATAAAAGTGCACGCGTTAGTCGATTCTACAACATACTATGCTTACAATATGGAAATATACACAGGTCAACAACCAGAAGGTCCGTATAAAGTAGATAATAGTGCAAGCGCGGTAATCAAAAGATTGATAGCTCCCATATCTAAGTCTGGAAGGAATATTACATGCGATAATTGGTACACTTCATTTCCTCTGGCAAATGACCTACTAAAAATTCATAATTTGACAATGGTCGGGACTGTGAGAAAAAATAAAAGGAAAATACCTCCATTATTTACTCAAAAACAAAAAGAAAGACCCATCAACTCAAGTATTTTTAGGTTTCAAGAAAATATGACTTTATTGTCTTATAAACCGAAACAAAATAAGATAGTGTTGTTATTATCAACCATGCATCATAGTGATGAAATTGACCAAGATTCTGGGGAAAATTGTAAGCCTGAAATCATAAATTATTCTAATTCTACAAAGGGCGGAGTTGATACTGTGGGTTTTATGAAAGGAAATTATTCCACAGCCAGAAATAGTAATCGATGGCCAATGACAATTTTTTTTTCGTCATTGAACATTGGTGGCATAAATAGCCAAATTATATATACAAATAATGCACGACATATTTTACCAAGAAAAAAAGATTACAAACTCAAAGTATTCCGATTTCAATAAAATATAGAATACATGAGATTACTGTCACAAAACAAGACAAATTTGAAAAACAAGGTAAGGTACCAGGAAGATGTGGTTATTGTGATTGGCGAAAAAATAGAAAAACTAAAACTGTATGTGGAATATGTGAAACATATATTTGCAAAGAGCATAGTGGACAAACAGTATGTGTTAATTGTCAAAATTCAAATGAGGAACATTCAGAATAATATCAAAACCGTATCGTACTCAAACATATTCATTCAATCAAATTATTTTTCATTTATTTTCATTTTAATCTGAAGTATAATAGTTCCATTAATACCAATTTTTATTGTAAAATATAATAAATAAATAAAGTATAATTTTTTGTAAATCATCAATAAATGCATTTGTATGTAAAATGTTAAAAAAAATATGAGATATAAGTGAACAGCCAAAAAGACCTTGTGCGACCATATGTAACCTGTTACATACAATGATGCGACTCATGGCGGGTTAAAACAACAGTTAGAGATGAGTTAGCTGAAACTGATGAAGAAGACTGAAATTTAAAATTATATAGATCTTTAGTATTATTATAATACTTATAATATAAATTGTTTTCAATAATATAAGCATTTAAATTTAATTATAATATGTAGTGTAGTCCACCGTCGAATGAGGTTCGGAGCTCAAGTATTATTATTAAAATAAAGTAACACGAAGATTGAGTATATTGTTACAAGTCGGTTGACCGTAGCCTCGTACTCGTAGAGTTTTGAACTCAAGTATATATTTAAAATAACAAACACGAACTAAATAAGTTATCAGTTAGTTTTATTAATTGAATAGGTATAGACACTGGGTGCTGTCCATTTCCAACTCTCTTCATATCATCTTATCGTACCTTATATTTAAATTTAAGTAGGACAATCCCTCCTATATAATTAGTGCATACTTGCAGATTTGGGATTGTACTTTATTTATGCTAAACTATAATAACATCTTTATTTCTTAATACTAATATTGTTTTACAAACATCATTGTTTAATCCTACACTATATTATACCCGGTACCTACTATAATAGTTATTTATAGTTAGGTATTCATAACACTCCCCTTGTTAAATGAAAGCTCATGTCCTCATGAGTCCAACAGCCCATTACATCTTTACAAAAAAACATAATATACAATATAATCGATAAAAAAATTTTTTTTTTATATAATTTACTTAATCTCTATCTCCTGTACTTCATCTACTGAATTTACAGTTAACAATGTTTTAATGTAGTTCATAGAAAATTTATTTTGTTTATACAACTTAAAACATATCTTACATATTACAATTACAAATACTAATATACATAACCCTACTACTAAAGCTACGTATGTTATCTTATATACACTAACATATTCTATATCATCTACATTTGGTTGTAATAACACATTTAATTGTTTTGCATTTAAAGCTAGTGAATGGAAATCGGGATAAGAGTTATTTATTCCTAAATTTTTATTTTGCACATTATTGATAGAAAATGTTTGAATATTAGCTGTCAAGTTTATTCTCGGAATGAAATCATATAAAAATTTTGTTTCTACTAGTCGAGTGGGGATTAATTCGAATTCTTTTGTTATTGCGCGACATGGATAAGTAAGAGAGATAGTGCCCGTGTCTCGTAAGGTTTGCGACACTGACTCGCCGTTCGCACAATCGACGCTTATCATCGCCGGTTGTCGTGTTGTGTATAACCACACATTTTCATTCTCTAGTTTGTGCAATACCAATCTGTCAATTCGTATGATTTTGACTTCACATAAATTTGGAATTCGTCCATCTTGACTACTAAACAACTAGGTTTTACAATTATTAGTGTCCTTAATTGTTTGCGCGTTCGTACAACTTCGATACTCTTGCATATGTATACACCTGTTTAACTCTAGCTCATTTACATTTATCGAGTATACATTATCTTCTGAAATGGCTAAGTATTTATTTTTTGGCTGAATTAACGCGTATACTGAATTATTTTGTCTTACGGGTAATGGAATTGCTTCATATAGTCGATATTCTCTAGTGGTGACGATCGGGATGGATATTATAAAAACTAATGTATCCATTATTCTCAATACTTGTAAGGTACTCATTTGCATTAATTTATTAATATTCTGTAATGTCACTTGTTCTGCAAAATTCTCTTTTGTGTCCAATTGTATTCTAACCTGTTGCAACTCTGCTACAAAATCTGTTGGAGAAATAATGCTCGAATGCATATGCCTTAATTGCGCTGTATTTATGATTGCTATTAAGTTATGCGTTCGAAATGAATGCTGCGTTAAAAAAAAACATTTATTACCACGGTTTGCTCACTCATTATTTGTCTAATTTCCATTTCATTTATTCTTTTTTCTGTTCTATTTGCTTTGCTCTCCAATTTATTTATATTTTGTATTAGCAACGTTTCACTTTGTTGTATTTTATCCATTTCTGTGTCCAAATTATGTACTGTTGATTGTACTATTCGTGTTTGCTGTTGCATATTATGAATAATTCCAATTTGTTATTCATGTAATTCCCCAATTTTTTATCAAAAAATTCATAATCCTCATCTGAACATAATCCAAATAATGTTTTTGACAATCTACCGATTCCGTTTAACAATCCTCTTTTCTGACGTTCACTTTTGTTGATTGCATAGTTTATTTGTTGTCTCATTTTCTCTACCTATATCATGTATATATGACGTTGTTGTTGTATTAAACTGTTCACATAGATACGACCAGATTTGTACATGTTCTAACGGAACTGTTTCTGTATTTCTAGCAATTTTTACACAATGCATTAACGTTTCCTTCTGAAATTTTTTTATTTGTTCAAAGTTATCATCATACGTGGTCAAATTTACATAAACTGACAGTTTCCATTTTGCATTTGTTGTTTTTATCCTTGTTAAATAGTTAAAAAAAATTCCTGATGGCGATTCAATGTTTTGTATATGATATTTTTCTGATACATTTGTTGACATGCCAGGTTGTATGCTTAATAACCTGTAATCACAATTTGTCATTGATAAATATTTTGTATTTACTTTACTGATTACATAATTTCAGTAGATTTTTATGTACTTTAATTAATTTTCCTCCTCTAATAATTGTTACATTCTCACTACTGTTAATCTCTGCTATAGTGTATGGTCCTAGCCATTTTTGTGCTAACTTATTTTTTTGTTGTTTTTCCATAAGCCAAACCTTATCATTTATTTTTAATTCCAGTGGATTAACTTTATTATCATAACGTGATTTTGTATTTTCTTTAGAATTTCCTATTAAAATAACGTTGGGTTCTATCACTGGATGGCCTCCCTCCTCATGTGTTCATGTTGTAAAAATAAATTTATATATGTGTTCAAATTTGCTTATTATGCCTATTGTAGCATAGATTGTAAATATTCTAATAAAATTAAAATAAGATTAAAAGAATTTCCTATACGTTGTTTTGCAATTTCGTGAATTTGTTGAAATTTTTGCTTAACTTCAAAATTATAATCTTCATAATTATATTTCGGTTCTGGTTTTTTTTTTTAACGATGTAGATATTTTTCCTGGAAAACCATAGAGTAGTTGATATGGT
Organism: Nasonovia ribisnigri; assembly: GCA_027563435.1. Taxonomy (NCBI): domain Eukaryota; kingdom Metazoa; phylum Arthropoda; class Insecta; order Hemiptera; family Aphididae; genus Nasonovia; species Nasonovia ribisnigri. The sequence goes on along the minus strand of JANEHU010004296.1, from coordinate 190,417 downwards.
TGGAATTTTGTTGTTTCATGCTCAGTTGTATTATATATGTTACGGTCAAAGTGTATAATTCGGGCGTTGTAGTACAATGCCCGGGCATTGTGCACAATGCTCGTCATATTTGGGCAAAACTGAATCTGCTTTTAATTTGGGCACATTGCTTGGTCATTGTAATACAATAGCCGGGCATTATGTACAGTGCTTAATTGTTAGTGGGCAATGTAAGTTTATCGCGATTCCGCGTTTGGATGTATAAAGTATAATTTTTCTTTAACGTTACAACGATAACGTCGATAACGATTATCGATTACATTTTCTCCACGATGGTATCTAACTTTAGGTATAACTGTACGTATTGTAACAGTCGATACTATACCTATATGATTTAGATATCTGTAATAATACGAGTATAATAAGGATAATCATTAATAGCTTATTACCGCATGATAATTTTATCAGAGGGTTTGCCGACAACATTGAAGACTGGAGATATAATATAAAATTTCAGATCAGTTGAAATTACACCATTGTACGGATCGGCTGTATTTTTTTCACATTTTATTATTTTGAATTTTCTTAATAAAAATGGCTGATTTAAAATTTTATGAAAATTTTAATGTTCTTTTGAGTACAAAAAATTCGAATAATGTATTTTTAAGTGAAGTGAAATACAGTGAAGTATTAGAAGAAGTCAAACGGTTAAAAAATGGAGCAAAATTGAAACCAAATGATTATAAATTATTGAAGCGCTATGATATAATGAATGTAAGTAATATTGAAAAATTAATTGTACCGGTAACTGATCCAAATACTATCAAATATTATGTTTATAATGAAGAGTTGTTTAAAATAATTCATGACGTGCATTTGCAAACTGGACATGGAGGTAGAAACCAAATGGAACATGAACTGAACGCAAAATATAAAAACATTACAAGGGAATGTTTAATGATATATTTAAATTTATGTGAACCATGTCAGAGAAAAGGTAAAACTGTGAAAAAAGGGCTAGTTGTTAAACCAATAATTTCTTCAGAAATGAATTCTCGTTGTCAAGTAGATTTGATTGACATGCAAGCTCAACCTGATGGAAATTATCGTTTTATTTTAGTTTATCAAGATCACCTAACGAAGTATGTTTTACTTAAACCATTAACACACAAACGTGCAGAAGAAGTTGCCTATATATTACTTGATATTTTTACTACATTTGGAGCTCCGTGCATCTTACAGAGTGATAACGGTAGAGAATTTGTTAACAAGGTTATTGAAGAGTTATGCAGTATGTGGGAAGAACTGAAAATCGTACATGGCAAGCCACGGCATTCACAAAGTCAGGGCTCTGTTGAAAGGGCTAACCAGGACGTAGAAAATATGCTTGCCACCTGGTTAACAGATAATAAAACTAATAAATGGAGCGAGGGACTTAAATTCATTCAATTTATGAAAAACAGAAGTTTACATCACGGAATTAAGTGTTCTCCTTATGAGGCTATGTTTGGTACTCGGGCAAAAATAGGCTTGAAATCTACTTCTCTACCAGAAAGTATTATAAATAAGCTGAAGACTGATGAAGATTTAGAAACCGCATTGAACTCTATTAATACCACTTATGAAAAAAAAACTGAGAAACAACCTAAGGAAAAATCTGTTAATACATCTTCTGAAGAAAATATTGATGTTAACGAAGAACAAGCTGATATTATACAATCAAGACTGGAAACTATAATTGAAAAAAGAAGAGAATCGTTGCATAGGTAATTTAAAAGTTCAAGCTTCAAAAATGAAGACTAACTCCGAACATCGACTTCGTGAAGGCAAAATTGGCGAAAGTGTTAAAATTAGAATACCTGATGTTGATAAAGCACGGAGTGATCTGCGATCCATTTTAGGAGTCATTATGTCTGGTAATTTTAATTATGATTTTTATTTTTTTATTATGTTATAATATAACTAAAACCTGATTTTTTCAGTAAAAAACAATAGTTATGAAATTGGTACCACTGAAGGTAAACTTCAACAACTTTACGCTAGAAACCAATTTGAAATATGCAAAGAGTCGTTTGTCCAGATTGAAGCAGTACCAGTAACATCTCCGATATCACTAAGAGAAGCAGCTAGAAAATTTTCGTATCTTGGCGGTCAAGGATATGACCGGTGTAACTGTAAACAGCAATGCAAGACAAATAAATGTAAGTGTAGGGCTGCAGGTAAACTATGTACTTCTAAATGCCATGATAGCTTAAGTTGTAAAAACAAATAAAAACATTTGTTAATATATTCATAAAATAAAGTATTAAGATAACAAAAATTGTTTTATACATTTTTAATTAATTAATTGTGATTGCCCACTGTGTTCTGGTCATTCTGTACAATGCCCGGGCAAAGTGTATAATTGTCCACATTGTCCATTGAAATTGGGCGTTGTAGTACAATGCCCGGGCAATGTATACAATGCCCAATTATACACTTTGACCGTAACATATACATACATTGCATATGGAATAAATTCGTCCCAATTTGCTAGATTTTTGTCGACATAATGACGTAAATAGTTTCCTAATGTTGAATGGCTTCGTTCTAATGCTCCATTACTTTGTGGTCTATATCGACTGGTATAAGGCAAAAGGGGCTAAGCGACATTTTTACAACTTTTCAGGAGAGCAAAAACAAAATTTCCATGTGTTCTCAACTTTGGCGTTGGGGCTTCGGTGTTTAATTAAGCTCCAGGAATGAGGTTATTGTAAATTTTCATTTCATTTTATGCTACCTTGATGGCTTGATATTAGTTATACTGAAATGTCTCGTTAATTTTTGTACACAATGGATTTTGTTAAAACTTACCATTTTTTGGCGCTTAGCTCTGATTTTTTTGTTTTTTTCATATGTGTTAATGGCGCTTGTACTCTTATTTAAATATTATGCTTTAATTATAGCAATGAAAATATTTTTATTTTGAATAAATACCTACTTTTGTTTCAAATCCGCGATGTATTTTATTCTCATAATGTTATAAATGTTATTATTAGGTATAAAAAAAAATGTAATAGAAGACGTCTTTAATGGAAAAAATATTTAAAATTTTGAATCAAAAATAATGAATTATAAAATAAATGTGTACTAGTACCTTTAGCAAATAACATAAATACTTATAATATAAAATTGCAGCTTCACTTTGCTTTAAAAAAAATTCATACCTATAAAAAACTAGTACAGAATAATATTGTATAGTTAAACTAGTACTTTTAACAAATAAAATAAATACTTATAAAATAAAATTGCAGCTTCTCTTTGTTTTAAAAAAAAATCATACTTATAAAAACTGGTACATAATAATATTATTGTATAGCTAAACTTATTATTTCTGACCTAAAACTGTCGGTAATTGGAGAACTTCTTCTTGATTTGGTTCTCCTTGATTGGGAGTGGCTTCTTCTTGATTTGGTTTTCCTTGATTGGGAGTGGCTTCTTCATTTTCACTTTGTTCGTCTCCTTCATCTATTTCAACCAAATGATCAGGGAGATTGCTATCAGTACTGTGCATTCTAAAATATTCTTCATGGAACTCATAAGGTATTATACCATCGTTGCACAACTTAAATAAATCATTTCTTTTTTGCAATGATATCATTAGAGGTCTTTTATAGCATTGTGTTAGTACTGACTTTTTTTTTTTAGATTTTTTTTTAAGTGAGAGCAATGACGACTCTCCAGCTGTAGAACTATATGAAAAATAAGTATGAACTTCAACCGATCCATTATCTAATTTTTTAAAGACAAGATATCGAAATTTAGAGGTTTGAATAATATTTCCATTTGTTGATTTTAAATTTGTTGAATAGGTTGAATCAGCTAACTCCTTCCAGTTTAAAAATTCTGAATACTGTAAATTTATCACTTCAATTTGTCCAGGATTTGTTCGAGCATTTCGAATTGAAGTTCCCCATTCACTTGGTGCCCATACAGATTTATTTTTTGTGTAATGCTCAATGGTTGCGTGTATTGAATCGACGGGCATATATGTATGCCGGGTAACAAAAAACACAATTTAATTTCTTTTATGAACTTTAATTTTTTTTCAAGAGTATATTGGATCATTGCCATCATTGCTCTATTTTTATTTTGGCCACTACAAGAATCACAGTATAAAGCAATTGAACTATAAGTATTTCTCTTATCCAAATCACACAAATACTTGTAAATACATGTAATTATTTCATTTGCTCCTCGCTGACCAGTCGATTCACCCCAAAGGTAAGCATACGAATTTTGGTCTGATCCCCCTGGTAAAAAGTATTCTCTAGTTAAGTTTCTTCGGCTTTCATGTTGAACCCTTTGTCTTTTAACAGCAACTTCTCTAACACATTTTAACAAAAAATCTTTTTGTCTCGAATCAATTAATGCCCAATATTCATCGAAAACATTTTGTCTCTCGTTTTCTGTAAATTTAGCTGCGCATTTATTTTGACACTTCTTATTGGTACAAGGATTCGGTTTTAGTTTGTTATTTTTCCCATTAACTTTATTATATTTTTTCATCATTCGAATGTTCGTTTTCTTGGGAGGTCTTAACCCATCTTTTCCAACTTGAGTTGTTTCATCGACTATGTTTTCAATTTGTGCATCAACATTTTTAGTTTGATTTAAATGTTGTGGTTCGTCTTCCATTTCCGTATCATGTTGAAAATCGTCAACTTCAAATAAGTTTCTTGAACAACTAGGAAATTTACTACCCCAAAAAGTTGAATCAGAACGATAGTCCTCTACTATTTTTGAAACAGGCGGTAGCCACTCTTTTGTGTCACGGCTACAACTTGTGGATGATGTTAATGATGTTAGAATTTCTAAAACTTCTGGTGTAACAATATTTTTCCTATTTTCTATTCTATGCTTTTGCTTCATTATTTGTTGGAACACTTTATTATTAATTTCAGTAATAATATTATGACTATCATAATTGTCATCTGAAACAACTTTAGAGTGAACACCTGGATTTATCTGGATATTATTATCTTTATTATTATTTGCAGCTGCAGCTGCTAATACCATCCTATTACTCCTGGAGCTACTTGCCATTTTAACCTATTAAAAGCCAAATAGGTATTTATTTAAGGTATTTTTTTGAGTAAATAAAACATAAAAATTTATATTATGATAAATGTATTAGGGCATAATAATGATAAATCCAAATTTTAAGAGATAATTACAAAAACAATAATATTTTAATTTTAAATTTGGATTACAGCAATTAACATAGTAATTATTTACAAATATTTTTAATTTTCAGAATAATTTGCTTTTTATTATGATAAAAGAAAAGCCCAAAATAATAATATGACTGATGATAAAATGTTGTAAAATATTGAATTAAAATGCCTTTTTTTTTTTTAATCATAACAATAATAATATGTAGGTACAGTTTCAGCAAATACAATTACAAAAGAGAATTGATAGATTCTAAAGGGATTGAAGCAGGGAAAATGACATATTTTAATTGTGGAAAAGTAGGCCACATGGTGAAGGTATGTTGGTCAAAGTCAAATCACGAATTTAAAAAAAAATCGCAAGACAATCAAAAAAACTGGGTCACGGATACAGGCCAAAATTCAAAACAAAACAATTGGTCAGCGAATATGCATAAACAAACTGCAGAAAGCAGTACTAGCTATAATAACAAAACAATTTTTTGTAAATATTGTAAAAAACCAGGTCATTAAATTGGAGTATGCAGAAAATTAAAGTACAATAATGAGAAAAAAGCAGGTCAAGGAAGTTTTAATGCAGAGCCATCAACTTCGGGAAACAAAACAGGGTCGATTCAGAACGGCGAACGATCGGTCCAGGAAATCAAAGCAACAGCCGTAACATTTTTAGATCATTCAAATTAAAGGCTCAACTTTTTAAAGATCATGTCTTATGTCAATCTACAGAATTTGTTAATCAAGACTCAAAGTTTTTGGTTGACACAGGTAGTGAAATAAATATAATTAAATTATTATCACTTAAGGACAATGTAAGAGTTAACGAAAAAATTGTATATCGATTAAAAGGTATCAACGAATTTTTCGTTAACACAATCGGTTCGACAAGTTTAACATTTAAAACAATGTTTTCGAATAAAATATCGACTTAATTATGACATATTCAATTTAGAAAAAAACAATTTTTAACCAAGCCAACGATGATAATTTTGCATAGACCTAATTACTAGTTAAAACCATGGTTTAAGTGCATGTATATGAAAATGTATTGTATGTATACATTATTTTATGTTGTATATAAATTATTATATATAGTATATACACTTATCATTTGGTGTGCAATCGTGTTGTGATTTTAACAGGTAAAAAGGGCTCGGGGCCAGGGGCGTCATTTCAGGTTTTTTTTCGGGTGTGCGAGGTTTCAAGCAGGCCATTTTGAAATTTCACCAGGCCATATAAAAATAGATATACAAACGTGCATTATCCTGTTTTCAATTATTTCTATACATTATGGACCGAATAAATTCGGAATCATTGCATCAAAATAAATAGTAAATATCAATTAAGATACTAAAATATAATAAATAATTAATTACCTTAACAGTGAAAACCAATAATAATTTATGCATAATAAGCTAGAAGAAGAATTAATGCAGCAGCAAATAAAAAAAAAGGACTTAATATCTATATTAATAAATTGTCATTTATTTTCATAATTATTATAATTTTGGAAAAAGCAAAGCGCTAGAAAAAACAAATTTTTATTTAAATAAGCGGATATCGTCGATTTTTTAGTTTAGCAAATATATCTACAGCTTCTTCTAAATTTATATTGTTAACTTCTTCTTTTTCAACATTAAGTACCATCAGATCATTAAGTCTTTCATCACCCATGGTAGTGCGTAAATATGACTTAACTCTTTTAAGTGATGAAAAAAACCTTTCATTTGATGCCGTTGTAATTGGTAAAGTTTTTGCCAATGAAATAATTTTTAAAGTTTCTACAAAAGCGATAGGAAAATCTTTTAAGCATATTGCTATGGTGTCCAAATCAACATCATGTTTGTCATTAAATAGTGCTTTTGCTGATGGAAACTCAGAAGCAATTTGAATTTCATTAAAGTTAAAATAACTATAATGGTTTATAAATAGTTTTAAATAAAGACTATCTGGATTAAAAAAATTGGGACTAGAAGGGTCAAAAATTTCAAATAACTTAAATAAGTTATTGGTTGATTCTGAAAATCTTTCATTAAGTTGCATAATAAATCTGAAAATTAAAGCAAGCAAAAAAACTAATCATTAATAAAGCTACACTAAGCATATAGCCCAAAGCATTAATATCATTATAGGATATTTACCTGTCAATCACATCATATAACACATCAGTTTTTATTTTTTTAGTACTATTCTTTGACTGTGTAATTTTTGATTGTCCCAAAGTACTCATAACAAAATAATCTTCAAATTGTTTTGAAGGTTTGTATTTTTGCCGTAGTCGGTTATTTCTTTCATCGTCCCTTTCTATAGGTATATTATTTTTAAGTGCACATATTTTAGCTTTTTCATAAATAATTTGAAATTGTTTTTCTGATCGATACTTTATGAGTTCATCTTTTAAAGAATTGACTAAATTAATAGCTGTGGGTAGTAAAATTTTAGAATTTTGGAGCTCACTCGATAAACAATGAACAGTGCTCAAAACTTGTTCCATGATGTGCAAAATTAAAACAAACTTAAATGATGAAAATTCTTCAAGTAAACCAATCGCTCTAGCAGTTTGATCATCCTGGACTGTCAAAACTTCTAAAACATCTTTAATTTCTGTGTAGCGTAATAGTATTTTTTTTAAAGAAGTATGCCAATATGACCAGCGGGTTTCAACGAGACGTTCCAAATGTATTTCTTGTAACTTTTTATCAGCTTGTATTTTCATGAATAATTCATAGCGTGTATGTCCGTTCATTAAATACTTATATAATGACTGAACAGTGTCAAAAAAGTTAACCACAACTGAATTATTTTGGATTGTTTGTATCAAACATAGATTTAGGCGATGGGCATGGCAATGTATATATACAGCATGTGGAACAATATCCGATACTCTTTTTTGTACGCCAGAAAATACACCACTCATCACAGATGCTCCGTCGTAGCATTGTGCTATACATTTTTGTATATCTAAATTATTCTTAGTTACAATATTAAAAATTTCTTTACTTAGACTAAAAGCATCAACTTTTCTCATATGATAACAACCTATGGCTTTTTCATGAATATTTAATTCATTGTCAACAAATCTAATTATAAATGATAGTTGTACCTTTTTTCCAGCATCTTTAGTTTCATCGACAAGTATTGAATAAGCTCCACTAGCTCCAGTAAAAGACATTTTTTTTAATTATATTTAACCTAGTACAATAAGCTAATATTTTAATATAATCATTCTGATACTCAGGTGAAGTGTAATGGCCATATCTAGCTGATAATTTTGTTATTGTTTTGTTATCACTAAACATATTTAGTAATTCAATAAAATTACCACGATTTGCTGATGATATGGACTCTTCATGTCCTCTCAGTGCAAGGCCTTGTTTTGACAAATATAAAGTTGCTTTTAACAATAAAAAAATATGTTGACGATTTTCTTCGATGTCCTTTTTACGACCAGCTATTAGTGAACTTGCTACAGTACTATTTTTATTCACATTTAAAAACATTGTATATTTCTCATAATTTAATTTATGTTTTTCACTATTCATATGCTTTTTATATGATTCTGTTTGTTTCCTCCAACAATTGAAACCTTTATTAATAAATGTATTACAAACTTCAGTGTCCACTGTAAAATGTCGACAGATAAAACAATATACCATGTCTTTTAAAATGGAATATTCTATCCAACTAAAATTACTATAAAATGTAGAATTAAATGATCTTTTTCCATTATTTTTTGGGTAACTCAAAAGAATGGGTTGAACTGGATCATTATACTTTGTAAGAGATAAATCGGGAACCTAAAAATATATTTAATTAGGTTTAGTTATATTACAATTATTATCATTCATTTTTAGCTTTCTGGGAACTTTATACTAACTTCATTTTTATGTTTTGTTATTGGTTCTGTACCACTTGTATTTAATTTATAATCAATATCAACAATTTGAGTATTGGCGCTGTTTGATTCTATGGCATCTACTCTATCAGAATCTATGCTTACTAAATTATTTACATTAGTTATGGATTCATTTTCAATAGGTTCAATAGCTTCAATATCTTTACATCTTTCAACATAATCAGTTCCATCATTTACCAACTCATTGCTATCAATAGTAACAGATTTCTGTAATTCCAAAATAAGTATATTTGTTATGGATCAATAATTGAATACATCATCATAAACTATTTTAATAATATGTACTTACAATAATTTTCACTAAATTATTTTCATTATTTTTAAACATGTTTGCAATATTGTGACAAGAAGAACTAGCTGCTAATAATAACTTCTTATTCTTTTCTCGTTGACGAAAAGCGCCGCCTTTTCTTTTTTCACTCATTTTAATAGTGAAATTGTAAAATAATAAATTGTATGTATTTTATAATGTAGCAATGTGAAATGAAATGTAATCTGTTGACTGAATGTATACGAATTATTTTCAAGCAGATTTTCCCAATTTCGTCATCTAGAATAAACTTTAGAATTTTTAATATATCCACATAATATTAAATTTGACGAACTTTAACTTAGTTTTTTTGAGTGACTAAGTATTGAACATTTAGAAATGGAGATAATAGAATTTCAGGGAAGTAATATTTGGAGAAATAAATTTATAAATTTGAATAATGGAAAATAATCATAGTGAAATTGGTAGGAATGTTAAATCGGAAAATTTGATTCTTAATAAGTGGAAAAGTCTTCCGAATTCATTTGCATCTATGAAAAAACTAGCTCTTTCTTTATTGACAATGTTTGGATCTATATATGCGTGGGAGCAGCTATTTTCTTCAATGAATTTAATTAAGTCAACTGTAAGGAATCGTTTTGGAACAGATTTAAGTGAAGCATGTGTCTTTTATTTACAAGAAAAGAGTCTTGTAAATATTCATCAGTCATTCTATTTTTGAAATCATACCATATTTTTCAAACGCTGTGCTTTGTCAAAGTTTTTTTTTCTTGCGGGTGGACGTTCGCCCGCTATATACTGTTCAAGTTTTACTTTATTTATGTTTTCTAATTTTATTCTACACGTATATGAATTTCCAAATACTTGGATGGCATTGGTTTGAAATTAAAGCAAAACAATTATGCCATTTCATGAGTATAGTGTGCAACATAAGTTTAATCTCCAGTAACAATAGACTTAAGAGAATTATCACCGTCCAGTTCATAGTGTTCCAAAAACATCCAAACGAGGTAACTATCACGTCATCGATTTCGCACTTGGCGGCAGACTCGATCGACATGTCCCACGAGAAAAGTTTATGGGGCACTGTTTTTAACGTACTGAACTTGTTCTGGTCTTGTTTTAAAGGTTAGGAGTAAAGCTAAGTAGCCAAGATAATAAAAAAATATTCTTTATGGTCGTGAGAGTCTCAGTACACTTACATTCTGGACATGCCTCGTATTTGGTTTAAACGCAGCTTTGAAATTATTTGATTGGTTTTTAAAACGTTTTACTTTTTGCGAAATTAATTCCAACTTTTCTTCAGTTGATAAAGAAAATATGTTCGTATAAATTGTTTCAAAATGTCTTTTTACATTAAAAGTGTGACTAACTACGGTTTCATTACATAAACAACATAACGCTTTATTATTTTTTTGAAGTACCCCAAAATCTACGGACCATTGTTCGTGAAATGATCTCCCACTTTTACTTTTTAACATCGTTAATTCTACAAAAATATATTATTTTATTAAAACATTTAACCTTCAAATTACTATAAAAATAACACGATGCATTCAGGACAATCAAAGGCAACGATAAAATTTAACACATGAAACACATTCGACTCGAAAAATCAGTAATGACTTACGCTAGCCGTGGGCCAGTTTTACACGTTATATAAATATATACCTAATCACATAAGATTTTCTTATCGAAAAGTAATACAATTAATAGTTGTTGAGTAGTATAGATATTAAATTCAATGCGTGTAGGCATAATACCATAAACTTAATATTTCATTTTTGTAATCTCAATATATATTAGTCTACGACCAGTGGTTTTTGATGACTAACTTTTACACAGTTGCGTGTGTGCGCGTGTCACGTGTCATAGGTTCGCCATCTCTAATGTATGAGATAACATTTTTATGATATTAAGACGTGGAGAAATTGAGTTTTTCTAGGAGTTTATGTGGTAGATCCAGGAGCTTTTTTCGTTGAAAGTAATGCCGAGTATTTTAATAATATAATTATTTATTATTTGGTGATCAACCATTTTTATTTTTTTAGTTTTGGTTGCGCTTGCATGTAAATACAATACATTGTGATTTTTCGGGTGAGAAAGTGAAGCCTGATGTTTGGTTTCATTTTAGTAAATTGTCTATGACTTGTTGTAGGTGGGTTGTTTCGACAGTTGATAGACTCTTGCTTCAGCAATAAATATTGAAGTCATCCACATAGAAGGTAGAATGGACAAGAGGGAAAATATTCTGTGTGATATTGTTGATGGCTATGAGGAAAAGAGTAACCAAAATTGTAGATCCTCGAGGAACTCTGTAAACCTGCGAGAAAGCCTTGGATAGAGTTTGGTTAGTACTTACTTGAAATGTTCTTGTCTTAAGAAAATTGCTAATAAAATTGAACATTTGGTTTTGGCTTAGTACTTTAGTGAGACTGTTTAAGATGTGTGGTTTCCATGTTGTATCATAGGCTTTCATCAAGTCTAGACTAATCATATCTAAGTATTGATTTTCGGATTATGTGTTTTGATTTCTGTGTGTATTTTGGGTAGATTATTGTATGTACCTTTATTTTTATGGAACCCGCATTGTTCGGGAGTGAAATAATAAGCCTATTCTAAGAAAAATATTAAACGTTGGTTTACGATTTTTTCGAGGAGTTTACATAAGGTATTTAGAAGTGAAATGGGTCTGTATCCTTCAGGGAATACGTTGTGGTTCCAGATGGTGTTATATATTTTCAGCAGTATATTAAGAGTTTCGACGGCGAAGTTTTGAATAAAGCTATATGGAATGTTGTCTGGTCCGGTACTCTTGCTAGTACATTTTTTGAGCGCTTGAAAGATTTCATTGATTGTTATTGGGCTGTTTAAATGAGACTGATGTATATTTTTGGGTGATATTAAAAAGGGTTGAGGTGATGGTCTGTTTTCGTTCTCCCTTAAGAAGTCAGCCCTGTACATTTCATTGCTGGAGTTTTTTTCGAAATATTTTCCTAGGTGGTGAGCAATTGAAGATTCATCGGAGTTTAAAGGTGAGTTGGTGGCGAGGTACATATTGTTGAGTTATTTTCGTCCATGTAATGAGCGGATTTTGTTCCACATTTGGTGAGGATCGACCTGGGCACCAATTTTGGAGGTGAAGTTTCGCCGTATTGGGGGTTTGTTGCTTTTGACCAAGAATATTGTTTTCCTTGATTCAGATTCATCCTCATATCATGTGCAAGTTGCTACTCTGAAGACAATGATAATAACGAAGATTCAGCCCAAGACAATCAGAGTCAAGACGATAAAAATTCACACCAGTATATTCATCTCCAGCAAATTACTCATAGAGTTAAAATAAATCTTCCAGTAGGAACTACTTTTCTGTTAGAATTAAACACCTAATCTATAACAGAATTTATTTGAATTTCTGAAATAACAATTTTCCATCTAGATGATTTCTTAGTATTCTCTATAGGCGTTCCTCTGGTGAATAACGAATAATATACCATGTATCACCCCATTTCTTTGATCATCTTATATGAGAAATATAAGTAATTTTAATTGACCCCGAAGTCGACTATCTTGCATTAAATCAAAGTACCTAACTTTTCATTTAATTAATCATTTACATCAATCCCGAAAAGGTTTAACACAGTACGACAGTACACCACACTAGGGATGCCATACGGCCCGTATTATACGGGAACGTCCCGTAATTCATGACAGTGTCCCGGTGTCCCCGTAACAGATCCAATATCGTAAAAATGTCCCGTATTATGAAATTCTCGTCCCGTATGTCCCGTAAAAATAGAACACATTATTGTTTAATATTTGTATATAATATTATATTCAAAATGTGTTTTCAAATGTCAAGCCAAAAATATTTTTAACCATTGATTGACTGATAACATATTAACATAAATGTTTCCGGTCTATGCGTTCCTATCACTTACCGTTCCGTAAATAATTTGGAATCTGGTATTCTGGTTCCTAACATCAATACCCAAAGTCAAGATTGTACACGGACTAAGATATATCTTATATAGTCCGTGATTGTGAACTACTGCATGCTCGTTTCTTATCACTTATCAGTTATTTAGTTTTCAGTTATTCATACTTTTCATTTGAATTTGATAGATATTTATTTAAAAAAAATAAATATTTTGATCCTATCGTTTCTGTTCTTCGCATAATGCCCTAATATTTATTTATTATAAACTCTAACAATAGCAACTATGCCTAAAGTTAAAAGAAAGTGCGTATTTAATGAAAATTTACAAAAAGAATACGAGTTTTTAAAAATATGTGTGAAGCCAGGAATAATCGACAAAATTGAATGCATCAAATGTGGAGCAATTTTCAGTATAGAACATGGAGGAACATTGTGAAATGTTTTGAGCCATATTTTTAAATGGTTTCTTAAAAAGCATTTTTCATAAAATAAACTGTATAAAACTATAAAACTTATCAGGCTGTAACATACTGGGATGGTAGGGGGAACGGACATCCGGCCGAATCCAAACGGCCGACGGCTATATAGGCCGACAGTCAGATAGCTGAAACTATTTTAGCCGACAAGGTCAAAAGGCCGACACTACGAAAAGCCGACACTAAAATAAATTAAGTATAAGCTATACATTTTCAATTCGATAACGTAGTGTTGTCTTTTGTTGTAATAATGTTATCGATAACTTATCGAAATTTAACGATACCTAATACCTATAGCCTGTAATCTACAGTGGGTATTGCTATTGCATGTTCATAAATACTGTTTCAGTTGATTCGTAACCACGCCGCGTCTTTGCATTCATTTTTGTGTCGTTGTTTAATTTAATTTATGTATTTGCATTAAATAATTATGGAATATAAAATTGAAATTTTTGGTACAAAATTATTAATTGACAATTTTATCATGATTAAAAACAAAAACCGTAACAATAAATATTATTGGGAATGTGAAAAGAGGAAACATACTAAACGGCATAATAGTAATAATGAATATTGTAATGCAAGAGCAGTAACAATTCTTGTTGATGGTAATCATATTGTTAAAGATAATTCTTTTTTAAATCACAACCATGGGCCTGACCCATGCCGATTGTTGGTAAAGAAAAACATAAAATATATTGTTTCAAAAGCTCTGTCTTCGAGAGATAAACCTTCGCAAATAATACAGGAAGCAACGAGTCGCATCCCCGTCAATTCTCAGCCATACATGCCATCAGTTGAAGCAACGCGAAAAATTATTTCACGGTGTAGAAAACATCAGAAACCACCAGAACCAACAAGTCTTTCACAAATAGATATTCCTCTTAACTTATGTAAGTCTTTTAATGGTCAAACATTTTTACTAAAAGAAAGTACTATTGAGAGTCACAAAATATATATTTTTTCTACTAAAGATGAAATATCAAAACTTGTCAATGCCAATTATTGGGTTATGGATGGTACATTTAAAACTGTGCCAAGTATATTTTTACAAATGTACACTATACATGCACCTGTTGGTGGAAATAATTCTAGAATTTTGCCATTAGTATATGTTTTAATGACCAGTAAACAACAATGTTGTTACGAACGTTTATTCGAAGACCTAATATCAATTTGTGATGATTTCGGTTTCGATGTTTCACCAAAATGTATTATAACAGATTTCGAAAAAGCTGCAATTAATGCTGCATTTAAAGTATTTCCAGAATGCCAACAAAAAGGGGGTTTTTTTCATTTAGGCCAAAATATTTGGCGAAAAATCCAGTCTAGTGGATTGGCTACTAAATATGGAGAAAATGAAGAATTTAGTTTACAACTTCGATGTATGTGGTCACTTGCATTTTTACACCCATCAGATATACCTAATGCTTTTGATCAATTGAAAGATTCATTACCCTATGACATTCAAAATTACTTTGAAGAAAATTACGTGCATGGAAAAGTACGAAGGAAATTTAGAAATGGAATAGTATCTCGATATGAGCCATTGTTTCCACCATCATTTTGGTCAATACATTTCAATCATGAAAACAATATTCCAAGGACACAAAACAAAGTCGAAGCATGGCACAAAAGATGGAAAGTATTAGTAGGAGCTGATCACGTTGGGGTGTATCGTATAATTGAGGAAATGAGAAAAGAGCAACAACACGTTGTGGGTAAGATAAGTTCACGAATAAAAATATTCTACTAATATTACAATAAAATATAATTTATTTATACATACATTTTGATTCCAGGGCAAATTCAAATTATTTTATCCGGACAAGCAAGGCCAAAACAAAGTTCAAAGTACGTAAAACGTCAAAACCAAATTCAAACTATTCTAAATGATAAAGAAAACAGAACAACCCTCGAGACAATAAGAGGTATTGCATACAATTTGCACTATTAATTTTTATTTATTAACATTTAACTATATAACATAATTATCAATTATAATTTATTAGTATTTTTTATTTTTTATGTATAAATATCAAATTTTTTAATTTTTAAAATATATTAGGAATATACAATGTACTCAATAATAATTTATTAGTATTTTTTATTTTTATGTATAAATATCAAATTTTTTAATTTTTAAAACATATTAGGAATATAAAATGTACTTATAATTATTAACAATACACTAAATTTTATTTTTAAGAATAAGTATCACCTATATATATATATATCTGTGTGTGTGCATAATTTACCTATCTCAACATAAAATTACTTAATCGGCCATTTAATATGTCGGCCTAATGCGTGTCGGCCTATAAATTTGTCGGCCATTTAGTATGTCGGCCTATTGCGTGTCAGCCAAATGTCTGTCGACCAAATGTCTGTCGGCCGATTGTACCACACCCGGATGGTAGTTACCCAACGTCCAACGTTTCACCCCCCCCCCCAACCATAATTTAATTGTTTATAGTTTTGTCCCGTATTTTTTATTTTGAAATCTGGCATCCCTACACCACACTTCAATATAATATATTGAATGGAAGGAATAAACAGTATTGTAACCAAAACTGGTTACTATACTGGTAACTACCATAACTATAGTAACTACCTATTACCTATATCACAAGTGTGAACCTTGAAATAATTAGTTGACTCATTTGGTATAATACGTTTTTAAATTTTTCAAAAGAACATTTGAAAATTTGTTCCTGATAGGATTATTTATAAATCCTGCAGGCGAGAATATACATTCGATAGATGTTAAGAGCACAAGTTAGTGTTAAATCTAATTGGGTCACTACAATGGATGATGTAAAATTTTAATTCAATGATATAATATCATTGTATACGAAAAACGATTCTGAGCGAAGACGGTCTGTCAGCCTAAGATATATTACTATAAGTATGCTTGATGATACTATTGTGACTAAAGTTATTTATTTATCTATTTAAGCGGAACGTTGTTTTAATTTTCAATACTTAGCTAAAAAAATTGGACATAATTCTATCAATTTTTAACTACAAGATCATTTTTTAATTTTGTCAAAATTTGAATTTTAAATGCTTATAAAAAAACGTGTGCCTATGTTTTTTTAATATTCTCCAACTGCTATGCCTTGTATGCATTTTTCATGCTTTTTAGTCAAACAAATTAAATTTTATTGATATTTATAGAAAAAAACTAAAAAAGTTTAAATTTTAAATTGTTCTTTAACAGCTCAAAATATTTTCAAAATATTATGATATATAGAAATTGAGAATATAAACATTCAGTGCAATTTCAATGTATCTAAGGGCGGATAAGTGGATGTCGCTCTGGTCTACAGGGCTGCTAGGTACTTGTTTGCGCACAATCATACAATTGTACCTGAAATAATGTAACTCGTTTGCGCACATGATAAAGTTAAATCAACAAATAGTTTGAGCACAATCTAATATTTTTATTTTATTTTTACCTGAAACTTTCCGTTGGGACTTCGCTTGATTATAAGCGCAAATTTAGTCTAGTGTGACAATTTTGAGTGAGCGGAAAGTATTGTATGACTTAACATTTATAATTTTTATCATAGATTTCGTATTAAGTGAAGTGTTTGAATCACGTCGTGGTATTAAATGTATAAGGATAAACAATTTTAAGTTTACAAAAACTCGGAGTACAAAAAACTTTGACTTGTATTTTCGTTGTCCGTACAAAAAATGCAGAGCTATAGCTATTTTAAACCAACAATATACTCAAGTAATACGGTTTATAAATGATCATTATGATCATAACGAATACACAACAAATGAAATAAAAAAAGAAATTATTCGGAGCAGTGTTAAACGTAGGGCCGAGACAGAACTACATATACAACCAAAGAAGATTATGAGACAAGAGCTTCAAGTAAATCAAGACAAAAATTTACAACATAGTGATATTCATTTACTACGAAATTTCATGTATGCCGCTAGGAAAAAACATTTTCTAACTCTACCGAAAGATCATGATGAGGCAGAGGCTATAAGTCAACTTAAGGAAATGCAACAAACTTTGTTATTTAGAGGTGAACAATTTATTTAAGTAATGACAATGATGTAGTTATTTTAACATGTTTGAAAAATTTAAATGAGTTATGTACTTATGTAACGCTCAACACGTGTTTGGAGATGGCACTTTCAGTTACAGTCCAACATTTTTTAACCACTTTTACACAATTCATGTTTATCAAAATTATTTCTACGTGCCTGTTGTTTAATTTTTTTAAAGAGTAAGTCCACATCAATATATACTACTATGTGGAGGACAATTCAAAATCTTTGTGTTCAAATTCTTCAAAGAGAATTGCATATTGAACATTTCCATTTTTAAATATCTGCTCACAATGCAATATTAAATCTTTATCCTAATTGTAAAATTATAACATGTACATTCCCTTTGACACAAAGCTGGTTTCGATATATACAAGCCAATAAACAATTGAAACAATTGTTACTTGAGTACAATGATAAAAATTCCAATATTGGGAAGTGGCTAAAATGTTTTTTTGGTTTGCCATATTTACCAACAGAAGAAGTAGAGAATGCCTACACCCTTTCATACCCATAATTGCTTATAAGCAACTCATATTTAAGACTGTATATTTAATAAGCTACTCTATCTAGCGATAATTGGCTGAACTAGTGTCTATCAATAGTTATTATACTATCATTATCGATTGTTATATCAAGAAATTCAAAATCGATTTAATATTTTTTTCGATTTTTCTTTAAATATCATTGCATAACCAGCTTATCTAATACTTATAATTGCATGATATGGTTATTTTTAGATTTTTTATTGATAATGATTTTAACTAATATACATCAAAAGTTTGTTTCTTATAAGCAACAATGGTCAACAGAGGATCTCGATAATTATTAAAAATATTAATTATATTATCCACTATATTATTTTTATAATAATTAAAAGTTGGTTTTGTGCTGTTATACACTTATACCTACAATTAGTTATTTTAGTTTTTTTTTGTGCTGTGATGCTGATATTTCTATAATGACAAATAAAAAAGTGAATAATGTTTTGATTGAACAATGGCTAGAGGATTTTGATCCAGAAAATTCAGATATTGACGATCAGTCTGACGATGATGAAATCGAGAATTTTTTTGAAAGTAATGCTGATGTGTTGGAAAGTAATGAGTTTTTAGAAAACATACTTGATGAAACTGTAAGTATATAATATAATTTATATATTTATAATAATAGTTGATATTATGACCTAATGTTACGTATACGAATGTATGCACTTATTTACGTATTCATAATATTATTTTAAAGTGTTATTCTATGTTTTTATATTTCATAACTACAAGTTTATTTAAAGAAAAAGAATAATATTAAATAAAACATTATTTGTATGTTATGCAGGATCTTTTTGAAATACAGAACGAAGAATTTGAAGATGCAGACGATAATAATGAAGACGAAGTTGAAAATGTACCAGGTCCATCGACTCAAATTCGACCAAAGAAGGTAATTCGTGATTGGATTTCGAAAAAAAATATTTTATTGCTCCTGACGTTACTTGGAAAAGTTGTCTACCAAATCCACCCCTTGAAGATTATACACCTTTCCAATATTTCAAATTATTTTTTTTCGGATGAAATATTTGATCCAATTCACGTCGAATCTAACAAATATGCTCTGCAAAAAAATGGTTCTATTCCTAATATTTCATATTTAGTAATAAGAATATATATCGGAATTTTAGTGTACACGAAGGTTGTAGAAATGCCTGCGTCTAGAGTTAATTGGTAAAAATAATTGTCTATTTAATAAAATTGCCAATGTAATGAGCAGAAATAGATTTTCCACCATTTCACGATATTTCCACGTAGAAGATAATGCTGTTGCTAAGTCTCCAGATAGTATTGGGTATGATAAATTACATAAAGTACGCCCACTTTTGAATATGCATGATATCTAGTGTTTGAAAATTTCATGAAATTTAAAAAAATGAAATATTTCAAAATGTGTGAAATATTTCAGTGTTTTAATAAATTTTGTTTTATTTTTAAATAAGTTTTATATTTGCATATAATTGTCATAAATTACCTTCATAACTGTATGGCACCTGTATGTATACCTAACCTTTGGTATTATACATTTTAAATAGTATTCAACATTTAACATTTTTAAATATTTTAATGTTTAAATGATACAAGTAGGTAGGTATACAATCTTTTATATGTATTAGGTCGTCGACGATAAGCCATTTCATGAGAAAATAATCAGGTTTTGCTATAAATAGTCGAAAATAAGACCTAATAATAGTAATCGTATTCCATTAATGTCAATGATTATACCTAGAACTCTTGGACTATATAAATATATAATTAATAATTGATAAATAACCATCATTAATATTTGTGTTCAAAAAAATTTCAATGTTTCACGTTTTTGTGAAATACTTCAAAATGAAATATTTCATACTTCAAATACTAATGATATCCCTCCTGAAGAAAGACATAGTGTAGATGAACAGATCGCATTCAAAGGGCGTTCCCATTTAAAACAATATATGCGTAATAAACCTCTTAAATGGGGATTCAAAGTTTTGACTAGAGCTGGGGCATTGGGAATTATGTATGACTTTGAAATTTACTGAGGAAAAGGTGCATGCTCAGATTATGGCTTAGGATTTTCTGGAGACATAGTCATGGCATTAGCTAGTGAATTACCAGATGGACAAAATTTTAAAATTTATTTCGATGATTGGTTTTCGTCACTTCAACTAACTATAGCATTAAAGAAAAACAAATATTTTGTATTGGTACTGTCAGGCGAGATAGAATGGGGAAATGTATATTTAAATCCGAAAAAGAATTAAAAAAAGAATGTCGAGGATCATTTGATTATAAAGTAGAAACAAAAAATGATGTTGCTTTAGTTCGCTGGCATGACCAGAAGTCGATTAATTTTTTATCGACATATACTAGTGTTGAACCATTAGGTACTTGTAAAAGATGGTGTATGACAAAAAAAAATGTATACAAGTTCAAAGACCTCATGTTGTGGAAGAGTACAATAAATTTATGGGTGGTGTCGATCTAGCCGACATGCTGTTAGAACTATATCGAATTGATATAAAATCAACGAAATGGTACATGCGCATTATATATTGGGTAATTGGCGTTAGAATAGTAAATGCCTGGCTTCTGTATAGACGCTATATGACTCAAAGGCATGAAAAACCAAAAATGAGATTACTTGAATTTCAAACAAGTAGGTATTGCTGCAGATTATGTGAAGCACAGATCACGCCAACTCGCAAAAGAGGACGACCGTCCACAGAACGCGTAATTATACCTCAAACCACAACGCCAAAACGTTTGTATTCTACTCCTACTCCTGTGCCTGATGTTAAGTTTGATAGAATGGATCATTTACCTGATATGTGTGAAATAAAAGAACGGTACAGAAACTGTAAACAAACCACTTTTATGAAGTGTGTAAAATGCAAACTGCATTTATGTATAACACAAAAAAAAAATGTTTCCAAATTTTCCATAAAAAATAAATAAAATAAATTTGATTACCGAGATACCATTGTTATTTTATTCCTTCGAAATATTTAAATATTTTGATTTTAAATACT
Organism: Nasonovia ribisnigri; assembly: GCA_027563435.1. Taxonomy (NCBI): domain Eukaryota; kingdom Metazoa; phylum Arthropoda; class Insecta; order Hemiptera; family Aphididae; genus Nasonovia; species Nasonovia ribisnigri. The sequence continues at coordinate 168,986 of JANEHU010004296.1, read as the reverse complement.
TTTAAAGTATAGTACTAAATTAATTAAAATCTATTTGTACATACAACTAAGAAAACTGCTAAAAATACCTCCAATAATGCTTATAAGCTACATGTCGGAAAAACTAGGAAAATAGAATATAATTTTCAAAATATTTTAAGTACATACTCAAACATCACTATCCAATTAAATTTTAAAGAAAAAAAAATTTTTATCTCAAAAAATGAAAATTTGGGTATGTTAGAGTAATAGCAATTTGCTCCGACGTCTGATTTTTCTTTCTCCGATTAAGTTTTAGAAACCTACATACTTACTTCAACATTTAATCCGACATTATGGGCAGGAATTCTAAAAGATGAGCCTCGAACTACAAATGGCGCTGAAGCATTCCACAGAAATTTTAATGAACAATTTTACACCCCTCATCCCCATATCCGTAGAGTAATAGACGTTATATTAAATATTCAAGTAGAAAACGAATTAAAAATACCATCAATAACCAATAACATCCAATATTATAAAAATATGAACTTCAAACGGTTATAAAAATTTAATTTGACCTTCTTTTAGATATTTTTTTTTTTGATATAAGTAGACAAACTTTTGAATAATCTTGTATTAAATATTCAAATCTTAGATTTAAATATAAAAAATTTTATGAATTTCCAACTCAAAATAATTTGCACATTTTTGTCATTTTTACTATATTTAAATTTTAAATGTTTATAAAAAAAAATTGCTTTGTGACATTTTAAACAACAAAATATTTTTAATATTTTTCATCTGCATTTGAAACAATATATTCGGAGCTTTCTATTAAAATATGTTCAAGCTTTTTTACCCAGCAAATAAAATTGAATTGACATTCGTAGAAAATAAAACTATTAATATTGGAAACTGAGAATGTCCGTAAAATATTCAAAACAAGTCAAAATATTTTGAAAATTTCATCGTGTATAGAAAAAACTAATATAATAACCAGTGAAAATTTGATGAATATACCGTCATTTGCAAAAAACCAAAATTGATTTTGCGTAAAAATTCCAGTTTACGCTTTTGAAAACTATTGAGAGTTTTAAAAAAATGACCACCCGAAGCACCAATTAGATTCACTTTCTCAACGAACAAGAAACTGTTGAAGAAAATCGAAGCATTATTTCGACTACTTATCGTGTACATAGACACAAGAAAAAAAAAGCACACATTTTAAAATCAATGCATTAATGGCTCCGCTCAGAATCTAAAATTATTGACGAACAATTAAAAATATATCACAATGAGATAGATATGTAGAAAATTTAAACCAATCCATTTCGTTACATCGTACAAAAAAGCTGTTGTATCGCACAGTTGAAAGATTATTTCTGTGTTATGATTCTCTTAAATTAATAAAAAGTTATCCCATATATTTACCGTAAAATATATTATGTATGAGCTTTAATTTAATTTTTTTTGTATAATTTTGATGCATGTATCGTAATTGCGAAACTGCATTCGGCGGTAGATTAATATAATACTATAATATTCTAAAAACTAGCGGAAGGTCGTCGCGATAACCAGAAATTATTAAAAAAAAATTAACTTTATATAATTATATCAAATTAAATTTCTGTAATATTTAAAATGTTGATCCTCGTCCAGCTGTTACAAAATTGTATTCCATTGAGCAAGTCTAAATGCATCATACGGGGAATCACATGACACATACCAATTATCAATTAAATTTTAAATGATATTATATGATACATAAAATAAAGTATTTGTTAAATGGTCATAATATTAGTGTTGTTTGTTTTAAAATTTATATCTCACTTGTATATTTTTTTAAGTTTGTAAAATAAAAATTGGTTCGTAGTTACCAAACAATAATGTTTAATTAAATTTAAAAAAAGAATTAATTGTTGATATTTTTTTAAAAATTATAAAGATGGGGAAGTTATACAAAAGTTGTGGGTGGGGGGGCTTGACCCTCTATGTCAATGCATCATATCATTGTAAGTAAAATGTGTAGTACGATTTTTTTGAAAAATAGAGTCTGGTCAAAATGAAATAGTAAATTATATCAATAACAACATGGTTCAAAAAATTGATTCATTTTTAATGACATCTACCCATTGATAGTACATGTAACCCAGAAAATACAATAAATTATCCTATACAATTTTTAAATTCCTTAGAACCAACAGACTTACAATCCCATAGAATTTTTTTGAAAATAGGAATACACATAATGCTGTTAAGAAACTTGAACCTTCCAGAATTGTGTAATGGAACTAGAATTATAATAATAAATTTACACAACAATAGAATAGAAGCCAAAATGTTAACAGGTCAGGGACAAGGGAAAAATGTATTTATTCCTAGGATTCCTTTGATCCCTACAGATTACCCTTTTTTATTTAAGCAAATTAAATTTCCTATAAGAACCTGTGTTAGTATCACAATAAGCAATACCCAAGATAAAACATTAAAAGTTTTGGGAATAGATTTGAATGAATCTTACTTTACTAATGGTCAGTTATACGTGGCATTATCAAGAATAGGAAATTCAAACAATTTACACATACTTTTACCACCTTCACTATTAACACAAATCATTGTGTAAAAGAAAATTAATTTTTTCGGTCTTGGTTCTTTTGTTTACATTTTTTTTTTTTGGCTAGGTAGGTAATTAATAATTCAAATCATTAATATTTTCAGTTTTTGAAAAACAATGAGTAATTAGGTACTCTGTCATTTACTTAATTATTATTACCAAATACTATATTCTCGTAATATAGGACAGCTATGGATTGGCATACAATTCTTATTAGTTCCCCTCGAGATTGTAGTTGCAAAACCCGTTATTTACCCCTTAAATATAAATACATTATAGATAAAAATGTTTATACCTACTACTGCATTAGTTTCAATATTTCATTTTTTTTTCTCCTGTTTGAACTGGGAACCGGGGACGAAACTACTTTCGCATCGCTTCGACCTAACAATATTTCATCTAAAAATACAAGTCTTGTTTCTATAATTTATTCTGAATATTGTAACCTTTTTTTAATAAAATATTTTAAAATAAATAATAAAAGTATAAGTGGATATATACATTTTATTTACTTATTTCAATATTTGTACTGATAATAACTAACAAAATAAATTTAAATTTAACATAATTTAAAGTCGGCATATTAAATATGGGTTAATTTTTTTAACTTTTTATTATTTAAATATTTATTCCAGACTTTACTGAATAGAAATATACTTCTAAAAATTTAAATAGCAGCCTCCATCTCTTAAATAAAAATGAAAAGGTATTTAAAATTTTTTTAATTTTTATTTAAAAACATGTTTTGGATACTAAATAAATAAATAAACAGGAAGTGAAACCTATTACATTATACATTTGGTTATTTACATGCCGTTCTGATTTTAAAAATCAGATAATATTTGAGTCACGTCATGAATAGTTTTGACACCCTCAATGCCAATAACTAAATAGAGGAGTTCATTCAGCTTATGTTGAGCCTGACATTATAGCATATTTCTTTTTAAATATTATTATAATGGTCTACTGTTGAAAAAATATATTAATGTTAGAAACAACTTTAATTGGTAATAATTCCGATATATTAACAATTTAATGTATTACCTACAATACCTACATATTATACTTTGAACCATATTTTAAATATTGTGTTTTAAATCTTAAAAGATACTATTGGAGTACCTAATTATTAAGATTGAATAGTCAAAAGAAATTTAAAAATAAATTCTCATGAAACATAATCATACTTTAAGACAAAACTTTAGTTAGAGTAAGTGCTTATTGCAATTTATTTATTAATATTTGTATAATATTGCTCAAACTTATCTTATTTACTTAATACTGTATTTAAATAAATAAATATAAATATACTAAATATGACATTAAATTAGATTTATGCAGTTAAGTTGTTGAGTAATTCATAATTATTACTTATATAAACTTGATGACTAAGAAAATAATTTAGAGAACTTTTAATTTTACAACCAAATTAAACAATACGTCTAGCTTAAAATATTATTGTAAAAAATGTATTTATTATAGGAATGTGACTTCAAAGTACCTATTTTATTGTTTTATTATTAAAATATATTAATTAACTAACACGTAGAGTTTAAAAATATGATATAAAATAATAATTTGCAATAAAATATATATTTCTCTCCTTACTAATAAGCTATATTATAATCATTTTAAGTACATTCTGTAATCTCTCCGTGATAAATCTTAACCTTTACAAGTTCATTCATTTTTATTTATAAGCTAATGTACCTATGGTACAAGATACTTTATTATATTAAAATTGTTTTATTTAAGGTTATCGTCACCTCTATGGATACACAATCATACTACTTTTAATGCTGACGAAGGGGATAATATTATAGCAATAATAGGAGGAAAAATTATTGATTACAATAATGTCAACAAAAGTGTGTTGTGTGGATTTTCAAAAATCATAATTAATCCTGATTGGAACAACTTTCAAAAGGACAAGAAAGTATTAAAAGTCATTTGGAAAACTAATTTTATAATAATTGTTCATACTTAAAAAACTACCTAACATTTTTTTTACTTTTACCATTAGATACTTAGATATACAATTTTAATAAGATTCATATTATTCTGAATTTGTACTTTCTCTTGAATTATAACAATAATAATAATAAACAAAAATATAAATAAAACGTCTATTACCTATTAGTATAAATTTGCAATTTGATACTTAATAAATGTATTAATTTTTTTATTGAGAACCAGTAAAATTATTTTTTAATTATTTCAAGTTTGACTATAGTTTAATTACTTTATGAATAATCTATTAACATTTAAAACTATCTATGTTATTCCTAATAGTATATTTGAAAGAAATAATTTTTTTAATTTTAATGAAAAATAATACTAATATAATTAGAGTTCAGTTATTGTAATGAGGAAGTTGCTAGTACACTATATATTAGAACTTGTAATTATTGAAGTTTAAAAATCTACAAATCAAAGATATAATAGGAACATTGAACGTGATATTTGCTGAGTGTAAATGAACACTAAACAGACTTATAAAATATAAATCATAAGGATGGCACTTTTAAAAATGTTTACATTTCAGTAAGAATTTATTAATATATTATAATATTAAAACTTGACGAATTTAATATATTGTATGAAATATGGAATATATCTAAATAAGCAAAAAGATTTACTCAATTTCTAAAGGTATTGGTATTTTTTTTTTTTTTTAAACATTTATTGATAGTAAAATTAACTATAATTTTTTTAACTAAATGGTGGTATAAGACTTGTTTAATACATACAATTAAAGTTAATTTTAAGAAACCTCTTTAAGGACATGTAGACACATTTAAAAATATTTCAAATACTTTAGACCACTCTTTAGATATGATTTGTAAGCAAAAAAAACCCAAACCATGTAAGTAACAAATTTTTTCATAACGCACCATTTCCAGCGACATTTTTGCTTTAATTTTAATATTTATAACTTAAAATTGTTTAATACATTTAATTTTGAATAAGATATGAACATGAACATTTTCATTTGATGTTACCTAAAAAGAGTTATGATAAATTCATTACGTTATGTACAATTTCTATTAATAGAAAAGTTATCAACAAAATACCGTAGCTATCTGCTGATATTTTTACTGATAGTGTGGTATTGTAGTAAATCGTGATGACGAAACGTTTACATAATTCATTTTATTTTATTTTACGTTACCAGCTATATAAAGTAAATTATTTATTTTATTTAATATTCCAGCTTTTTAATTATTTACAAATAATATAATACTTAATATTCATAAAAAATTGAAATATGGTGAATAGAGCAAAGAAAATGTTGCTTATGTCTTCAAAAGTAAGTACAAGTACTCACATATTGTTACTTTAAAAATACTTAATGGTACCATAGCAACTATGTTAACTGTTAATCAATTATATAATATAGTTAGTTATTATGGTTCTCAAGTCAATTGCTTAAAATGTGCAGACTATTAAAATATATAATCTATTACTAGTTTATATTTTAATATGAAATTAACTATGTAAAATATATTTTTTAAATTTAGGAATGAATTAAAAAAAATTAAATGCAAAAATATATGGTTTTCATGTATAAGTCCAAATGTAATTTAATTTTATGTTATAACATACATTTTTAAGAAACTTAGATTTATAATAATAAAATTATATAATTTACAGAGTAAAGTGAACTCATGGTTACAAACATCCTTTGCTAACAGCACTAGACAGGTACATAAAAATAGTCATGTTTATATTTAAATAAAGTATAAATTATTTTTGCTTGTTTCGGATTTTTTAGAATTTATAAATTATAGATAGGTCTAAAACTTATCTCATACTTTTATACTTACATATTATTATACTATACTATTTATGGGTACAACACGATTGCGAACGTTTTACCTTTTTTATAACACGATTGCAAACGAATGACGCTTATCAGAGAATTTGGTTTCTTAGCTGAAAAAAGGACGATTGCGAACGTTTTTATAGACCACGTTGCCAAGTTTACAAAATTTTTTTTTTTAAATAAAAACTATTGATATTAATTACACAATGAAAACAACAACTACGTTACAAACTAATATAAAATAAAATATAATTTAATTATAAATATTAATAATATTGTTACAAAATCTACGTGTTCATGTTACGTTAAAAGCTGAAAAATAAATAAAATAATACATTCAAAATAATGGTTTTTAAAAATTGTTTTCTACATTTTTGCTTTTTTTAAATTTTTTCCCTGGTAGAAATTACCAGTTTTTTCTTAAGTATAAAATTAGATCCTAGTGTATTTAATAATCATTATAATTTTGTAATGTTAATTCAATTTTAGATTTATCTTTTTTGGCCATAGGATTATGTACGTTGTTTTTAATTTAATTTATTATTGTCAAAGTTTGAGCTTGTGTTTCTTTTAACCCTAATATCACGACGTGTGTTGGAGGATGGGGGCTATACAACTGACCATTGTACGTCCTATGAAAACTCTCTGACCATTGGTAGTTTTCGCCCGGCGTAATAGCAGAAAACCCTTATATTATTACTATTTGATTATAAATTTTAAATTATTATTTAAAAATTTGTTATTGACTAACACCAAATCTGACAACACCGCACGATTAAAGGCCGTTAAAAACGTTCGCAATCGTTCCATTCGGAATTGTATATTACCCACTGTTTATATATACACACACATATACAAACATATATTCATATGTATATTAATAATGTTTTAGGTTGATTATGTTCAATATAACTACACATAGAATAATGACAAGACTATTAAATCATCCAAATGTCAACTTATATATTTTGATGATGAAAACAACACTAAAGTGAGATTTACTTTAAAAAAAAATGAGTTAAAATAATATATTTTATGGCTACAATTCATGTACCTATCTAATTTACAGTTTGAAAACCAGTTAACACATGCAATTTCAAAATATGATTATGAACTCACACCCAATGGTAACAAAAAGTAAGTTATCAGTTATTATAATATTATACTGCACTTACTAAATAACTTTTTTTACTTTCTTCTACCATTTTTTTTTTATAAATATTAAATTTAAATAATATGTTTAAAATAAAACAGTACCTATTTGATATATGTTCAATCACTTAGTGGTTTTCCGAATGAGAAAATATATAATGCACTTTTAGTATTTATTTACGTATTTTGAAATAATATTACCTATGTCTGAAGTGACATTATTTTGTTTCTTTTGCAAAAATAAACAATCTTAGTTTTATCCTAGCAGAAGATTTGTGCGAGGACCCATCAGTTATTATACTTGTTGTCACTTTTCCACTACAACTTAAATCTACTGAACATTTGGCCTTGCCATTGGATAATACTAATCAACCAACTATTGTTAATAATGATAAAGATGTATTAAATAAATCATTTGTATCAACTATGCTTTCAATTACTACTGATTCTGATTAAACAAACCAATAAACACAGTAACTGGAGGAAGAAAAAGATTAAAAGTATATCAAAAAAAAGAAAAAAATTAAAGCATAATTGTATTGAATAAAACTAGTTTATTGAATGTAATCATGAGGAAAGTTAATCTAGTATGTTTTGTAAAGTGAAAGACCTAAGTGATATTGATATTGTAAGTTTTAAAAAAAACCTGAGCAAGTCAAGTACTAAAATAGATCAGGATAAATTCTTGCTTAATTTTTTATCAATAAGTGACCCAAAGAGGAAAAATTGAAGAAAAGAAAAAAATCAAAGAAATACTAAAGATCGATTAGTTATCAAATATGTTATACCATGGCATGATTCCAGTGTCTTCAAAACCGTTTACTTCCATTACATTCAGTTATATTCACGTAACTGTTTAAATTTATTAGCATTTAATTTCAATAAAAACCATGATAGTCCAAAAGAAAAAAGAGAAGGAAAGAGTGCCAACCAAGATTCAATTGACACTACTGAATCTATAAGATCACATATTATGACTTAAAAAGTAAAAAAAATAGCCATTACACTAGGGTGGACACTGTAAAAAATTATTTTTCAACCTGGATTATCGGTAAAATAATTATGGAAACATTGGCTAGAAATGAGGACCGACAATAATAAAAAAAAATAGCTTCATATTCTAAATATTTAGTCAAGAATTTAATCTAAGTTTTGGCCACGCTCGGCAGGATATATGTAGTTGGTGCTCTGAAATGGCTGAAAAATAAAACAAACGGAAGACCCAATCAAAAAAAAAGAACAAAAAAACATTGAATGAACACAAGGCCTTAAGTAAGAACTTTCACAAAATTATGCATGAAACAAAAAGTAATACTATTTCAGTGGAATTTGATATGATGCAAAATCAACCTCTTTCAAAGTGTCACTGAAGTGATAGTCGTCAGATTTGGCTATACAATCTCACGTTTGTTTTAACCTCTGCTGAACTCTGTCAAACTATTGATAACTGTTTTTTGTACACTTGGTTGGAGTCTGATAGTGGTAGAGGGCCTAACGAAATAACATCTATATTGTTTAATTTTTAACAGAGCTAGAAAACAGACTTTCATCTTTGGAAAATCCTCCCAAGTTAAATTAATTATCTGACTCGTGCTCAGCACAAAATAAAAGTCAATATGAGATGGCAGCTTTACTTCACTATATTAATTACAAAATAATTCATTTCATAGATATAAAATATTACTTTCCTGTTTGTGGCCATACCTAAATGCCACCAGACCAAGTTATAGTTTCCCCAAACACTTATTATCAACATTTTAAAATATTCCCTACTGTCAATATATATGATTGTGACTTCAAATTTTTTAAATACAAAATTGTTGTAAAAGACCTAATAAAATTTAAACCCAATTTTTTCAAAACTACAAAATAAAAACTCTTGAAACAAAAAGTGTTTTCATATAAATCTGGGATAAAAACCATTGGAGTTTTGGCAACATATACAGAAAATATAACTTATAAGTAGGGTTCGGAACTTGTTGCATTTGCATAATGCTCAATAATGACTGCAGAATAGTCTAAGGAAGATTTAAATTTGTTTTAAGTCATAACGGATTGAAATACAAAAATTTTAATTGTATATTTTCGCATATTTTGCCGTTTTCTGAGCAAAATTCATATTTGCCGATTTTGGCAGTTTAATTGTTATTTATACCATATTTACACAGTTTTTGTTTTATGTTATATTTTATATTTTATTTTAGGGGTTAACTTTATTTTTTTTTCTTTCATGAGTTATTCAATATACCTAATCAGTTTTCAGTAATCAGTTTCTTCATAAAGATGAGATAATAACATTATTAACTGGATTTGGCAACTATGGAAATACCTAATTATTCCTGCGTATACTATCATTTATCGTAAATTGTTTAAGATAATACTACGTAAAAGGAAAATAAGAATTTAGTTTGTTTTCGTGCGTCATGGCTTTTAAAACCGTTATTCGAGTAGCTCTCGTAATTTTAAAGATGCTGAAAATAACGAACAATACACATATTAGACAATATATCACAGAGTATAAAGAAAAAGTTTTTTCAAGTGATGGAGTCATTTTATTTTGTAAATTTTGTGAAACAAAAATAAATATAGATATAAGATGAAGAAAACAAAATCGATAATATAATCCAAAATCAGTAAATCAGTAATATAATGTTGATAGTGTTATTGTTGTCAAAAATAACTAATTTCAACAAATTGTCTAAATTTAAATGAATAAATCAAATTTTTTAATTTTATTTAAAAAAATTATTTGGTTGCATATTTCGGTTATTTTAAGTGCATATGTACATGCATATTTCCTGCAATTTGTGTGCAATAAGTCCCAAACCCTACTCATAAGCAAGTATTGAAAAAAAAATGTAGATCTCTCAAAGTTGAATGAGGTACTTGTGCTTCAAATATCAAACCAAGTATAAAAAAATAAAATGATGTAAGAAAATTGATGAAATTCTTTACAATACCTAATGATACTGAGGAGTTTTATACCAATATATTTAAGGAAACAACAGTGGATGATGCTAATGGTAATATTGACTTCAATGAAGATGATGTGTGAATATTGTGTTCTAAATTAAATTTTGTTATGTTTTTAAGTATTTAATAATTTATTACACTCAGTTTATATAATACGTTATGGAATGTCACCCCTCAATTACAATATATATTTTAGAAAGGAAATTTAAGTTTGGATACAAATTGGAGCCTAAGCTTACCTATACAAATATTATATATTTTATGTTTAAACGTCTCTATTTAAATTTTATTTAGATTTATTTTTTTGTATCTTCAGTTTGTTTTTATGGTATATCACTTTGGCAGATGACACAGTTTCGGATTCTGATTTTGATGCTTCTAGAAGATTTAAACTGATTTGAGGTTCTGGCATCATCGGAGTGACCTTTGGTTTCACTAAAAGAATTAAGTCAATTAATAATTGTAAATGGTTGTAAAGATAATTTATTTACCTGTTTGTAACTTCTCCAATTCAATTATTTTCTTTTTAAGTCCTAAAATTTTTTGTCTCATTTTAAACATTGTAATAGCATTATTTTCTTCTTGAACTAGTTGGAATAACATATTAACTTTTGCTTGATAATATTTTTTTAGTTCCATGAATTTTTTTTCAATTGACAAATGAAATTCTTGATAATTATTATTTAAAGAAACAATAGTATGCCTTTGTCTATCATTTGTTGCCTGAAATTGATTTAAACTTATATTTATTAAGAAACTAGTTAAATTTCATACAAAAATAAAATATACATTTGTTGTTAAATATACTCACATCAAGTTTAGATATTATTTCATCGTTTTCTCGTCCAGATTCTTTTAAATCTACAACTTTGATAAAATAATGTACCAACAATTTCTTCAGTTCGTCTATATTTAAAGTTGACAGACACTTCCAGAAAATTGTAGTTTCATTTGAATTCTGTAAACAAATAATATCTATATTATATAATTTAATTTTAAAATTCCAAGGGGGCCATATTATAATACATTATAATGTTATTTATTACCGTTTGAATAAAATGTAATAAATTTGTATCTTTATTGCACATATTATTTTTTAATTCAATTAAATAATCTATGGAATCAATTGCTTCATCGTTTTCTAAATATTTTCGAATATCTTCTTTGAATAAATTATTTTCCTTGAAAATAAAAGTATAATTAGGATATAATAATTATTTAAGCTTAAAAATTAGTCTTAATGTAAAAAAAAAAAACAAAAATAGAATGTTATGTTTTGAATTAAAGATTTCTTTAAACCCAATCATTAATAATACTTGAATATTAGTTAACATCAAGATTATTTTTTAGTGTAGTTAAATTAAACTACATACATTTTTAATGTTTATAAAATAAATAAACTTAAAATGTTATTTAAATAATAACCTTTTGATATTTGGGATTGAACATTCCTCTGGGACGTGAACTTAAAATTTCATTCCTAATATTTTGCAAATCCAAAAATTCTTTTTTTAAATTATCATTTTCTATTAAATTTGATGGTGTATGGACTCTAATTTTTTCTATGCTTGTTAAAACCTAAAATTACATAAAATACATAGTAATTTTTTCAATTGTTTCATAAACATAGAATACAAGTTATTTTACTTACCCCCAAATTTGATAAATTAATTTTCAACTGATTAATTCGCTTTTCATTTTGTATTAATAGTAATGAAACTTCTTGTTTATTTTTTGTGTGGTTATTTAATTGGTCATAAAATATTTTTAAGCGATCATTAGAAGTTTGTAATGCAATTTGATACTGTAGTAATCTAAAACAAAACATTCATTAGTAGGTATTTATTTAGACAAATTTACAATTTATATGTAAATACTTTTCTGTACTATCACTGGCAATTTTGATAATATCATTCATTTTTTTAATTTTATCTTCATATCGTAATAGCCTATTATTTGTTCGCTCCCCGTAATCTATATCTTTACTAGACCCATTGCCATGATTGGTTTTTGATTTGTTTAACTGACTTAAAATTTTAATATATTTTTTGTTTATTCTATTGTACTCTTTTTCAACTTTTTCTTTTGCATTCCATCTAACTTCTGCAAATCTGGCAGTTTCACTGATAAAATTTTTCTAAAATAATTTAAATTTTAGCAATATATACAATTTTAAATTATAAAAATTAATAGTAAATAATATAAAATTATGACATAATTACCTTAATTGATATAATATCTTCTAAGTGTTTAATATTATTTTTTAATCCGTCCTCATTAATAATTATTATGCTCAATTCTTTTCTTTTTAAATTTACTACTTTTGTTAAAGTTTTTAATTCTTCTCGCATTTTTGTAACATTGTCTAAACTATTGTTACTATAAATATAATTTTGTGAAATATGTTGACTTGGATCAAATTCAGAATCTAAAAATTATTTTAAATCAATTAAAATTGAACTAACAAATATCAATAACAATAAAAATTGACCCTTTGGCAACCAATGATATAAGTTTTTAAGAATGTTAGCATGAGGAGCATTGACATATATAAAAAAATTACAACCAATGTCTTTCCTTTATTTTAAAAGGTTTTATCTTAGAAAACAAAGTAATTATTATATACAATTATTTAGGTTGTATTTATACATTATTAAAAGCCTTGATGAACAGCTTATATTTCAGTACCTACTCACTTTTAATAACCCCCCCCCCCCCCTTAATATAATAGATTATAATTATTATGTGACTATAAATATAATGTTTGTGATATGTTATTCCTTACCACCTACCCAAAAAATATCCACTTTGACGCCGAGGCGTCATAACACCGCGCCACTGGATGTAAAATATATATGTCATAAATCCAAAATTTATAATTTTTTTTTTCAATTTTCTATTCCTAATTCTGGAAGGTACCAATGTGTTCTTAATTCTTAATTATCTTTAAAGGGTTAAATCAAAACAACATTTTGTATTAAAATTGTAATTAAAATGATGAATATCCATGTCGTATTATCAACTATAAAAATAATAAATTAGAAATTGAAAATTATACATCAAAAGAAGGTTGTACAATATTTATACATGTGCAGAGACTGATTGAGCTGTGTACAAACAAATTAATGGGGTCTCGCTCGAGAAAAGATTCTATATACTAACACTAATATAATATAATAACTTAATTTATTTTACATTATAGGCTGGTATTTAAATTCATTAAAAAAAAGTAAGTTACCTAGATAATGAGTTATTTAAATAATCATAGGCATGCGCACAGGGTGTGCCACGTGTGCCGTGGCACACCCCGTGGCTTGTTGTACAACTTTTATTCATTCAGGAACTTCGTTTAAATTTTAAGCTACAAATATTAAAAATTAGAGAAAATAAATTAGGCGCTCTAGCAAAAATGATAATACAGACAATATGCTAAGGTTAATGTGTGATGGTATGAACGCTATGAACAACTTTAAATAACCAATAAATCAAACCATTATCTAACCAGTGATATCATTATGCCGTATCAACTAAATTTACTACCAAGGCGTGTATTGTATATTTGTATCACACATCGATGGTATCACATTGATAATAGATACATTTTTTACGATAAGATGTCGATTGTCATTTGTCGATATTATCTATACACGTGCTTCCGTATTTTGTTTTTGTAATAAATAATAGTTGAGTACTAGACTCAGGACTGCCGTTTATGAATTGTTTTACTATCGAATGTCGATTTTATACAATTTACACTATATACATAATTAAGTACGAGTATTCATGTTTATTTTAAATTGTGTATTTGTGTGCATATTGAGCCTTTGAGTTGTGTGTGTTTAATACATTAGACATTATGTCGGGAGTAATTTCAATAGCGTTATTGAAGAGTTTAAAGTTTTGACTCCTATACAAAGAAGATTACCATTATAATATTTTTATTTCTTATGTTCACTGTTTATTATAAAACCTTAGAATAATTAAAAAATTTTTATTTTACGTTTAATGATGTAACATTTTTATTTTATTTTTTATGTTCTAATGTAGGTTACTAGCCATTAGCCATTAGGTATATAGGTATATACTTTATTGTAAAAATATATCAACATTTTGTGAAGCACAACATTTAATCAATATACATTTTTATGAATTGATATTTTACATTAAATTTATCCTTTTTTAGATTGAGGTTAGGTTAGATTAGCTTAGGCCCATATAAAGGAAAGCGGCCGAATTTTCTTCATGGCACACCCCATACAAAATTCCTGCGCACGCCTATGTAAATAGTTAAATATCAAAACAATAGTTTGGGTAAATAGGACATATTAAATTTAAATTTATTATTTAATTATTGACTAAACCTTACTTTTAATCAAAAATTATTTATTATTTATATATAATAGATTTACTAATTATAAAATGTTTTTCCATTTTCTAAATTGAATGCAATCAGATCAAAACAAGACAAATAAAGCTGGTGTTTTTTGTGTTTCATAAAAAAAATAATATTAAAAAGTGGGTACCGCTCTGATGCATATTAGGTGTCAAGTGGGCCACTGTAATGGATGGTGTTAAATTTGAATTCAATGATATAACATTGTATATAAAATACGATTCTGAGAGGAGATATCTGTCAGCCTAAATCAAGTATATTTCATGATATGTTTTTTGATAGGCATTCCCAGGGCTGTCATTAAGGGTAGGCAGCGCTAGCATTTGCCTAGGGACATGCGCTTGTAGAACCCTTGCAATTCGCACTTATATTTTATGGTAAAATATTATTCAAAATTATTAAATACAACATGCAACATATATTTTTAAATTTTTTGTAATGATATTTTTTTTTCAATCAAATGACATTTTATGAATAAAAATATTATGATGTTAAGATTCATATTGGATATTGTAGTATAATTTAAATTTAATTTCTAATTTTCTCTGAAGAAAACATGACAGCCTTACAAGATTTGGAAATGAAAAAAAAAGTTCACACTTCTTTTCCTAATATTTCAATTATTGCTCTTCGAATCATTTTGACGATTCCAGTTATTTCTGTTAGCATTGAGAGACAATTCTGTAACTATAGCTCATAAAAACCTTTTTGAGGAATACAATGATAGTATCTGGATTAGCAATGCTATGCATAGAAAATGAAATGGCTTCAGAATTTAACAATGACAAAATAATAGACATTTTTGCAGTTAAAAAATCCAGAAAAAAAGGTTTTAATTTTATATCATCAATCATGTTTTGTTTTAATTAATAATGGTTTCCTGCTGCTAAATAATATAATATAAGCAAAATTATTTTTTAAATGTACCTATATGAAGTTTATCACTGTTTTAAAATTATATTTTTTTAGTACTATTGCTTGATAATTGATGTTTGAAAATCAATTATAAATTATAATTTATAGTAAACAAGTTACGTAATTCCTGTTAGATTTAATTTTACAGAGATATTAAACACATTTGATTATGGACGCAGGTATACAGACCAAGTAAATCCAGGGACTTATGCTCACTAAATCTTATACGCTATCCACACTTTGCTCTTCATATTACTATTGACAGAAAATCATATTTATTTTATTCCACAATAAACTATAAGGCCTCGCAATTTAGAAACTGCCTAAGACCTCAAAAATCGTAATGGCGGCCTAGGGTATAACTTTATATATATTATTTATTTTACTATTTTATTATAATAGTGTATATTTACATCATATTAAAGTATTGCTATTATCTAATTGTAGAACAGTGTGAATAGGTTCATGGTATAAATGGGTATTACTTAAGACTAATCTAAATATTTTTAAAATATAATTGTGTACCTACCTATAGTAACATTTATAATATGAGTAAAAGTTTTAAGTCCCCACAAATAATATATTTAAATTAAAACAAAATAACAAAGACCATTATTCTTTGTTTAAACAATGCCTATCTAATTTCATCCAAATTTGATTGAAGTTCAAGTGTATAGAAAACAAAATTCTATTGAATCTATCTGTTTGAAGACATGACACTTCTTGGCTACATTAGTGGACAACTACACTGAACACAGTACCTTTAATATGATTACATTGAAATTTATGATCAACTTGACAACACCTGGGCATTCAATTAAATAGACCGGTAAATAAAAATAATGTTTTAATAATTATTCATATTGCTCTAAAACGTCCGGATTTTATATATTTCAAACAATACTTTAACTTATCTATGTGTACATGTTAAATAACTAGACAATATGCTTTAATTGGAATATTTTATTTTCATGAGCTTTAATAAATACTTGTTAAAATACTTTTAAATGTCGATTAAGTGTAGAATAAAAAGAAACCTACACATTTGACTTCATACTATAACAGTACAGAAGAAAATTTACAATTAATAATATAATTAATATTCTTGAAATTAAGTTTTATAGGTAATAGATAAAGGTAGATATTTTCAATACAGAGATAATGAATAATTGTCATAAAATATTCAATGATTATGACTAATACGTACAGTCAACGTTGTGATTGAGTTCGTCTGGTGTTTGAGTAATACTTGTTCTGACCAGATAGTCAAATCGATAGTTGATGTATTTGTTGTATGTGTCAAATACACTAATTAACTTCTGATCAAATTTTATTTCATTTATAATATTTTCAATGTTTATACCCATTTTTAATTTTTGACGGTCGGACAAAAACAGTTAACGATAAGATGAAGTTTTAATAATTTATTACACGTTTGGTCTAACACGTAGTAAAAAAACCATTATTGGCATTATTTAAAACTTTTAAGAAAAAACGGCAGTAAAATATAAATATATAATCGAAAATAGTACTTTAGTAGCAGAAACACCGAATAAAAAGATTAATAAAAGCAAATAATAAATAAAAATAATAAGTTATCACAATGAAAGACAATACAATCGAGTCGGTCGCGGTGTAATCATGAATCACGACGATTGATAATAATCGCCTACAAACGTACGTTTTCATTTTAGTAACTGATAAGCGCAACGTTTCGCAACGTTTTGTTACGTATGTAAGCTAGTGACAATAAAATACGATTCTTTATCTTTGAGAAGGTGATCGAATAAACAATCAAAATTTACGACGAAAATTACATTATAAAACTATTTTAAATAATTATATTTAACCATTATTTTATAAATGTTTATTTTATTTTATTTATTTATTTATTTCAGCATAATTCATTAATAATAGAGCTGGAACGTATACCAACTGAACTAAGCTCGTACTCTTATCGACTTTTTATAATTTGATTGATACACCTATTCCCATCAAGGGCATAAACTATTTTAGGAACTATTTGTTTTAGATTCTGAGTGGAGCGATGGATGTATTGATTTTACAATGTGTGTTTTATTTAAATTTTTAATTTGTGTGTGTACACGTAAAGTAGGTAGGTAGTCGAAATATTGCTACGATTTTTAACTTCAGTATCTTGTTCGATGGGAATGTGAATTTAATTGATGCATTGGGGGTCAAAAGTAAAAAGTTCCTTATAGTTTCCAAAGGTGCAGAAAAAAACCAAACAAAAAAGAAAAACAGGAATTTTTACGTAAAATCAATTTTGGTTGTTGGTGTAACTCTAAAACAAATAAACATTTTCTATATACCTACATGATAAAATTTTGAAAATATTTTGACTGTTCTGTTGATCATTTTGAGCTGTTTACGGATGTATTCAGTTCCCAATATTTTTAGTTTATTTTTCAATTAATGTCAATAAAATTGTATTCGTTGAGTAAAAAAGCTTGAAAATGTAATACAAGGCTCCTGATAGTTATAATCTTAGGTTGACAGACCGTCTCGGCAACTATGGCCATTGGCAACAGAGAGCTTAACTCTAAATTATTTACATATTATATAAGTTACATATTAAATACTAATGATAAGGTTGGACTTAGTAAAAAAGGTTATCATGTGCGTTATGTTGTCTGAGTGGAGGGCTTCTGATAGAATGTTTGATATGCCTGCTTCCCGTATATCCGTTTCATATGAAAGGCATTCAGTTATGATGTGTTTGATTAAGATAGGACTACTGTACGAATACTGTAGAATGTAGATGCATGGAAATTTCACTGAATGTTTATATTCTCATTTTCTATACACCATAAAATTTTGAAAATATTTTGAGCTGTTAACGGACAATTTAAAATTTAAATTTTTTTAGTTTTTTTCTATAAATATCAATAAAATTGTATTTATTTGACCAAAAAGCGTGAAAAATGCATACAAGGCTTTTAGTATATTGTTACAATAGCAGTTGGAACATATTAAAAATACATAGGCATACATTTTGTTATATAAGTATTTTAAGTACAAATTTTGACAAAATTAAAAAATGATTTTGTAGTTAAAAATTGATAAAACTATGTCCATTTTTTTTAGCTAAGTACTGTATATTAAAACAACGTTCCACGTAAATAGATAAATAAATAACTTAAGTCACAATAATATCATCAAGCATACTTATAGTAATTTATCTTAGGTTGACAGACCGTCTTCGCTCAGAATCGTTTTACGTATACAATGATACTAATATACTAATATATTTGCCCATGTAATAAATTATATGTATTATTGTTGATACAAAAATATGGAATACGTCCGAACGTTCAACACGACCACAACTACTGATAGTGTGTAATAATATTATACTTTCAAATATTATAAGTTGCCACCATTAATTACCATCACTTAAATTAATAAATTCGATTTTATCGAAATCGTGGTCTGTCGTCTACTATACACTAGTAATACCGTAATAACCGTTATAAGCTTATAACGATATAAATAAAATATAAAAATATCCTAGACTGACATACCACCTCCGTTCAGATACGTTTTTCGTATATAATAATATTATATCATTAATTCAAATTTAACACCATCCATTGCAGTAACCAATTTGTAACCTACTATACAGCAGAGCGACACCACTTGCCCACTTTTTTTAATTTTAATTTTAATTTTAATTGTTTACTTATTTAACCTCAGTAATCAGTTAATCATAGGTACCTATAATCTATTATTTTTTATACATATAATATACTATATACATTGCCACATCGATAAAATGTTTAAAAAAATATGACGTAATGTCTCCTTCACGATAGTAGTTACCTATCTATCCGTCATGTTCACTATTCAAAATTCAAAGGACAGAAGTAAAAATAAATTTGGTAAAATGTAAATGAAAAAATGAAAACAACTTTATTTTTCGTATCATAAAAGATTTTCTTTATTAAAAATTCAAAAATGTTTAGTTGGTACACGTACTAGGTAGTAGCCAGTAGTTATATTTATTAGTACACACTTCACAAATCCGTATTGCACACTTCCAATTTCGGACTACACACTTTGTGTCGGTGTTCAATAAAAAATAGGGCCTGAATTTACTATTGAGAATTTACGATTTTTCTAAAAACAAATAGAAAATATTATTCCACTTTAAAAACGGTTGAATACTTGCAGAGGCGTAGCCAGTAGGTAGGCCTGGTAGGCCCGGGCCTACCCAGATTTTCTCTAGAAAAATACCAATCATATTAAAAATAATATATTCAGACACTTATACACGTTTTTACAACAGTATAATATTATTATAACATCAAATAATTGGTCTGTATCAGGACGGCGACGTCATTAAAATATCATTAGGACTATCGCACCAGTCGATAGACGATAAGTAACAATAATATTGAAAAATAGTTAAACGATAAAATCGTTGCTTACAAAATTCTCGAGATAAAGTTTTGTTGGAAATTTAGTTTCACGATTAAACTCATAAACATTTTAAGCATTTACCTAGTATCTACCTATAATTATCAGTATTGTGCGATTCGCAATCCCGAATGGTCGTTGTCGTTACAGTGTACATTTAATAAATAATATGAAACGGTTTTTGATTCCTAAAATTCCTAATCCAAAAACTTTTTTAGAAAAATATTGAGAATTTTTTTAACTTATTTAATCAAAGTGTCTCATCTCACCTAGTATCGAGAAAAGAAGGGACACGACATGTTAATGATGGGACAAATGTTAAAATCATATATAAAAAAAGGGGTCAAGTGGATGTCGGTCCGCTGTACAGTAGGTTACAAGTAGGTCACTGTATATTGGATGGTATTAAATTTGAATTCAATGATATAATATCACTGTATACGAAAAACGATTCTGAGCGGAGACGGTATGTCAGTCTAGGATATTTTAAATTATATTGATATTGTTATTTTACGGTAGCTGCTAAGTTGAATTAATAATTTTACTTTAATTTTACCTCATACTGTTTGTCATTGTTCGGTAAAAAACTTTATGATTGATGTTTATAGATATAAAATTAGGTAAATTATTTTATAAATACTGATTGAATTTTACTTATCAAGTATGATTCATTTTACTTAGTCAGATTTTATTTATTTTGAATTTTTACATCAATGCCCCTCATTTTAATCCTTTAGCATTGAAAAATCCAATACCTAAGTGTTTAGGCATAATGATGTATTGAAGTTAATTAATTTTGAATTATAAATATAATATTTTATACAGTCTTTAATCATCTGCTTATCATAGACCTTATTTGCCCAACGCTGATTTTTATTTTCTGACATATAGTTAATAATTCATACTTTTACATTAATACCTACCCATCTAATATCCATGCAATTATTACTATACAATAGGTATACATTATAGTTACGTTCTGTTTTTGTTTATACTTTATAGTCTTAGTTTTTGAATAAGGAACATGAGGATGGTAATTGAAGAGGTAACAAATTGTGGTAGATTAAAACGTTATTTGTTTTTTAATCTTACCTTATATAATATTTTTATTTTTTTGTACAACCGTTGTTACTAGTATCATACTATTAGTTTTGATTTTTTAATCTATTTAAAATACACACGTTTCTCTTTTGACCAATATAACTGTTCGGTTTAAAATGTATTAAAAATTAAAGGTCTATCCCAAAAAACATTAAAATTAATATTTATGGCCTACTCATATCCCCTTAAAACGAATATGTTTTAATATACGTGTGTGGTCCAAAATATTACGGTCCAGTTTTGTCCAGTCCAGATTTTTACAGATTCCAAATTTTTAAATTCCAGTTTTTTACTGTCCAGATTTTTACAGTCCAGATTTCTACTGTCCAGGTATTAAATTCCAGAGTTTAACATTCCAGGTTTTTACGCGTCCCCAAATCAATTTTGGTTGTTGGTGTAACTCTAAAACAAATAACCATTTTCTATATACCTACATGATAAAATTTTGAAAATATTTTGACTGTTCTGTTGATCATTTTGAGCTGTTTACGGATGTATTCAGTTCCCAATATTTTTAGTTTCTTTTTCAATTAATGTCAATAAAATTGTATTCGTTGAGTAAAAAAGCTTGAAAATGTAATACAAGGCTCCTGATACATTGTTCGGTACAATAGTAGTTGAAAAATATTAAAAATGCAGTCACAGTTTTTTTGTATAAGCATTTAAACCTACACATCAATGCAATATTGTTCACATATATAATTTACATGTTTTAATAATGAATTAACATTGTTTAAATATTGTATCTTCGTGGTTTTTTTGTGAGTTCCATATTAAAGATATATGGTAACAATATGTGACGGCAAAATAGATCTTGTTATTATTTATATTTGCAAACATAAATGATTGAAAATAAAAATTACTAATGTATATTATATCACTTTTTAATTATTATGTTTACTATCTAATAAGTAAATTAAATCAAGGAAAATTAAACATATTTGTGAAATAAATACTGTTTATTCATAATTACAAAACAAAAAAAAAAACATTTTTCTTATGTATGAACAGCTTGAGTAGTATAAGCAGTGGCGGCACCAGGATTTTTTGCTCGGTAGGGCCAATGGGAGGCCAACAATTAAAGGTAGGGCCTCCAAAAAATGAGATTTTAACAATAAATAAATAAATAATAATAAAAAAAAGAGGGTCAATCGGATGTCGCTCTGCTGTACAGTAGTTTACAAATAGATCACTGTATAATGGATGGTATTAAATTTGAATTCAATGATATGATATCATTGTATACGAAAAACGATTCTGAGCGGAGACGGTATGTCAGTCTAGGATATTTTAAATTATATTGATATTGTTATTTTACGGTAGCTGCTAAGTTGAATTAACATTATTCATATTATTTAATTACTAACCTAAAATTATCAGTGATGCTAGAAAAATATTATAATGTATACTTTTACTCGTTAAAATTGATTTTAACATGTAATTTTGTCCAAATTTGAACTTAAAATGTCTGTAAAAAATAACTGTGTTTGTATATTTTTTAGATTTTTTGTTTACAGTATGTACTATTTATTAAAATCTTTGTTTTCAATTTTCAAACCTTAATTATAAAAACTGATCATTTTATAATTGTTTAATTACAATGGTTGATAGTTTTCGAGATTTTGATGAATTTTGTAAAAATTCGAACTTTAAATGCTTATAAAAAAAAAGTGTGCCTATGTATTTTTAATATTTTTCAATTGCTATTGTAACAATATATCAGGAGCCTTGTATATAATTTTCATTATTTTTGGCCAAACAAATAAAATATTATTGTTATTTATATAAAAAAAAAAACTAAAAAATTTAAAATTTAAATGGTCCATAAAAAGCTCAAAAACGGTCAAAATATATTCAAAATTAGATGGTGTATAGAAAATGCTAATATACACATTCAGTGAAATTTCCATGCATCTACAGTTATTCGTTTTTGAATTGCAACAAAATAAGAAAATCGCTACATGAGAAATTGCGTGAATATCCAATGTTTAAAAATGTGAACTACAAACGGTCATAAAAATGTAATTTGACTTGGTATTAGATATTTTTTTTTTTTTTGATAATCTTAGGCAATCTTATGAGAAACCGTGTGTTACATTTATTTTGTCAAAATTTGAACTTTGATTACCTATAAAAAAAAATTGTGACTACGGATTTTTAATATTTGTCATCTGCCTTTGAAACTATATATTAGAAGCCTACTATTAAATTTTCAAGATTTTTTACCCAACAAATAAAATTTTATTGACATTTATAGAGAAAAAAACTAAAAAAATTGAAAATTGAAAATGTCCGTTAAAAGCTCAAAATAAGTCAGAATATTTTGAAAATGCTATAGTGTTAGAAAATGCTTATATAAACATTCAGTCAAAATTTCATGTAACTACGGTCATTTCTTTTAGAGTTATACCAAAAACCAAAATCAATTTTGTTGAAAATTGGTTTTCTGTAAAAATTCCCGTTATTTCCTTAATTTTTCATTTGTTTTTCACGGCGCTCATGAAAACTACTAGGTAATTTTAACTTTTGACCCCCCCAAAGTACCAACTAGATTCACTTTCCTATCAGAAAAGGTACTATTGAAGAAAATCGAAGCTTTTTTTCTGTCCTAAAAGGTAATGACAGACACAAAAATAAAAAAATTAAAAAGAGTAAAAAAAAATAAAAAAAATACACATCATTATAAAATCAATACATTCATCGCTCCGCTCAGAACCTAAAACAATTAAAATGAGCTAATTACTATATTTAAAAACTTTAAATGATTACAACACTATAACAAAACTACTTTAAAATAATTCTATGATTGCTATGTGTATCTGCAAACTTATTTATTATTTCATCAATGTCTAGTGACTTGGCTTCACGTTTTTCAATAGACATAATGCTTAAACTATTGTAGGGTTAGTGTCTAATAAACTATTTCTTAAGTAACTCTTTACGCGTTTCATACATGAAAATATACGTTCACACGCAGCTGATGACACGGGTATTATTATAGCAATGGAGCATAATTTATATGTTTCCGAAAATCCTATTTCATATTCCTTAAGAAAGTTATGAAATTGGAAAACATCTTTAATTTTTAAATTAGTTTTTGTTTCAAAGCGGTTCATGGACTTATGTAATATTTTTAATTCTGATTTTAGGCATTCTATGTCACCTAAATAAGCTTTAGCAAAAGGAAGTATAGTGTCATATACTCATATGTTAAAAATGTTATTGATTCTGGATTAAGAGTACTATTATATATAAATAAATAACCTAGGTAGACAATAGGTATGTCAATATGTCAATAATGAATGCACTAGGTACTGTCAACTTTACAGAGCACACTTCACAAGTGGATAATATTATTAATTAACATAACACGATTACAAATTACAACAATACAATGAATGATCATTTTGGAAATAATTGATAATGATCATAATCTAGCACAGTATAACTGTTCCACTGATATCTATTTATAGATACACGCAGGATTTACCCATATAGCCAAATGTGTGTATGTATATTATACCAATCTATACACCTGAATAGTATCTGATATGGCTTTAATAAATTAAAAAAATGAATAATAACAAATACTAATCATTTTATTATAATAAAAAAATAATTTCTTTTAAGTATAAATTATAACAATATGCTTGTGAGATTTCAGGTATTTTACCACCTTACTTACCACCCATGCATTAAGGGGAACCACTTAACTCATGGCCTATAAGCCGCATCGCGTGTTAAACAAATTATTTAGTTGATAAAAATTTATAAAATGTTCAACTTTTATAGCCAAGGATTAAAAATGTAAAACAATGTTCCACGTAAGTAGTTAATTTTGTTACCAAAAATCTAAAAAATACATAAACCCATTTTTTTTTTTTTAAAGTAATGTTATGTTTAAATTTGTATGAAATAACATATTAAATAACCAAGATTAACGATTTTAGTAATAACAATATAAATATAATATAAAAATATCCACACAGACAAACCGTCTCAGCTCAGAATCGTTTTTCGTACCTATACTATGATGTAATATCATTGAAATCAAATTTTATACCATCCATTAAATACTGTTGTGACCCACTTGTAACATAATGTAGGTAACAACAGAGCGACATCCACTTACCCGTTTTTTTTTAATATAAAATTACATTTTTATGCATAATTAAATATTTTTTTTTATATAGTAATTTATGAAAATGTATCACAATATATATATTGAAAAATATGTTTTTATGAAATCCTTACAATAAAAACGTCGACAATATAAAAAGTAATTTAAAATTGGGCAATTCTTTAATATTATGTTATTTATGTCCTGGTACTTACCTACTTTGGGTTAAATGTTAGTTAAAAACTTAAGACTTTAATCATTATATTCTCGAATACGTCGACAGATCCGTAGAACTATTATATTTTCCAAACGGAAGCAATCAGTATGGTATAATTATTTGATATCTAAATTACTATAATACTATCCCGGGGACAAGGTCAACATAACAATTTGGAAAATGAAATGAACTTACAATTATACTTAAAATTTAAAGAATAACGACTACAAATTACAATGTGTGTGTGAATATGTGTTATGGGGGGGGGGGGGCATAGATGTAATATCAATAATTTTATTGTTTAAAAGCCTAACATAAAACCAGCAAAATCCATCTTACATTTTTTTATGTGGAACAGAATAATAATTATTTGCTAAAATTTGTATTTACCAAATCGCTCGGTACCTATAACATAAAATATACTCATAGGTATTTATAATTATTTTTGTTACAATAGTTATATCTATTCAATAGGGCTCATTGTTTTGTTTATAACTTATGTGGTATTATTTTTCAGTGCTTATGCAATGGACGAAAATTATTTTCTTTCGTTCGTAGTCAGAGGGTTCCTGAAATCAATAACTAGGGTGGTATCGTTGGTGCCGGCACCGGCGCAGTCGAGCGAATCAATAAACCGTATAAACTAAAACGAAGTAAAATTAGCGTTTCAGACGGTAGCCTGATCGAGTACCACAGAAGTGCGTTACACAACTTTTCTTCTTAAAATAAAAACACAACAATTGATAAAAACAAAACGCAGTCAAATTATAAACAATATATTTATTCACTATACAGTAAAGAATAATAATGACAAAAAAAAAACATAAATAGAATTCAATCGTGGATTCATGGTGTTATTTATTAATTTATTAATAATCCCCATTCTTTAATGCAAACTAATTAGCTGACTAAACTAATTGGCTGACGATTTTTTTCAACATTTTGATGTAGCTATATCAGAATTCCGAGTGTTACGGAAAGTACGAGGAAGATAAGAAATTAAAATTCAAGTGAATATACCTAATATTATAAAAAGTGACTAACTTAGAGAAACGAGATTACTAAAATTATATAAAAAAAATACAATCATCTATTTATATTTCTGGGCATATTTTAATGATACAAAAAATAACAATCGATTACCTAATATTATATATCATCTCGGAGAGAATATGTAGTAAAATGTCGACGCATTGTGTAATCAATCACTAAGACAGCAAAGTAGGATAACAAAATAATATTTTCCTTTCTTCTCCGTTGCCATAGCGATGATGATGAGATGAAAGTATGCGAAACTGTTGGCCACAGCAACGCGAATCAATACAAATGTTAACTGCGTAATATGGTGGCGGCGATATCATTACTCACACAACGGTGAAATGAAAAAATCGTTATTCTGTGCCTGAAGAATAATACGTCCATGGACGGCGCGGCGCTAGCATTTGATTTACTAAACCAATTTTATCAAATATCAACCATAATTTTATTCATAATATATTATATTTTAATAAATTATTATAAAATAATTTTATAACATGTATAAACACATAGATAACAATAGAAATATAATATTATAGTTAAAAAATTAAAAATGTATAACAAAAAGATAATATTAACAAATAATAAAAATCATTGATTACATTAGTATTAGTCATCAAATTAATACATATTTCTGAAACATTACTTTTCTTCATTTTTTAGCAGCAAACTGATTTATGATATCATCATAACCTAAAGATTCAGAAATATTTTTTTCTATTGAAATTATTTAAAGACCAGACAGGTTACTGGTATTGTCAGTAAAATTCTAAGGATAATACCAATATTTGGAAAACATTCTGAAGAATATTTTACCACTGACGAAGCTTCAAAATTCCTAGATTTTAGAATACACTAATAATTAACAAATAACTAATATATTAAGATTAATAAAAATTAAAAGGACAAAATATACAATCTGAAATTTAAATTCCATGCTGAATAATATATTAGTACCTACAATACACAAGTGACAAGTGACAACTTAAACAAATCAAAATGCATGTTTATCAAAATAGGTATGTAATTATAGTGGAATGCTGATAATGATTGGCCGATGCGGATGCGATAACAAACAAGTAGGTACCGATTTGTGTAATGGATGTGTTAAATTTGAATCCAATGAAAAAGTTGTTGTTAAACATCAAAAGTCTTCAATTCTGTATAACAACAACTAATATATTGTTGAGTGGAAACAGCTAATAATGGGCAAAAATAGGCAATATAAAGTACAAGTGTTGGCCGTGTATGGAAATCCATAGCACTTTGTGGACATCGATTTTATAAGTGGTGTCAAAAAGAACAAGCTCAATCAATAATCATGTGTTATATGTTAGTAGGTGGGTAATAGAAACTTATCTGTTATAGTAGTGATGTCTAACTCACGGCCCTCAAAAGTATTTTAAAGGTTTAAAATAAAATAAAATATTGTGTACCTACCTAATATGTGTAACAAAATTGTATTATTAGATTAAGATTGAGATAGTTCATACATTTATATTTGGTGGCCCGCTTGAAGATAAATGTTTACCAAAGTGGCCCGTCCGCGGAAAAAGGTTTGGCATCACAGTGTTATAGTATTATAAAAAATACCAGTGGCTCGGCCGGCGTTTGGTGTGCGCAGCTTTGCTAAAAACACATTCATCCAGGGGTCAGTGCACGCAGGAACCCAAAACGGGTGGCATTGTTAATGAAGTACGGTCAGCCTCAATCACCCCACCCACAACTAGCAAAATCAGTGACCTAACCGATGACCTGATACGAGGCCACCATAGAGCTTATATAGACTTCTACAGTTATACGTCGTGCCAAACCAGTCAGTGGCGCGGTGGAGTGGTACAGTCTTGGGAGCACAACAACAACAATAATAATTTTATTATTATATTATGTGAACGATTTTCATCCAGCCGACAGCAGCCAGCAGTTCCTCGGAAATTCCGTCCCGACAGAGCCGCGCTAAATATCGTCACCTAACCTCGAACGATCGACTTCGCGTCCGCCCCACCTATACCTCACAGAATTGTTACTGCTGCGCAGTTCGTCGTAATAGACGTACCGCTGTTGAATGCTCGCCGCCCTCAATCGTTTTTCATCGATTGTCAACTCTGGTTGTCCAGTGCGTCATCTATAGTCAGTGAATCTGGTTTTGGTAGTTACCTACTTATCATCGTATGCCGTCGGTCATGGAGTTGGAACTACAGCAGAACCCGAAAAATGACGTCCAGTTCTTGTTGGACAACGAAGTCGTGGGACAACACGAAGTTGAGTGAGTATACTCTGTATTTTACTATACAGTATACCAGTGGCTTAATTACGGGGAGGGGGGATTTTGGTATCGTATCCCCAAAATATTTTTTTTTTTTTTTAAACTATCAAACTATATTTATGTATTTATTTAACTGTAAAAAATAATCTTACAAATCATTAAAAGAACCAAAATCCCCATTTTGTATTTTAATAAACTACTGAGCAGTTGAATATTATTTTATCGTGGAGCGATGACCTCACATCAGCAACGCGCCAACGCCGTATTCCGTATTATGTATTATATATTATGTATAAATGTAAATGTGAATATTTAAATATTATATTGTGTACTTAATTATTTAAAATTGTTCTTGCATTTATACATTGCATCATCCGACGATTGTACGGGAGGTGAACATAATAATATAAGCTAATTTTTTTGGGAGGAGGGAGATAAATATTTCAATATCTCTCCCCCTCCCTCCCCAACAAACATGACTTAATTACGCCACTGCAGTATACAATAATATTATTATTGTTTGTTGTAGATTTTTTGGGGGAAGAAATGGTTGTCGTGTTTTTACTTAAAATGCCTTTTATATTTTCCCTGCAGAAAGGTGTTGAAAGAACGTAAAATATTTTTACGTAAAGCCGAAATGAATGACATCAGCCGAGATGATTGTTTGGCACAGATAAGGGCCGAGATACAATTGCTGGACGTCTGCAAATATAACATCAATGTAATATCACAACCCCCCGTGTTTTTGTCACACCAACTGTGCCATTAATAATAATATGACGTTAATTATTGTTTATAATTTCACAATAGCACCGTTGTATCGTAGTGGATGAAATGCCGTTGGTTAACGTCAAAGTTTATGACATGCTTATCAATCGTATAGACTCCTTGTATTTCAGTATGCTACAAATGTTCCCCATTAATTTGTCGTCACTGAAAGAATACATGGAATTTCGTTTCAACCACGTAAGTTACCGAAAAATGAATTAATAATTATTTTAAGAAGTAGGTAGGGGAACCTTGAGTAAGACGGACACTGGGTAAGATAGGACATCGCATTATCTCAAAAACTAATATGTTTACATAATATCTCTCGTGAACATTTATTTTAAGTGATGGTGACACTGTCATTATAACTTTTCACATTAATGTTAACTATATTTGATGACGAAAATACGATGTTTTAAAAAAAGTCATTTGTCGACGTAAATTATTTGCAATTACTCATAGTTGTTAGGTTAATACATATTTATTTATTTCTTATAGTGATACACTATGGTTTTAGTACATATAGTTGCGCATTTAATGGTTTAATTTGTAATGCAGTGCAATTTATATTGTTTACTTTAAAAGTACCTAAGTAATATATATAATACACTTTGGGACAAGATGCGATATTCAGTTAGGTGCAAAATGGTATAGCCAAAATAAATGATTTCCACCTACTGTAATATAATTGCAAGTATTTCCTGGCAAGTGAATAATAGATCTATTAACTATTAAGTAATTTTATATATATACAATTTATAGCCTAACATTGACAAAATACGTAAAAATGACGAAAATGTGCAATTTATTATGAGTTAGAAATTCATAAAAATTTTTCTTTTTATATTTAAGGTTTGAAAATGTAACACACGGTTTCTCATAAGATTGCCTAAGATTATCAAAAAAAAAAAAAATATCTAATACCAAGTCAAATTACATTTTTATGACCGTTTGTAGTTCACATTTTTAAACATTGGATATTCACGCAATTTCTCATGTAGCGATTTTCTTATTTTGTTGCAATTCAAAAACGAATAACTGTAGATGCATGGAAATTTCACTGAATGTGTATATTAGCATTTTCTATACACCATCTAATTTTGAATATATTTTGACCGTTTTTGAGCTTTTTATGGACCATTTAAATTTTAAATTTTTTAGTTTTTTTTTTTATATAAATAACAATAATATTTTATTTGTTTGGCCAAAAATAATGAAAATTATATACAAGGCTCCTGATATATTGTTACAATAGCAATTGAAAAATATTAAAAATACATAGGCACACTTTTTTTTTATAAGCATTTAAAGTTCGAATTTTTACAAAATTCATCAAAATCTCGAAAACTATCAACCATTGTAATTAAACAATTATAAAATGATCAGTTTTTATAATTAAGGTTTGAAAATTGAAAACAAAGATTTTAATAAATAGTACATACTGTAAACAAAAAATCTAAAAAATATACAAACACAGTTATTTTTTACAGACATTTTAAGTTCAAATTTGGACAAAATTACATGTTAAAATCAATTTTAACGAGTAAAAGTATACATTATAATATTTTTCTAGCATCACTGATAATTTTAGGTTAGTAATTAAATAATATGAATAATGTTAATTCAACTTAGCAGCTACCGTAAAATAACAATATCAATATAATTTAAAATATCCTAGACTGACATACCGTCTCCGCTCAGAATCGTTTTTCGTATACAATGATATCATATCATTGAATTCAAATTTAATACCATCCATTATACAGTGATCTATTTGTAAACTACTGTACAGCAGAGCGACATCCGATTGACCCTCTTTTTTTTATTATTATTTATTTATTTATTGTTAAAATCTCATTTTTTGGAGGCCCTACCTTTAATTGTTGGCCTCCCATTGGCCCTACCGAGCAAAAAATCCTGGTGCCGCCACTGCTTATACTACTCAAGCTGTTCATACATAAGAAAAATGTTTTTTTTTTGTTTTGTAATTATGAATAAACAGTATTTATTTCACAAATATGTTTAATTTTCCTTGATTTAATTTACTTATTAGATAGTAAACATAATAATTAAAAAGTGATATAATATACATTAGTAATTTTTATTTTCAATCATTTATGTTTGCAAATATAAATAATAACAAGATCTATTTTGCCGTCACATATTGTTACCATATATCTTTAATATGGAACTCACAAAAAAACCACGAAGATACAATATTTAAACAATGTTAATTCATTATTAAAACATGTAAATTATATATGTGAACAATATTGCATTGATGTGTAGGTTTAAATGCTTATACAAAAAAACTGTGACTGCATTTTTAATATTTTTCAACTACTATTGTACCGAACAATGTATCAGGAGCCTTGTATTACATTTTCAAGCTTTTTTACTCAACGAATACAATTTTATTGACATTAATTGAAAAAGAAACTAAAAATATTGGGAACTGAATACATCCGTAAACAGCTCAAAATGATCAACAGAACAGTCAAAATATTTTCAAAATTTTATCATGTAGGTATATAGAAAATGGTTATTTGTTTTAGAGTTACACCAACAACCAAAATTGATTTGGGGACGCGTAAAAACCTGGAATGTTAAACTCTGGAATTTAATACCTGGACAGTAGAAATCTGGACTGTAAAAATCTGGACAGTAAAAAACTGGAATTTAAAAATTTGGAATCTGTAAAAATCTGGACTGGACAAAACTGGACCGTAATATTTTGGACCACACACGTATATTAAAACATATTCGTTTTAAGGGGATATGAGTAGGCCATAAATATTAATTTTAATGTTTTTTGGGATAGACCTTTAATTTTTAATACATTTTAAACCGAACAGTTATATTGGTCAAAAGAGAAACGTGTGTATTTTAAATAGATTAAAAAATCAAAACTAATAGTATGATACTAGTAACAACGGTTGTACAAAAAAATAAAAATATTATATAAGGTAAGATTAAAAAACAAATAACGTTTTAATCTACCACAATTTGTTACCTCTTCAATTACCATCCTCATGTTCCTTATTCAAAAACTAAGACTATAAAGTATAAACAAAAACAGAACGTAACTATAATGTATACCTATTGTATAGTAATAATTGCATGGATATTAGATGGGTAGGTATTAATGTAAAAGTATGAATTATTAACTATATGTCAGAAAATAAAAATCAGCGTTGGGCAAATAAGGTCTATAGGATAAGCAGATGATTAAAGACTGTATAAAATATTATATTTATAATTCAAAATTAATTAACTTCAATACATCATTATGCCTAAACACTTAGGTATTGGATTTTTCAATGCTAAAGGATTAAAATGAGGAGCATTGATGTAAAAATTCAAAATAAATAAAATCTGACTAAGTAAAATGAATCATACTTGATAAGTAAAATTCAATCAGTATTTATAAAATAATTTACCTAATTTTATATCTATAAACATCAATCATAAAGTTTTTTACCGAACAATGACAAACAGTATGAGGTAAAATTAAAGTAAAATTATTAATTCAACTTAGCAGCTACCGTAAAATAACAATATCAATATAATTTAAAATATCCTAGACTGACATACCGTCTCCGCTCAGAATCGTTTTTCGTATACAGTGATATTATATCATTGAATTCAAATTTAATACCATCC
The DNA here is from genome assembly GCA_027563435.1 of Nasonovia ribisnigri. Taxonomy (NCBI): domain Eukaryota; kingdom Metazoa; phylum Arthropoda; class Insecta; order Hemiptera; family Aphididae; genus Nasonovia; species Nasonovia ribisnigri. The sequence goes on along the minus strand of JANEHU010004296.1, from coordinate 135,539 downwards.
AATATACAGTGACCTACTTGTAACCTACTGTACAGCGGACCGACATCCACTTGACCCCTTTTTTTATATATGATTTTAACATTTGTCCCATCATTAACATGTCGTGTCCCTTCTTTTCTCGATACTAGGTGAGATGAGACACTTTGATTAAATAAGTTAAAAAAATTCTCAATATTTTTCTAAAAAAGTTTTTGGATTAGGAATTTTAGGAATCAAAAACCGTTTCATATTATTTATTAAATGTACACTGTAACGACAACGACCATTCGGGATTGCGAATCGCACAATACTGATAATTATAGGTAGATACTAGGTAAATGCTTAAAATGTTTATGAGTTTAATCGTGAAACTAAATTTCCAACAAAACTTTATCTCGAGAATTTTGTAAGCAACGATTTTATCGTTTAACTATTTTTCAATATTATTGTTACTTATCGTCTATCGACTGGTGCGATAGTCCTAATGATATTTTAATGACGTCGCCGTCCTGATACAGACCAATTATTTGATGTTATAATAATATTATACTGTTGTAAAAACGTGTATAAGTGTCTGAATATATTATTTTTAATATGATTGGTATTTTTCTAGAGAAAATCTGGGTAGGCCCGGGCCTACCAGGCCTACCTACTGGCTACGCCTCTGCAAGTATTCAACCGTTTTTAAAGTGGAATAATATTTTCTATTTGTTTTTAGAAAAATCGTAAATTCTCAATAGTAAATTCAGGCCCTATTTTTTATTGAACACCGACACAAAGTGTGTAGTCCGAAATTGGAAGTGTGCAATACGGATTTGTGAAGTGTGTACTAATAAATATAACTACTGGCTACTACCTAGTACGTGTACCAACTAAACATTTTTGAATTTTTAATAAAGAAAATCTTTTATGATACGAAAAATAAAGTTGTTTTCATTTTTTCATTTACATTTTACCAAATTTATTTTTACTTCTGTCCTTTGAATTTTGAATAGTGAACATGACGGATAGATAGGTAACTACTATCGTGAAGGAGACATTACGTCATATTTTTTTAAACATTTTATCGATGTGGCAATGTATATAGTATATTATATGTATAAAAAATAATAGATTATAGGTACCTATGATTAACTGATTACTGAGGTTAAATAAGTAAACAATTAAAATTAAAATTAAAATTAAAAAAAGTGGGCAAGTGGTGTCGCTCTGCTGTATAGTAGGTTACAAATTGGTTACTGCAATGGATGGTGTTAAATTTGAATTAATGATATAATATTATTATATACGAAAAACGTATCTGAACGGAGGTGGTATGTCAGTCTAGGATATTTTTATATTTTATTTATATCGTTATAAGCTTATAACGGTTATTACGGTATTACTAGTGTATAGTAGACGACAGACCACGATTTCGATAAAATCGAATTTATTAATTTAAGTGATGGTAATTAATGGTGGCAACTTATAATATTTGAAAGTATAATATTATTACACACTATCAGTAGTTGTGGTCGTGTTGAACGTTCGGACGTATTCCATATTTTTGTATCAACAATAATACATATAATTTATTACATGGGCAAATATATTAGTATATTAGTATCATTGTATACGTAAAACGATTCTGAGCGAAGACGGTCTGTCAACCTAAGATAAATTACTATAAGTATGCTTGATGATATTATTGTGACTTAAGTTATTTATTTATCTATTTACGTGGAACGTTGTTTTAATATACAGTACTTAGCTAAAAAAAATGGACATAGTTTTATCAATTTTTAACTACAAAATCATTTTTTAATTTTGTCAAAATTTGTACTTAAAATACTTATATAACAAAATGTATGCCTATGTATTTTTAATATGTTCCAACTGCTATTGTAACAATATACTAAAAGCCTTGTATGCATTTTTCACGCTTTTTGGTCAAATAAATACAATTTTATTGATATTTATAGAAAAAAACTAAAAAAATTTAAATTTTAAATTGTCCGTTAACAGCTCAAAATATTTTCAAAATTTTATGGTGTATAGAAAATGAGAATATAAACATTCAGTGAAATTTCCATGCATCTACATTCTACAGTATTCGTACAGTAGTCCTATCTTAATCAAACACATCATAACTGAATGCCTTTCATATGAAACGGATATACGGGAAGCAGGCATATCAAACATTCTATCAGAAGCCCTCCACTCAGACAACATAACGCACATGATAACCTTTTTTACTAAGTCCAACCTTATCATTAGTATTTAATATGTAACTTATATAATATGTAAATAATTTAGAGTTAAGCTCTCTGTTGCCAATGGCCATAGTTGCCGAGGCTTAATTCAAATAAAATAAAAAGTATTCGTTTTTGAATTACAATATTTTTTTTCTTGGTAAAAGTAGACAATTTTATGAGAAATCTTGTATTATATTTTAAAAGAAAAATTATTGTGAATTTCTAACTCAAAATGATTTGCAAATTTTCGTGATTTTTACGTATTTTGTTAATATTTAAATTTTAAATGCTTATAAAAAATATTGCTTTGTGATATTTTAAACAACAAAATATTTTTAATATTTTTCATCTGCATTTGAAACAATATAATCGGAAACTTCTATTAATTTTTCAAGCTTTTTACCCAACAAATAAAATTTAATTGACACTTGTAGAAAAAAAAATTTAAAAAATGGTTGGGTAAGTAGATGTCTCTCTGCTGTACAGTAGGCTACAAGTGGGTCACTGTAAAATGGATGGTATTAAATTTGATTTCAATGATATAATATCATTGTATACGAAAAACGATTCTGACCTGAGACGTTTGTCAGTGTGGATATTTTATTTCATAACTATATTGTTATTTCGTATTATTAATACGGTAGTCGTAAGTTGAATTAATATTATAAAATTACAACAAAATAACTAAAATCGTTATTCTTAGTTATTTAATATTTAATTTTGTCAAAATTTGATCATAAAATAGCTCTAAAAAAACTGTATGTTTACATTTTTGATATTTTTTAGTTATAGAATAACCTACTTACGTGGAACTTTGTTTTAAATTTAAAATTTGATAAATGTTTTCAAAAATCAAACTTTAAATGCTTATAAAAAAAATTTGTGAATATATATTTTTAATATTTTAAACTTCTATTGTAATAATATATTAGTATCCTTGTATTAAATTTTCAAGCTTTTTGACCCAATGAATAAAATTTTATTGACATTTATAAGAAAAAAAACTAAAAAACTGTAAAAATAATATGTCCGTAAATAGCTCCAAATTAGTCAAAATATAAATTTTATGTTATATAGAAAAAGAGATTATAAACTATTTCGTTAAAATTTACATGTATCTATACAGTCATTCGTTTGAAGAAATGGAGTAAACATCGCATGTTGTAAAAGTACGAACTTCAAACGGTCATAAAAATTTAATTTGAGTTTCAGGTGGAAATTTTTTTGTTTGAAAAAGGTAGGCAAACTTATGAAAAATGTTAAACTAAATGTTCAAACATTAGATTTAAAAGGAAAAATTTTTATGAATTTCTAACTGAAAATAATTTACACATATTCGTGATTTTTACGTATTTTGCTAAAATTTGAACTTTAAATGCTTATAAAAAAAAATTGTAACTATAGATTTTTAATATTTTTCTTGAGTTATTGTAACAATATATTAGGATCCTTGTATTAAATGTTCAAGTTTTTTTATTCAACAAATAAAATTTAATTGACATTCATAGAAAAAACATAAAAAAAGGAAACTGAGTATGTCCCGTAAACAGTTCAAAATATTTTGAAAATTTTATCGTCTATAGAAAATGCTAATATAAACAATCAGTGTAAATTTCATGTATTTGCTGTCATTTTTTTAGAGTTATACCAAAATCCAAAATCGATTTTGCGAAAAATTCCCGTTTTTTCTTAATTGTCTTGTTTTTCCCTGCCCTATTGAAAACGGTTTGTAATTTTAAAAAATGACCTCCCGAAGAACCAAATAGTTTTACTTTCCCATCAAACAAGGTAGGTACTGTTGAAGAAAATCGAAGCATTATTTCGACTATTTATCATGTACACAGACAAAAAGGAAACAAATTTTTAAATTAAAAAAAAAACACATTGTTGTAAAATTAATATATTAATCGCTCCGCTCAGAATCTAAAATTATTGACGAAGAATTAAAAATAAAAAATATAACTAAATATGTCACAATAAGATAGGTATGTCGAAAATTTGAACTAATCCATTTCGTTACATCATACAAAAAAGCTGCTGTATACCACAGTTGAATTATTATTTCTGTGATATGATGTTTGAATTCTCTTATATTAATAAAAAGTTATGCCATATATTTTACTTATTATATATATGTATAAGCTTTAATTAATTTTTTTTTGTGTAATTTTGATGCTTGTATCGTATTGCTAAACCGAATTCGCCAGTAGAATCATACTATACTATTCTGAATACTAGCGGAAGGTAGTCCCGATAACCAGAAATTATTTTTAAAAAAATTAACTTTATATTAAATTAAATTTGTGTAATATTTAAAATGTTGATCTTCGTCCAGCTGTTACAAAATTGTATTCCATTTAGCAAGTCTAAATGCATCATACGGGGAATCACATACCAATTATCAATTCAATTTTAAATGATATTATATGATACATAAAATTAAGTATTTGTTAAATGTTCATAATATTAGTGTTATTTGTTTTTATATTTAAATCTCATGAATATATTTTTTAAGTTAGTAAAATAAAAATTTGTTTCGTATTTACCAAATAATATAGTGTAATTTGATTAAAAAAAATATATAGATGAGGAAGTTGTACATAAGTTTGGGGGGGGGGGGGGCTCGGCTCTTCATGTCAAATCTTATCATTGTAAGTGTAGTACGATATTTTGAAAAATAGGGGCTGCTCGTTTTGTAGGTAAACAAATTGGTAAAACCAAAACATTATAATTAGTATGTGAAATAATTTATAATTTTCAGAAAACATATATCAATGACAAGACTTTGTTGCGTAAACTAATGTCGAATAAGCACAACGATCCCGAAGTGTACAAATTAGCAGCAATGTTTGAATACAGTAAAATGGGCAATGTCGAAGCCGCTAGACTGTACTTTTCAGAAGGCCTAAAATATCACAAACATTGTAAAATATTACACATTGAAGAATTCGATTTAGAAGTCCAGTACATTGAACATACTAATGGTCAGTCACTTCCTACAGCATTGAGGAAATATAAAAACCTGGTTAAATGCTTCAAAGGTGACTTCGAATTTCATATAACATTGATGGATAAAGCATTGCAATTTAATACAGTTTGGGAATTGCAATATCATGTCGTAAGGTATAAAATCAATTTTAGAGTATTTAATAGATTTGGTAGTTGAATATCAATATATCAATATACGTATTGCACAGGGATATGTTTGACGAATACAAACACAATGAACGGATGTGGAAAAAGTTGGCTGAAATTAGCTTTGAAGGTTATATTTTTAATCACGATTTGGAACTGTTGAACTTTGACCGGAATTGTCAACGCAGGCTTTTGTAAATATTTACATAGATTTTTTTTTTACTTGTTATCTACCTATATAGTACCACCTAATGGTTTTAATTTTTTTAGATATTCATTCAAAGCATTTGATGATGGTTTGAAAGAAGAATGGACACCTATTAAACGTACACTGTTATGGGACTTGTTCATTGACCATGTAATTGGTATTTGGAAATTATATGGAGGGAAAAATGAAGTAATTGTTAGATATATGAATGCAATCATGGAGCAAGTGTTTCAAAAAGCGCATGATGAAGGATGTTTACATAAAGCAGAACATTATGCTTATTGGGTGAGTTTTACGTAGCAACATTACTAACTTCTAATTACCTATAATAATAAAATTGTTTTATTTTGTTTAGGCTGAATATACCTACAAGGATTGCAATGAGATTTTATCAAAAGCGATTGAGTTGAATAAAAGTGATCCAAAAATTTGGATTGAATTATCATCAATTTTTATTGAATGGAGACGTCCTGAAATGGTGTTTAAAGTTTTTATAGACGGTGCCAAGTCGCTGGGATCAGATGCAATGCCACTGTTTCAAATGACGGAAAAATATTTAACTAATTCCGACCAAAATGTGGTATAATAATTAAATATTAATTAACTTTGGACAGTGGAAATCAATACTTTTTATTACCTATTAACTTTTGATAGTTCCAAAATATTTTTATTTACCGTATCCTGATTAGATTCCTACATTCTTATATCTATTTAAAGTTCTAATTATGCTACAACCTATAATTATCAATTTATTAGTTAAAAAACCTTGGTAAGAAATATTGAATATTATACCTAACTACCTCCAAAATAAATTGTCTTCTTTAAGGTCATGTAGTTAAATATAATTTAATATTACTAAGAAATATTAGTAGGGCCAAGTAAAAATGTCAATTTTATAGAAATAGGTTATATAAGTGTACCTATATAAAATATACAAATTCAATTAATATATTAATATTATTTGAAGTTTAATCCATATAGGTAGGTAATAAACATATTTTTTTTAGCTTCTTGAATTTTACAACGAAGCCGCATATACTTCAGACACCAACATCAGTTTAGTATTCAGAGTAAATTTTTTGAAATGGTTCATGAAACGAAATTCGTTATGTGCTATTCGTCAATTGTTCAAAAAATTGATTATTTTGGATCCGCCTTCTAAAGATTTGTACGTTGAAATGCTTTCTTATGAACAATCTCTGCGTACCATTAATGAAGATCATATCGGTAAATTGTACAGCGATGTATGCTATAAATTGGGATTGGGACATGGAGATGTTGGTAAGTATAAGCATCGAATTTGTGACCTACATCAAATTCCAAGGTTAATGCTGATAATAAATATTTTACTTATTTGATATTCCTTCCTATTTACAGAGTTATGGGCTAATTATATTCGATTCGAGTACAAACATGTTCAACGATCTACAGCAAAGAAGATCTATGAATCGGCTTTGCCGTTTTTGGGACCAGAGTTATTTAAGGCTTTGACAATAGAGTATGAAAACATAAAAAAAGAATCTATGTAGGTATAACTGAAAATGTAATTGCAGATCATACCACATTAATTCATGTTATATTTTGATATTTAGCAAAAATAACCTTATTATACATCAAGGAATTATTGAATTTGATGAAGAATAGTTTAAATAATAATCTAGTAACTTATATCAGAGTAACCTAGAGTATAATGGAGCATGGGCTGAAATTAACTATTATGTATAAATAATTTAATATTGGCCATCTAGTCAAACTTTTTTGTTATCATGATATTTTTATCAAAGTTAAACGCGATAAAAACATTTCTTGATATTTTGTCGGCAAGATGAGATAAATTACCTATTAATTTTATTCGTTTGATGTAATATTTAATGTACCTATTTTAGAAGTAGTGATTGGTATTATATATTGGCTCTTATATTTAAAAAAGTTGATATTGATTTAATTTAATTTGTTTTACTTAAAATATATATTTTTAATTTTAATTTTTTATTTGTGATATTTTCTGTTCTTCTTTCTTTAAAAAAATGATTTTGTTTTAATTTCATTTATTTTACAGTTATTTAATTTTGAAATATAGAATTAAATCATAACCGATATTTAAGTTACAGGGTGTTCTTTGAATAAAATACATTTTTCTATAGTAAATGTATTCAGTCGTTAAATTATTAGTGTGCCATTATACCCCAGGTTACTACAGGTATACACATTACTTAGAACCAGCTACCTATTAAGAGGACGCTACACACTACATGTATTGTATCCGTTTTACAAACGTACACATGGCAAATTTTTCATTCGCAATACATTCTACTCTGTAAATTCTAAAATAAGAGTGAATTGATCTGTTATCAAATTTAAAGATGGGGGGTACCTATCTAAGGGGTAGTTTTATTATTAGTTTTATTAAGAAACAAGTCATGACCTTTTTAAAACTGTACATTTTTTGTAAATTTTAAAATTATCATAACTTAGTTAAAAATAATATAAATACAATTTTCCGATATGCCCTAGACAATAATCTTACCTTTAAATTTTATAAGAGGGCATCCACTCTTATTTTATAATTCATAGGGTAAAATGTATTATTAACGTAAAATTTGCTACGTTGTACGTTTGTAAGACGGAGACAATACATGCAGATATGACGTTCTATTAATATTTTAATAAATGTGCTTATAGTAGTTAAATATAACCAATAAGTTATAGAATATAATATATCTTACCTATTTATGTAATTTGCAAAATAATTTCCTTACTAACATTATATCGACAATTAATTGTTTTTAGATGTTTTCAATATTTGACAATTAAAAATGTATTCAATTTATTAAATATACTCATAATCATATTACGATTGTAATACTTTATATTATCGGAGTAAATTTAAATTCCCGTGTTGAGCTGATATGTATTTTTTTTCTTATACATTATATTTATGTTGCCTTTGATATAAAATAGTTTGTACCTAATTAATACATTATTATTGATTATAACTTATAATACTAATATAATAAATTAAGAAAAGTCCTTTAGTTATTATGGAAAATCTACAACCAGAAATGTTGATGTTAATTCCAGTGGCGTCATTTGAGGGGGGAAGGGTAGGCATTTTCCCACCATGGTCATTTGCGAGCCGCTATCAGGCCGAATATGGGCTAGTTTTGGGCCTTCATGTAGTAGCTAATATATAATATATTTAGGTATCCCTCTACATATATATTTAGTCATTGTAATCTTTCAAAAAATGAGTTGGGTATACCTATGGTAGTAACTACGACCACAATTATATCAGATAACCGTGATAGTACCTAGTAAGTATAAAATTATGTGAAAAGGCTATTTGCATTGAGATAAAAATACAATTGCAATGTAATGTAATTGCTAGTTAGTGATTTTTTCAGTTTTATTATAGGCTGGTCAAAACTTTTGCACCCCCCCCCCCCCTCAAAAACTGAAATGGCACCACTGGTTTATTCACAATGCATTTTGGTTATTATAAAATTAAGCACAAACATTTTTAATTATTCAATTATATGTGTAAAATAATTCAATATATTTTAATTTAATTGATAAAATTTAAAAAAATCGAAAATATGTGGATTGTACGCCATTGTAGTTTAGTAAAGTTGTTATGTATACTGACTTATTTATTCATTTTACCTGTAATTTAATATTTGGAGTCATTAAAAAAATAGATAGATTTAGATATTGTATAAATAGATGCCTTAGCAGTAGGTTTATAGCGAGATATGGTCATTGTTCTATTCCGATTCTATTCACCTTACAAGGAATATATGTAATTTTACATCCAATAACTTATGAGTTTTTTTGTTGAGCACCATTAAATTGACAGGACATACTATTTGCAAAATCATATGACTGAAAAACTAGATTTTGAAGATCTAAATTATTGGTACGTAAGGTTACTAAGATTTCATTAGCCATTCCTTTGCCGATCTTGTCTACAATTTCACGGACTTCAAGCAATCTTTCTCCTGGCTTTCCTTTATCGATAATAGAACGCACTACAACAGATAAATCTGGTGTTGTATCTGCCATCACTCAAAATTGCCTTGCGTCGTTAAATTTTTTTGTAATATTGCTTTTTATTGAATTTTTTAAAATATTTATAAATTCATTTTGAGATTTGGGACTCATATAATTGAAGTGATTTGGTCTAAATTTAGAAGAATCCAACCACTCTTTCAGTATTGGACAATGTCTTTATATAAGATATATTATTTGTTTGGAATTACCATTTTCATCGTTAGCGGGACCTCTAAATGCAAAACCCTGTCTACCAAGGGTTTTGACAACATCGAGTACCATGGATTATTAGTGTGAAAAGCATGACCTCGTTCTTCTTAAATCAATTTTTGTCTTTTATTTTTATAATGCATTATGTCAATATGATTGTTTTTCTTCATAAAATTACAAAATTCATAAAGTGTTGCTTTATGTGCTTCAGAACTTAAATGTTTATTTAACTTAGGGTTGCCAACTTTCAATTTGGAAAATACCGGCCCAAGTGTAAGTAAAAAAAAAAAAAGGTCATAATTTCAGTAAATTTTTATTTGATAGAAGTATAATTGATAAATTGATTTGATATTAGTATAATTAATAAATTGAATGATATATTACATAGTTTTAAAATAATAAATTTAATAATATTAATATTACATTATGATAAAATAATTAAATAATTAAATAAAGTAAAGTAAATTATAAACTTTTAAATGTATATTTAGCGGTATTTTTCACGGCGTTCAATAAATTTTTTTCATTTTGTATTTTTTCAAAGAACTCCGAACAATAATAATATGTTAAGTTATTTCTTATAACTAATTCAGCTTTAACAGTATCAACTCCTAAACGATTGCGCTCGTCTGTCCACAAACTGTTCATGTGGCTAAAAACGCGTTCAACAAATGCATTGCTACACGGTACCGAAAATACATACTGCACGATTTGTTTAATATTTTTTAATTGTGCAGTAGATGATCGGAAAAATTTTACCCATTTTTCCGAACTAGTGAGTTCTGTGTTATTTAGGATATCATTTGGTATTAATTTTATAGAATATTAATATTAATTAACAGAAGCATTATCAGCGCCATAATATATTATTATGTTTATTATATTTTGTATATCTAAGCCTAGAGATTCAATTGTGGAAGTAATCGTGTTAAAAATTGATTGTGACGATTCGTTCGGTTCCTCGTAAAAGTCTAAAAGATAATCTTTCACTCCATCTTCAAAATTAAATAATCTAACCGCTAATGGAAAAAATTTTCTATTTCCCTTATTTGAAGCGTCTGTAGATACAGAAAAGGGGATCGAAGGATATTTAAGTTGTGTTACTGCTTTTTCAACAGCAAACGGACATAGTACATTTTTGACGATAGCTTCCATTTTAGTTCTACCCAGGTGGATTTTGTTAGCTATCGTTGAATCTGAGAAATGTTTCGACTCTAATTTTACTCCACAATCGCTGGAAAGATAGCTATGATAATGTTTAACTATATGAAAACACTTACTAATTTCAACGGCTGCTATTTTGTCTTCATCTTTACAATTTTACGTTGGAAAAAACTGTTTTATGAGTGACGATTTATGTTTAGATTTAACGGATTCCTCGTGTTTTTTTGACTCTTGATGTGTTTTTACAGCTTTAACACCATCATACTTCACACTAAAAACTGTCTGATATTATATACATCGCGCTTTATTCGGGTCATTGTGTTTAGCAATCCAATCAGAAAATATTTGATCTTTTAACTATTCATCGTTAAAAACACAATTACGATTTCTTTTTTTCGTTTCATTCATTTTAAAAATACGTTTGTCTCGTGTATATACAATCTAAACCGAACAGTCCGAACAGAATGACGAAACTGAAATCTTTGAATTGTCTATCGACAATCACATATTCACATACGATAACTGACAAGTCGACAATGGCATAGTAGGTACAAAGGTACATACTAATCAATAATCATATACCTACTACTTATAAAAGTGTCAAAGTTGACGATAGACATCTAATGTCATTAAGATTATATAGGTACGATTTGACAGCAATATGATAACCAATATTACAAAAACGATATAATATTAATATATATATATCGAAACTCTCGTTCAGATAATTTTAAAATTATTATTTTGAAAATACCGGCTTTTTATTGGTTAATACTGGCAACCGGCTTTTTAAGTCTAAGGATGTGAATTACCGGCCGGGCCGGGAAAATACCGGCCGGTTGGCAACCCTAATTTAACTTTCCAACGTTGTTTTTACCATTATTACCTAAGAGAGATAGCCATGTGACGTCACAAGATCACACGGCGCGGTGGCAGGTGAATTACGATTGAGAACGCTACTATTGAGAACGTTATTTTTGGTGACACGACTGAGAACGCTCGATTTTTTTCCAACGATAATTTGAGCACGATAATCTGTCGATATTTATCAGACTTTTGTCGGATTAACCGGATGTTATTAGTAACTTAGATACCAGATACGAAAAAAAAGTCGTATCGTACAAAAGCGCCAAAATCCTAGGTATCTGTGAGCCACGGTTGATATAAATTAAATAACAGATATTAAATTTAGAACTATATCGTTCAAAAACTCCAAACGCTTAATCTTAATCGACAAATGTATTAGGTATATGATTACCTTTTTTAAATTTACTATCGACATTTTTATAACGGATTTATTAATTTTATATTGATTTTCATGTATATTATAATTTACTATCGAAATTTTTTTTTAAATTTTTTAATAACTACCTATACTTATATAAAATATTAATTTTGGCGCAAATGCTATGTCATTTTTGTACCTTTGGCGCTTATGTCATACAGCCGAGAGAATGACGGTTAGGCGTAGCAATATACCTCCTCATCTTATTTGTTGGTTGTGATGAACTTAACGTTTTTTTTTACTTTAATTTTTCGATTTAACAATGATTTGTTGTCGTGTAATATTGAGAACCTAATAAACGTAATTGTTCAAACTGCCGCCTTTTCTTAATCTATACTTTGCGGCTGGTGTGCGGACCTAACCGCATTATGAGACAGGTGATCTAGAACTTTGGACCCCCTTTCCCCCGTGCCAATCGGACGTCGTTTTCCGCGCCACTCTCTGTCTATTGTCGACTGCTGTACGGTGCCGATGCACAACGGCCGTCCGCACATCCATATTGCCGTTTTAGAGTGCACGTGTTTTCCACGGTACGTTTGTGTAGTGTCGGCTTTGAGAGTCTTGTTAGTTGTCAAAGCTGGGATTGTGTCGTCGGTCTTACGTTTGCCAATCGCATGAACCATTCCGGCCGTTCATCAGATTTGACGAAGCGTTTAAATCATTCTCTCGTGACCTCGTGTATGACTTGGCAACTATCAGTGGCGGATACGAGGGGGGGGGAGGTGGGGCGACCGCCCCCCCCTTGGCCGTATTTTTTCCGTTATTTGTATATCATAAAATTGAGCTGAAAAAGTGAAAACTAATATTTTTATTGGTCTGGATACTACTAATAATTTGAAATTTCACACAATGAGCCCGCGTAAAAATATTTCCCGTTTTTTTTTCCCCCATTCTCCGTTATGATTCTTCCTAACCTGCTTAATGTTCATAATAATATAGAAACGCTACTTCTCGAACACGCGCTGCTGGTGTTGTTATTAACTTATCGCCACCGTTGTTGTTTTCGCCTGCTTATCAGTTATCACAATTTGAAATGGATTGTGCCGATTATACCAATTATAATATTTTATTTTTATAAAGGTAGGTATTTTCATTAGTTTTCTTTGTGATTACACTAAGTACTTATTAATTTATCGACTAACGACAAATACCTACAACATGGCATAACCGTTACTCGTTGATTTTTAGTTTTTAATATATTTTCTTACAACTAAAATGAAACGTAAAGAAAGATCTGGTCCAATAGACAAATTTATTCAAAAAAAGATCAACAGTATTTCAACTGTTTCAAGTACACCAAGTGAGTACATTGAGTAAAACAAATCTTAAAAAATATTTATTAACTAAGTAGGTACCAGGTACCAATGTACCAAACACCAATATAAAAACATATTTATTACTTAGTTTTTCCTGACGTTCCTGTATGCGAAAATAATTCTGTTATTGACGACAATATTAATTGTATTACACAAAGTACTAATGATGATATTTTAGAAAATAATCAGACATATTATGGTGAGTACTGAGTAGAGCACCTTCTATATTGAATGTATTTAATTTTTGTGTGGCAACTAAATTAAAAACTGATTTCATATCTGTACAATACAAATTACACAAAAAAGGTTATAAATTATTCATTTGTAATATATATCCTAATCTGTGTAGTTTTGAAAAAAAAACAATATTTTTGAATGTACTTAGGAGGTACCTAATTGTATTTATTGTTAACAATATATTGTGTTTAATTTTGTAGATAAATTGGACATTGGTAATTTTATTGATAAGAATAATGAAATGAGTGATTTTACAAAATATTCCATTCTCAAACGTTGTAATGTTCTTAAAGATTTTACCTATCCATTTTCACTACATTTGAAACAAGGCAAACAAGAAAAACGTTTTTAAGACCAAATCATTTTGAAAAATATCCTTGGCTTGAGTACTCACATGTAAAGTCTGGATTATTTTGTAAATACTGTGTAATATTTTTAGTGTCAACAAAAAGTGGTAGAAGAAATACTGAGCAACTGAAAAACCTTGTTACTGAACCATTAAAGAGTTTTGCAAAATTAACTGGTAAAGATGGTTATTTAGATAGACACAACAGCAATTTGTATCACAAAAACTGTAATCAGTTTGCTATTGACTTTCAAAAAACTTATTTAAATCCTGAAACTGTTGTTGTGAATATTTTAGATTCACAAAGAATAAAAATCATAAAAGAAAATCGATAACGTCTTAAACCTATATTAGAAACAATTATATTTTTAGGAAGGCAAAATATTGCATTTAGAGGACACAGAGACGATGGAAACCTTATGACAGAGTCCATTGTGAATGAAGGAAATTTTAGAGAGATGTTAAGATTCAGAATAAAAGCAGGTGATACTAGGTTAGAAAATCATTTAAAAACGTCAAATTCTAAAGCTACATATATTAGCTATACTATTCAAAATGAATTAATTGAAGTTTGTAAAAAAGAAATAACATTGCATATCTTAAACGAAATAGAACATGCTAAATTTTACAGTATAATGTTTGACGAGACGACAGATATTTCTAAAATGTCTCAAATGAGTTTAATTATTCGTTACATTTATAATGAAAAAATATATGAAAGATTCATTGCATTTATTGATTGCCATCACTATTTATACAAGGGACAAACTGTTGAAGAAATTGAAGAAGTTACTGTTGAAATTGAACCAAAAATAACTGGTGATATGCTTGGGTCAACTGTAATTAATATAATGTCTGAATTTGGATTAAATATTAATAATTGTATAGGAATAGCTACTGATGGGTGTACAGTTATGGTATCAACAACCAAAGGTGCAGTAAAAAAAATTCAAGAAACTGCAAAAAATGCACTGTACAGTCCATGCAGTTTTTTTTGATTTAATGCAGTTCGTAACTGTGTTGGTACAATGAAAGAAATAATATCATTTTTTAATGTATCAGCACAACGTCATTACATACTAAAAAATACACTTAAAGACCGCAATCATCTTATCAGCATTTGTGAAACTCGTTGGGTCGAAAAACATGATAGTATTTTATTGTTTCAAAAATGTTTACCTGTTATTATAGAATCATTGACAAGTATTTCAGAATGGGAAGATATGACATCTTCTTCAAAAGCTAATACATTTTTAAATACAATAAACTGTGAATTTATTATTTCTATGTACCTATTCATTATCATCTATATAATCAGTCACACACCATGCAAGTAAAATTCTGCAATTAAAAGATCAAGATATTTCATCTGCTATTGAAATTGTTAAAGATATTATATCACTTTTAAAAGAAAAACGCTCTAACGCTACAGATGTCTTTAATAATATATATAAAGAAAGTGTATGTATGATGAACCTTCTAGAAATTGAAATCAAAGTTCCTAGAATTGTTGAAAAACAAAAAAACCGACCTAATCCAACTAATTTAAGTAGCTTTGAAGACTATTACAGAACTACAGTATTCATTCCTCTCCTTGACAATGTAATTGATGACTTGCAGCATAGATTTCTAAATTGAAACAATTTAATATTACAATCGCTAATGAAATTAGTATCAAAAAATATGTCAGATTTTAATAATATTAATCAATTGGTTAGCCAGATAAGTGAAGCTGTTAAACACTTTTCATGTTTCACAAATGTTTGTGATTCAACCTTAAATTCAGAGCTGGAACTATGGTTTGTAAAATGGAAACGTCTAATAACTGAAGGTATCTTTTTCATTATTTGTAATGTTATTGAATTATATAATATAGTATTATACCTACCTGTAAATACCTTAAATACTTATAGTGACTTGCTTTTTAGGTAATGGAGTATCAATGATGCTAGCTTTAAATGAATGCTCTAGTGATATTTACCCAACTATTAAACAGTTGCTTATAACTATTTACACTTTGCCTGTAAGTGTAGCCTCTGCAGAGAGGAGCTTCTCTACGCTTCGCAGGTTAGCTTATTTTCTATAATTTTAAATTAAAATAAAATATGTTTTGCAATGCATATAATAGCATGAATGCATAACCTGTATACTTAGTTATATAATATTATATATATTATTTTAAAGTTTAAAGTTTCTAATTTATAAATAGTTATTATATAGCTATAATATATTGCTTGCTTGTTGCTTTAAATTTTATTAGATTAAAAACCTGGTTGAGGTCTCGAATGGGGGAAGAACGCTTAACTGGCTTAGCGCTTTTACACATTCATAGGGACATACAACTTAATGTGGAAGACATCATTGACAGGTTTGCTAAGGAGAAGAAAAGATGTATTGATATGATTTTGTAAACGAACCAGTAAAAATAAATTACTTTTATTTATTTATTGTTTATGAAGTTTATTTATTTCGTATTTATTTAGTTTTATAGGTGAAATAATGCAAATAATTTTAGCCTCCAATAAATTTCAGGTTATATAAAAAAGGTCATTTAATTTTTGAAAATTCGCCCCCCCCCTTGGTTGACCTCTGGATCCGCTACTGGAAACTATGTCCACGAATTGATGTTTTGGGTCATCCTCCCGTGAGTGTGTGTGTACTCATTCGATCGGGGTTCGTCCTGCGTGGTTCTTTATCGCACGTTTCAGCATCATCACCGTAAGCCAGCGTATTAAGTATTAA
This sequence comes from Nasonovia ribisnigri, assembly GCA_027563435.1. Taxonomy (NCBI): domain Eukaryota; kingdom Metazoa; phylum Arthropoda; class Insecta; order Hemiptera; family Aphididae; genus Nasonovia; species Nasonovia ribisnigri. The sequence continues at coordinate 118,633 of JANEHU010004296.1, read as the reverse complement.
TCAGCGTCGCCGCCGCCGCCGCCGCAATTATAGTCATCGTCAACAGCTGTGTCACCGCTTTATCGTCGCCGCAGGTATCACCAGTCACTGTTCAGCGCATATCAGCATCATCGCAGTTGTGGTATCGTTGTTATTATAATTCACTTGTTTCTTGTATATGTGTATACCTGTGTATACTATCATTATTCATAGGGTAACTTCATATTGTTATTAAGTGACTGATCAGAGAGACGTCTGTGACAGTTACATATTTGTATTAAACATTTGTATGCCATACTGTTATGATAACATATTATTATCATATATATTGTTGTAATGTTGGCATCACTGTCGTCCTCTCACATCACTCGCCTCTCTTTGTATTGTGTTAGTAAGTTGTTCGTTATGTTTTGATGTTAATAAAGACACTTCTTAAAATCGTGTGTGTTATATTTTATGTTGCAATTATAATATAAACACCTTTCAATCCAAATATAACATGGCATAGAACACGAGTTGGTCTCATACGCGAATCGATGATGAAATAGATTAAAACGATTAATCGGATAAACGACGATAAAAAAAAAAACGATGGCATTGGAATTCAATAAACCCAGTGGTTTGTGCCTCGAAGGAAACCTGTCTGAAAATTTCAAAATATTCAATCAAGAAATAAAAATATATTTTAAAGCAACAGAAACAGACAAAAAAGATAAAGATGTACAAGTGGCTCGATTATTAAATTTGATGGGTTATGATGGATTGAAATTGTACAACACAATCAAAAAAAGTGGAGAAGAGTCAGTTGAGTCCATATTGAAAACATTAGAAGAATATTGCATTCCCAAAACTAATGAAATCATTGAACACTTTAATTTCTTTAATAGAAAACAGCAGGAAGGTGAACAGTTTGATGTATGGTATACTGATCTGAAAAAACTGATTAAAGGTTGTAATTTTGGTGAAACTGAAAATAAAATATTGAGAACACAAATTGTGTTAGGAATATCTGACAAAGAAACGCAGACAAGACTTCTAAGAGATGATATAGAATTGACAAAAGTTGTATCGTACTGTCAATCAGTTGAACGTGCAGAAATCAATAGAAAAATGCTGACTTCAACCAATGAATCCGACAAGGTGATACATGAAGTTGGATACAAAACAAGATGGGAAAGCAAGGACCAAAATCAAAACAACACTTGGGTGAAGAACGGGAAGTGTGGAAAACAACGAAAAGCCAACTATTCAAATGGACATCAAATAAGTAAAACAGGTAATGAATTTAATAATATGATAGATTGTAATAGGTGTGGTTTAAAACATGTGTATGAAAATTGTCCAGCATATGGCAAATGCTGTAAAAATTGTAATGGGTATCATCATTTTGCTAAAGTGTGTAAAAAGAAAAGAGAATTTAATAAGAATGAAACGAAAAAAGTGCAAGAAATAGTGGTTGAAAATAGAGAAGAGGAGAATAGGTTTTCTGTAGAATCTGTACATAAGTTATGGTCGATTAAAAATGAATGGTTTAAAACGTTTAAAGTTAATGGTAAAGATATGAATTTTAAATTAGATAGTGGAGCTGAGATAAATACATTATCAGAAGTGGATTGTATAAATCTTGGTCTAAAAGAACTAATTAGAACTACAAAAGTCACACTAGAAGTATACGGTGGATTTAAAATGAAACCTATAGGTGAGGTTAAGACTGTGTTAACGCTAGGCGACAAAAATGTAGAGACAGAATTTATTGTAATTGATAAAGCTTATAATAGTAAATCAATAATTGGTCTAGCAATGCTTACAGAATTTAAGTTATTAAGAAATGTAGATTTGATTACAACCAAGAATGAGGAGTCTGGAAAAGATAGCTTTATTAAAAGAAATATTGATGTTTTTTAAGGTGTAGGTTGTTTCCCAGATGTATGTAAACTGAAATTAAAAAAAGGTGTAGTACCTAAGGCTAGTGTGGCAAGAAGAGTTCCAATAAAAATCAGAGATAGGTTGAAATTGAAATTAGAAGAACTTGTAAAAAAAGAAATAAAAACTCCAATGGATGAACCATGTGAAAGGGTAAACAATTTAGTAGTAGTACAAAAACAAGATTTATCGCTGAGAATTTGCCTGGATCCAAAAGTATTAAATAATGGCTTAGTAAGAGAGCAGTTCACAGTACCGACATTAGAAGAGATTACTCCAAAATTGGTTAGTAAAAAATATTACAGTGTTCTTGACTTAAAAGATGGGTATTACCATATTAAGCTAGATGAGAAGTCAAGTAAGTACTGTACGTTTAGTACACCTTTTGGAAATTACAGATTTTTAAGGTTAGCATTTGGATTGAATGTGGCACCAGAACTGTTCATGAAGCAGAATGAAAAATATTTTGGAGACATAGAAGGTGTAATTATATATTTTGATGACTTATTAATTGCTGCAGAGTCAGTAGAGCAACATGAACAAATTATGAATAAGGTTGTAGAGAGAGCTAGAAAATATAACATTAGGTTTAATATTACAAAACTGCAATATAAGTAGCGAGAAGTAAAATTCATGGGATTAATTTTTAATGAGAAAGGCATGAGTCCAGATAGTGAAAGAATAGAAGTCATTAAGAAATTAAAAAATCCTAGTAATAAAAAAGAATTACAGCAGATATTAGGTGTTGTAAATTTTTTGAGACAATTTATACCAAACATTTCAGAAATAATTAGCCCAATGAGAGATTTGTTAAAGAAAGATACAGCGTGGAATTGGACGGATGAGCACAAAAAAATATTGGAAATAATAAAAAGTTTAATTAGCGAAAAATCATTATTAGTACATTTTAATGCCAAAGAAGCAGTCCAAATACAGTGTGATGCGTCCAAAGATGCTATTGCATGCTGTTTATTACAATCAAATAAACCAGTATGGTTTGCTTCGAGATCGTTAACAGAGACTGAACAGATGTATGCAGTAATTGAGAAAGAGCTATTAGCTATTACATTTGCTGTAAAAAAGTTTCATTATTACATTTATGGTCACAATGAGGTTAAAATATATACAGATCACCAGCCGTTAGTGTCAATTGTAAAAAAGAATTTAGAGAAAATAGAGAACAATAGATTAAAACGATTAAAATTAAAATTAATAAATTATAACTTTACGTTAGAGTATTTGCCTGGGAGATATATGTACATAGCAGATTTGTTAACTAGAAATATAATACATAAAGAAGAGAAAGATGATGAATCATTGAAAGACTTAATACATACGGTGAAGGTTGCAGAAATAAAATATAGTACAGAAAAACTAAATGAATTAAAACTAGAAACAAATAGAGATGTGGTTTTACAAAGAGTGAAAGAGTATTATTCAAATGGGTGGCCAAACAAAATAAAAGAGAATAATGAGATAAATCACTTTTACAAATTGAAATCAGAATTGTCAATTGAGGATGGACTGGTATACTTTGAAAATAGAGTAATTATACTAAAAACAATGAGAAGTGATATGCTTAAAAAACTGGATGATAGTCATCAAGGCGTGTCCAAAACAAAAGAGTTAGTAAAACAACATGTTTATTGGCCAGGTATAATGTCTGATATTACTAATTTAGTATTAACATGTCCTATTTGTAATAAATACAATAGAAGTAATAAGAGAAATGAATTATTGAATCATGAAATACCAAATATACCATTTGATAAAGTAGGAGCGGATATAGCTCATTATGGTGGTAAGGACTATTTAGTGATTGTAGATTATTTTTCAAGATGAGTGGAAGTGAGTAAATTAAAATGGAAAACTGCAACAGAATTGAGCCGAAAGTGTAAGAAAATATTTGCAAGGTTTGGTATTCCTAGTATATTAATTGCTGACAACATGCCATTTAATAGTTTTCAATTTAGATCATTTGCTAAAAAGTGGGGGTTTCAAATAAATAAGACTAGTCCAAATCATCCTATTAGTAATGGATTTTCAGAAAAGTATGTTGGTTTAGTAAAGAAAATGATTAAAAAGTGTAGAGAAACAAACGGTGAGTTAGAAGATTATTTGCTTACCTACAGAAATCACCACTGGTAAATATTGGTCAATCTCCTTCAAGTTTAGTTCAAAATAGAGTCTTAAAAACAAAATTACCTATTAGGACCATCCAACTAAATAAAAATAATATAATAAAAGAAAAAATGATAGAAAATTAAAATAATCAAAAAAAATATTTTGACCAAAAGGGTGCGGTAAAAGAAATTTTGTTTGAAGAAGGTGAAAAGGTATGGTTACAAAACAAATTTAACAAAACATGGAGTGTGGCAACGATAGTAAAAAAACTGGAGTTACCAAGATGTTACTTGGTAAGAGACGAGAAAGGTAAAGTGGTGAGGAGAAATATTTTTTTTCTTAGGAAAAGAAGAACATTAAGTTTGGAAGTTGATGAGGTAGGAGATAAAGTAAATAGAGAAGAGAGAGAAATGAATGATGAAGAAATAATAACTGTGGGAAAATTGAGAAGAACAGAGAGACAGAGCAAAAAGCCAGATTGGCTGATGTATAACTAATATATAAATTGTTAATTGTTAAAATGATCTACTTAGTTACTTTTTACTATTTGACTGTTTGATATATATAAAAAAAAAATGTTATACATGTAATGGGGAGGATGTTATGATAAAATATTATTATCATATATATTGTTGTAATGTTGGCATCACTGTCGTCCTCTCACATCACTCGCCTCTCTTTGTATTGTGTTAGTAAGTTGTTCGTTATGTTTTGATGTTAATAAAGACTTCTTAAAATCGTGTGTGTTATATTTTATGTTGTAATTATAATATAAACACCTTTCAATCCAAATATAACACATACGGCAATTTATTATTCAATTATATTATAACTTAGTATACTATAATTACAAAGTAATTATTTATTCACAATTTTTCACCCAATTCCCATACCGGCGCGAGTCGTCGTAGCTAACCGCCAATATATCGTAAGAGTTACGCCGGCACCAACAGTAATAAAGAAATCGAAGACAAAATTAAAAAACTAAACCTACTGTGTTTGTATTATGTAGGTACCTTTTTTCTAACCTATCCGCATCGTTTATTTTACAATTACAAATTATAAATAAACAGATAAATATACAAAGATTGATAGGCTCTATCCCATCTATTTTTCACTTTTGGTGTACAATACAACTTAATATAAAATACAGTGTAATATTTAAGCTAATGATCCTCTTTGGGTTTGAAGCTCCTCCTCTTCCTTGATACCCAAGATTTACCCAACAAACTCTTTCACCGCTCGCCAATTCTCCCTTGACTTGAGCATGGCCTCGATGATTGAATCTGGTCCGATATCGCAATCTACTATCGCTTCGAGGCTTCTTCTCTCTTGCCACTACCAATCACATTCAAAAACCGTGTGGTCGACGTTGTCTACTGGCGCATGACAGTCAACGCATTCAGCGCTCGTGCGAATTTTATACTTATTTAAATAATAACTGAAGCAACCATGCCCGGTCAACATCTGAGTTAAGTGGAAATCCGTATTTCCAAACCTTCTTTTCGACCATTTTTCAACATCATGAATTAGTCTCCACATCCACCTTCCTGTTTTGGCCTGATCCCATTCTTTGAAGGTACATGCTCGTAACTCCTCTGCATTTGTCACTACGCCCTCTTGGATCTGCCGGTATTTCTTCTGTTTTTCCCTAGCCATAAGGTGCACCGGTATAGTACCTGCTACCACCATTACTGCTGACGTCGACACCGTCCGATACGCCATGGCTATTCGTAACGCAATTTTCCTTTGTGGTCCGAGTATCATCTTGACATTGTTCTCAAACTGCAAAGCATCCGCCCATATCGGAGCCCCATACAATAGTTGATTTTGAACTGTAGTCGCAAGAATTTTTCTCTTATCTTGTCTTGCCCCTCTAACGTTCGGTAAGATCCTTTCCAATGTACTAGCTGTCCTTCCTGCTTTAACCGCTGCTCCTCTGATATGCGTTCTGTAACCTAGTTTCTTACATAACTCGATACCTAGATACTTTAGTTTTTCCTTCGGTGCTACTCTAGTGTCGTTTATTATAAACTCAGGTTGTATGTATTCCCTCTCTTTTTTTAGCATACCTAACACATTCGGTTTTTTCCGCCATAATTTTCTTTCATCCATGAGGATATCTTTCCCAACGCCTCGTTTGTCCTTTCTTCCAGAGTTTCAGTTGTTGAACCCGTCACAATGAGGGCCACATTGTCCGCGAACGCTATGGGCGAGACAGATGAGTTTCCCGGTAGACCTATTATGTTGGTGTCCAAATCCATGTGTAAAAGCTCGTCATACATGATATTCCACAGGGTCGGTCCGAGAACTAATCCCTGTCGCACCCCGCACGTTACCTTCCAGCTCTTGTCTTCGCCATATATTAATTTCCTGTTGTGTAGGTAGCTCTGTATGATTCGCCTTAAGTACGCTTTATGTAGGTACCTAATCTATGACTTAATTCTTCATCTAAAATAATTTTTTCTCCATTATACATGTTTTTTTTGTTACTATGTGGCAGTAATTTATGTAATTTTTCTTACTCAAAACAACAAATACACTCTTGGTCAGTAGTAAACCTAATACATTTATTACATAAACTCCAATCGTTTACATTAATTTTAGAACGACCTTCTTGAATTGTTCTTGTATATCTGGTTCATTTGTACCCAGCTGAATATCAGCTATATCAATATCGTTCACAGTGAGCTCAAAACTATACAATTACACTTCTTATAAATTATTATATAATATATCATAATATAGGTACTTATAACTATTTCAACTTTACATAAAATATATATGTAATTAACAAATTATTATTGTTAATAAATAAAATAAAAATTATTATAATATATAATACATTACTTTATCTCGTAAAGCAAAATTCCAACGATGAAAATATAAAGTTGAAAAATACGTCCGTTTACGAAGACGTATAAACGTAAAATGCGGTTGATCGACGTTCGTCAACATAGAATACGTCTGATTTTGGATAAAAACATAACTAACCAACAAAGTATTTGTATACGTCTGTTAATTGTTGTGACTAAAAAGTTATTTATAATATAATTGAATATAACAAAAATTATAAATAAATAATCTATAGACCACGTCGGCGATTCCTGTATAAAAGTATACGCAGCCGCCGCGCCGTGTGATCTTATGACGTCACGCGGCTATCTCTCTTGGACTCTAGCGCCTTAACGAATCGACGTATACAAATTTTAGTACCACCGTTAGTTATAGTAATTAACTAAATATTAATTAAGCCAAAATTATTTTTTTGTTTCATGGTCCTTTAACTGCGCTATATTCTATATGTGGGAACTATTCAAACCATGTATGTTTCAAACTATATTTGTCTGTTCATGGATAAATATTCGACTTTGGTTGTTGTGGCCCCAACATTATTAAATACTGACGTTGATTATCAGAAATAGTTTTTGTTCTTTTTCTGAATCATGTTTAACTACACTATCAATCACTTCTACTTCAGATACATTACCAGATTGCCTCTCAAGTCGTGCTGTTACTCCATTACATTTTTCTATTACAGAATTTGAAAGTTTTACAATATTATCTATAGCTTCTTTTAACACTTAAAACTTTTGTAAAAAAAACCACTTAAACATTTTTCAAAATTAACTAGCAAGGATGTTGATTTTAAAACATACTGCAATCATATATTTAACATTGAGAGGGCACAGAGATGACGAATTTCTGATTTAATTTACAATGCTGGTCCATCAAATGAATGAAAATTTAGAGAACTTCTAATGTTTAGAATAAGTGTAGGTGACAAAACACTAGAAAACCATATATAAAAAACTTCATCTCATTCGATATTTATCAGCAACACTCCTCCTCAAAAAGATTTAATCGACAGTATTGGCGAAGAAATACAATCTCAAATAATTAATAATGTAAGGATGGCTGGTATGTTTGCTATAATATTTGATGAGAGTATCTAATGTATCAAAGAGATTTTCTTTAATTGAACCAAATATACTACATGGCAAAACTATTTTAGATAAATATAAATCGTGTATCCTAGTTTTACATTGATTTAAATTTTTTAAAAGTGTATTAAATGTAATTTTTATTTTAGGTGAATTAGAAATCTGGTGCCAAAAATGGAAAATAATTGCTAAAGAAGGGAGTTGAAAAATGTCCTGATAATGCAATCGAAGCCTTTCTCCTTGTAATGCTGAAGTTTTTCCAAACATAAAATTGTTTTTACAAATATAATTATATAATCTACAATTTTTGCAAATGTTTTGAACTTTTGAAGAGTCCAGTCCGGGCCCTGGTCCTCAGTCTCTCCAAGCCGAGGAGATCAGCTGGGGGCATGAAGGCCAGCAGCAGCACGGCCTCATCGGACAACATCCGATATGCCCGTATCATGCAAAGGGCAGCTGACCTCTGTGGGCGAACGAGGTTTGCTCTGGATCTTGCAGATGAGGCTACCGATCGGATCTATACCGGTGCGGTGTAGCAGCTGGCTCTCCACTACCGAGCTGAGTAGCCGTTTCTTCCACTGACCTGGTCCGTTAATGTTTGGAATGAGCCCGGAAAATGTGGCAACTGATCGGGAGGCCCTTTTGCAACCATGTCAATGTGTCCAGCGAAGTGGAGCTGCTGGTCTAGTATCACGCCGAAGTACCTTAGTTTTTTGCCAATCGCGATCTGCTGCCCTCCGACCAACATGCGAGGCGGAGTGTATGCCGGCCTCGCTCTTTTTCCCTCTCTTTCTTCTACATCTATGCCCCTGCTCGACATCAAGGTGTCTATCGCATCGAGGACTGGAATGACTGCGTCCTCTAGAAGCTGCACTGTTCTAGCTACCCCCACAACGACCAGGTCATCGGTAAAGCCAACAAGATGAACTCCACCCGGTACGTCTATTCTTAAGAGTGATTCGTACGCCACATTCCATAATGCCAGCCCGAGGACGAATCCCTGTGGGACGCCACACGTAATTTTCCTTGGGGTCAGTTCTTCCACCGTTAGCAACACCCTATCAGTGAGCCATGATCTCAGCATAACGACCAAGTATTCGGGCGTGTTGATCCTCCTCAGAGCGTCGTTGATGACTGGCCAACGTAGAGAGTTGAACGAGTTTTTAACGTTCAACGTGACCAGGCCACACAGGTCCTTCCGGCCGGTACAGAAAGCCGCTTGTCGGTATGTTCAGTACCTTTTCAACTGCAGACTCAGTGCTTACGCCCTTCCGAAAATCGTATTGGTTCCCCGCTCTCCTCCGTCCTCCATGCGCGTCGAGGTGAGCATCTAGCCTTTGGAGGAGGAGTCTTTCGAGGACTTTCCCGAGGGTGTCTAGAATACATATCGGCCTATGCTATCCGGCCAAAATAGCGAAACAATTATCGCGAATGTAAAAATCGCGAATTGATAATAGCGTAAATAAAAATAGCGAATTGTGAAAAAGAGCGAAAATACATAATAGCGAAGAGACATCTATCTTTCGGGTTGCTTATATGACACAGTGTAAAAATCAAACATATTTATAACAATAAAAAATGGATAAAAATAGTTTATAGATGAGATAAATAAATTTAAAAAAGTAAAGCATTTACAATAAAATATGGAGTGATCATGGAATATAAATGAAATGTCTCTTATATTAAAAATGGTTTTATTTTTAATAAATATTTAAGAAAACGTGTATATGTTAATTGAGATTTATCGGTTAATAATGCATAAATCTTAGGTCACCTTGTTGAATAAGTAGGTACATGAATAAAGTGAATGTACCGTTTGAAAGTTCCATCGACTAACCAATTAGTTGATTGATCCATTAATTTTAAATTATTTTCGGTCAAAAATTTTATCCACATTAAATATATATATACATATATACATATTGACGATATCAGTAGGTATAAAGATATCAATATTATTGCTACTTACCTGCATAGGGTTTTGTCTTAAAATTATCTCGCTGCGAGATATTTAAAATTCTACATAATTTTAAGTATCGTTATTATGCATGATCGCCTATTTTAAAATTTTTTTTAGTTTTTTAGTTTTTATTTACGCTATTATCAATTTACGATTTTTACATTCGCGGTAAATTGTTTCGCTATTTTGGGCTAGACCCATCGGCCTATAGCTGGATGGGGTGTCCGGTGGTTTGTCCGGGCCCTTGCGGATCAGCATAAGTCTGGCCCTGTTCCAGAGTGGTGGGGATGTCAATGTGCTAAGACAGTCGTTGAAGACCCGAAGAGCTTCCAGAGGGCAGTGAAACACGAATTGCTTGAGCACTAGCGTCTCTGATCCAAAAGCGGACGTTCCTCCTGGCTGCGATGAAACCCAGTCTGGCCTCTCAGACCTCGGGCTGGCCAGCTCTCTTAAGACACGCTTGGTATTGCCTGCGGAGAGTCAGGTACGCATAACGGAGCTCCGCGATGTCTGCGGACCACCAGTGGACAGGGTGCTTGCACGGGAGGCTTGGTCTCCTCCTCCGCATGGATTCCTCGCACGCACCTATGAGGTAGTCGTCCAGCGCTTTGGACGAAGCCAGAGCTTTGTCATTGCATGCTGCTCCTGCGACTTATTGTAGAATTTCTTTTGTATATCAGTAACTGAAGATTATTGGACCCAAGGTCAAAAATCTTAACTTGGCATAACAGCCCATTGGATTAATACAACATTAGTTAGAGGAGGAGCATCATTAGCTCCCACAAATCTAATTGAAATTGCAACAACCTAAGAAGCAGTAATGAATGACAAAAGTGGTAAGAAAAAAGAATAATGCGCAGTTTTGAAGTACCGGAAAAAAAATAATGGACACAGTCAAGCCAAGCAGCAGGGTTTCAACGCATACAAGGAACCAAAAATCAAATTCGGGCTTTGTTCCGTTCCAATCATCATAAAAATGATTGCAGATACAAGGACGACCAGTACAACAATTGCGAAATTTGTCTACTGTATGTATAAAGGGTAAGAAAGAAATGAAAAATAATAAAATACAAAATGCATTTTCATATAATTATGATCTTTCTAATACTTTTTTTCTATAATCAATCAAATTTTCATAATAGAACTGTGAAACCGTTTACAGTAAGTTTAATCGTAGAAAAAATAATGTTTACTTCGAATTTGACACCGGTTCTCAACACAGAATATTTTCAAAAAGATAATATCGTCAATTGTTTAGTCTTATCGAATTAAAAAAAATTACATTAGATATATTCGTGATGGACCAAAAAAAAAAATACTTGGCGGAATGTGAACAGATTTTAGTTAACAGTTACCTAATGATTGACGCTTATCAGTGAAGTGATTGTGATAACTAAAGACCGGATTCCCATGCAATTGCATCTTTTTATGACGTGTTCTAAATTCAATAGAAACAAGCTACAAATCCAAATCAAGAGATGTAGAGTAATTTAAAGAAAGTTTTATGTTGCACAAAATTGCACGTTTCGGGTTTTTTTTATAAAAATGTACAAATATTTTGTATTTTTGTATTATTTTTATCGGTGCTATATTATATTGTTATACAAAGTATTGGACTTTTATATCTAACAATATAATTATATATATATATAACGATATAATACGAAGTAATTAAGGTAAGGTACTACGATAGTCGATAGATTATCGATTACATATACAGTATACACATACAGTACTACAGTCTATCCGCAGCCGTCGTAGTCAACTCGTGTTTTATACAATTTTGTAGTTAATTATTACTTGATATTATTTAATTTAAAATGCCGAAAATTAGTAGTAGCCATTGTTCTAAAATAAAGTGTTGGATCGAAAAATATCCAGAATTGAAAACAGAAGGCAAAATTATATTTTGCACGTCGTGCAATAAGACTATTGGTTGTGAACGTAAATCACAAGTTGATGCACACTGTAATTCAAGTACGTACCTACGGTAACACTAATTTTCTACTGTAATCAATAATTATAAAAAAACTTTTTTATTGTTTTTGTTGTTATTAGCTGTGCATCAACAAATGACTGCTGCTAAAAAAAATAAGCGTAATCCGGTACAAATGTTAATACCTGAAACCACCTCAGCCATGGCTAGTCGAAATGAATTTTTAACAGACATGTGTTATGCCTTGGTAGCCACAAATATTCCTTTTAATAAACTTCAGTCTACCCCATTTAAAAATTTTTTACAAAAATATGTTAATCAGAATATTCCAGATGAAAGTACGTTACGAAAAAATTACTTAAAAATATGTTTTGAATCTACTCTTACAAAAATACGGGAAAAATTAACTAACAATTTCATTTACATTATGGTAGACGAAACGACTGATTCTAGAGGGCTGTATATTTGTAGTTTAATTGTTGGGATACTTCATCCAGAAATAATGCCTACTTCATTCCTGATTTCTTGCAAAGAATTGAAAAAAACCAATTATGAAACGGTTTCTCGATTTGTGAATGATAGTTTAATGGAATTTTTTGGAGACACGTTATTTCAAGACAAAATTCTGCTGTTTATTAGCGATGCGGCGCCATATATGATAAAAACTGGAGGAGCATTAAAAATATTTTATTCTAATATGATTCATATAACTTGTGTTGCCCATGGCTTAAACCGTGTGGCCGAAAAAGTTAGAGACATTTTCCCGTGTATAAATAAACTGGTAAATAATGGGAAAAAAATGTTTTTAAAAGCACCTCATCGTATTACTGCTTGTAAAAATTTTATGGACTGTCGCCTTCCTCCAGAACCTGTAATAACAAGGTGGGGAACATGGTTAGAAGCTGCTTTGTTTTACTCTGAAAATTTCAGTAAATTTAAAGAATTGGTATCTAATATAGAAGATGACGCACAATCTGTCCAAAAAGTAAAATCTATTTTGAGTACTACATCAATTATATCTGATTTAACATTCATTCGATCACATTTGTCCGAGTTGCCAAATTCAATTACAAAACTGGAAAAACAAAATTCAACTTTAAATTATCAAATAAATGTAGTTGAAACAGTAAGAGATGGACTTAAGACAATTGAAAATGAAAAGGGACAAATATTATATGAAAAATTCAAATCAGTATTTGATAAAAATCCTGGATACAATATTTTAAAACTGTACAACAATTCAATAAAAGGAAATGATGTAGATTTAAAAGAAGATCCTGCTATTATAAGCTGCTACAAACAATGCCCGATAACAAGTGTCGACGTAGAACGTGTGTTTTCGCAGTTAAAACATATATTAAGTGACAGAAGACATAATTTTAAAGAAAAAAACTTGGAAATGTACATGATCATAAATTTTAATCAAATATTGTAAAGTCAGTTATATACATATTGTCAGTTTATTATTATTTTAATCAAATATTGTAAAATCAGTTATTAGTTATTACTTATTAAAATTAAAATTTGAAGTACCTATAATGAAAATTTTGTTTTGCACGTTTTTGCACATTTTAACATTTTAATTGCACATTTTTTAGATTTCAGCTGCACAAAAATCCGGTCTTTAGTGATAACCATTTTTTAATTTTTTTTAATCGTTCTCAAGGAACGAAATCTCGTCTGGTGTTCATGTAAATGAACAAATTCATTTAGGTAAGTCTTAACAAATATTTTTTATGTATTATTTAAGTAATTGTATCAAGTCAAATTGATTTCCCAGTAACTACAATATGTTGTATCTATGAAGATACAAAAATTAAATTCTATTATTTATAACATGTATCCTATAAGATACAATTTCTTGAATTCAGTATTCACGGAATTCACCAGTTAGAACATTAATTCACAATTTACAATTACTTTTTTTCAGTTTCATTTAAAAAAAAGTTTTCAAGAACTCGGAAGATCATTGCTATGGCGCATGTCTCCCCGTGGATAGTGGTTCTGATGGTGACTATGTATAGAAGTACCTCAACATAAAATAGAGGAGCTTATGGCCATGTTGGATGATGGTTTTGGAGATTGGATAAGTTAATTTTATTGTTTACAATATTAATTTATGTATTTTTTCTTAGGTACCAAAAGTTTTTTGAATAGTAGGAATATAATGAAATGTTAGTGAAAGAATTTGAAAGAGAACAAGAAACAGTTGATGAAAATATATTACAAGAGCATAATATAGAACCAAATTATTGTATAACTGAACCACAATTATCCCAGGATACTCCATTACCTAATCATAAAAATCAGACATATTCTCAAGCTATTCCATCATCTTCTCAAGCAACTCCATCATCTTCTCAAGAAACGACGTCACATTCTCAATGCGTTCAAAAAGAATTCATAAATCACCAAACAGTTCTAATCAGGGTAATGATAAAATACAAACGTATAATCAACCAAATTTAATCAATCTCAAAACTAAAAAAATAAAGAAAGTTCCACTGAAACATTTTGAATTTAAATGGAAAAATCTAGTCCTAGGTTTAATGTTGAAGTTCCTAACTCAAGAGTATCTTGCAAATTAATTTATAAAAACTACTTTGGAATATTTTTTAAATTTTTTTTCTAATGACATATTTAATTTAATTGTGCAACAAACAAATTTATATTAATTTCAAAAGTTTAATAAATCAGTTTGTTCTACAGTAGTATCAGAAATAAAAGACTTAATTGGCATTATGTTAATTATGTGTGTTGTAAAAATGCCAGCTTAATCAGATTACTGGTCACCATATACAAGGTATAGTCAAATAGCGAATGTTATGTCACTAAAAAGGTATAAGCAGCTTATGCGTTGTCTGCATTTTTGTAATAATGAAGAGACTGATGACACTGATATGTTTTTTAAAGTTAGGCAACTCTTAGATATTATTCGAACAAATTGTCTTTCAGTTGCTCAAGGGAAACGATTTTCCATTGATGAGATGGTGGTGGCCTACAAAGGGAAAAAAACGGGCGAAGCACGTTTGGGTACATAACATTATTTTTACCTGTAAATGTAGAACACGTTTGGGTACACAAACACGTAGCACGTTTGGGTACATACGCTAATTGCCAATATAGGTTATCGCGAAAAATTTCACGGACAACAATTGCAATTGAAAATGATACATTTAGATTTTGAAAAAGCGGCTCACAACGCAGTATTGGAAGTGTTCGAAAATTGTCAAGTGGTAGGTTGTCGTTTTCACTTAAATCAAGCATGGTTTCGTCGTATTAAAAATAACAAAGAATTAAATAAGCACTATTCTGGAAAAACAGTTGTGTACCAGTGGCTTCAAAGTTTTTTCGGTCTAAGTTATTTACCTTCTAATGAAGTGAATGATGGTTTTATATATCTCATGGCCAATGCACCACCCAATGTTGAACATTTTACAGATTATATTGTAGTCACGTTTATTGACGAAAATAGTTTATTCCCACCTCATAATTGGGCAGGTGAGCCATCTATGGATCCTAGGACAACAAACGGACCTGAAGCTTTTCACAGAGATTTCAATAGTCAATTTTATACTTGCCATCCTAATTGTTTTGCAATAGTAAATATTTTATTAGAAGTTCAAGAAGAATCGTACTTAAAAATAGGTAGCATTAAACGAAATGTGCAAAACAAAAAAAGAAAAGAAGACATGGATAATATTACATATGTATTAAACAAATTTGAGGAATACAAAGTCGATAAAGATGTTGCAAAATATTTATCCCTGATTGGTCCGATATTTACCGGTAAAAACATTATATAGTTGTAAATTTGTAATATACATATATAAAAATGTAATAATAAATAATAAATTATAATGGTATAATAAAATATAATATAATAAAAAATAATTTAAAAACTATGACAAGTAATTAAACATTATGCTAAAATATTTTTGGGAGACTATATAGAGCCAACCTCCTCGTGGTGTTTCCTGGATAACGCTAATAGGCTCTAAAAATTTAAAATAAATGATTAGGTAAGTATTAAAGTGTTATTTTTCTAGGTGTTACTAAATATTATATTAAAACTAAAATTGTGTCTATTTTCCTCCAATATTTTAGTCAGTGTTGTAGTGTTGCGTTCCATATTATAAAAATAGAGAATAGCTAGGATCACATTTTGTGCGTATCTGTTGATTAATTTCTGGACATGTTCTTACCGGTTAGGGAAAAACGCTAGTCCAAGTGTCCGACAGCACCACAGCATACACAATTTATAACAGTCGATAACTTAATATTATATAACTTTGATTAAGCCTAATAAAGATTTGACATACAACATACGGGTATATACGTATATACTTATATTGTTATATTGTGTATCATCAATTGTCACTGATTATTATGATTATTATACACATTGACTTAGACAGACACACGAATTTCTGATAACGAATGACGATTTTATAATTTTATTTATTGAAGGAAAGTGGAAAGTGGAGGAAAATGGCTCCCTGTACCCAAACGTGTTACGGCCAAAAAAACAGGATCAAGAAAACAATACATGAAAAATAAACCAAAGAAATGGGGCTTCAAGTTATTTGTTAGAGCAGGTAATGATGGAATGGTGTATGACTTTTTAACATATTCTAGAGAAAGTACATTCCATAACATAAATTTTTCACCTTATGAAATTAGCTATTTTCGACTAGGGCTCAAAGTAGTAATTTCATTGTGCTTCTCAATTCCTGAAAACGGATCCCTGTGCCATATTCTAATATTATAAAAGAATATAATTCTTACATGGGTGGAGTCACACAAGTAGTGTATGTCATTATTTTCACAAATTTTAGACATCTGTGTTAATAATTCATGGATACTATATCGTAGAGACTGTATAGCACTAGGTGAAAAACAAAAAAGGCTAAAAGAGTTTAGACTTGAAATAGGCATACAATATATCAACAAAATATTAATTTGATTTCTGATAATTTATATAAGTATTATGTTTATTATGTTATGCATTTGTTATATTTACAGTTATAAAATTAATTTTATAATTTTTTTCAAGCATTTTATTTATGTTACTTATGTTTTACTATAAATAATGATTTTAGTTTGCAACTAAAGACTGAGCAAAATGTTAATTTGTTTTCTATACATAATATTACATATAAGTATTATGTTATGCATTTGTTATATTTACAATTATAAAATATAAAGTCTTAATAAAGTTTAATTTAAGTCTAAAAAAAATGTTAATATGTTTATGTTTTTTTTTTTTATTTTTTTATTCAAAAACCATCATATATTCATAGAATACAAAAATATTACGTTAGGTTACATGGTTATCTACCTCTTTTAAGCTTTTAGCTTGTGTTAGAGATAGAGAGTAATAATATTTAATTAATTAAGAACTATACACATTAAATTATATGAGTAGCACAGTAAGTGATGAATGAGTAATAAAAGTTAGGAAAAAAAAAAATAAAAAGATTAATACAGATAAATAAATATTTTTAACAATAGAAAAAATTGTAAGAATAAGAGATGATATTAAATATTACATATAAAAAATTAAATATAGAATATAAAAAGTAAAATATAGCAAAGGATATGAGAGAGTTAGATTAATTGAGAAAATAGCCAATGATAAACAATTTTTTTAACATTAATTTTAGAACAGTGAATATTTTTTTTATATTGACATGGCATACCGTTAAAATACACTTACATGTTACTACGTTTAAGTATTATATTATTAATTTTTTATATTTGCAGATATGTAAATTAATTGTATAGTTATATTATGTTATAATTGAAGGGCGATAATTCAAAACGCGGTATTGCCAAAAATTAAAAAATCGAGATAAACATCGATTCTAATGTAAAAAAACACGAGGAATTCAAATTTGGCCTTAAATTTAATTTATATCAATTGTTTCTATGGAAAAAATCGATTTAAAAACTGCTGTTCAATTCAAAACGTGTTATTGTCTATTTGTATATCAAGTTAAAACGTACTATTGCGATGTTCAAACCAAAACGCTGTATTGCCCGTGTTATTGGTATAGGATCTCATTTCATGTCATAGCAAAACGTGATATTGCCATTCTACATTATTTAAACGTATAAATATAACTTATTTTTATAGAATAATAATAATATGATTAAAAATAATCAATATTAATTCAAATAATTTATTTTATACCATAGAGGCATAGAACACTAAAAATAGTAAATTCATATTGTTATTAACGATAACGGGTCATCACTATCGTCTATCAGTCAGATGTGTCGTGTGCATTATTATTTTATGATGCTGAAATTAAAAATAAATTAGTGGAAGACTGTTAGTTGAATCATGTTTTAATTTAATTTCTTTTCTGTTTCGTTTTTCAATACATAAATATTTTAAAAAATGAAGAGAACGAGAGAAATGTTAAAAGCCGCTATAGAAGTAAGTATCTATTACATATTTCATTCACTAAATATATGATCTCGTATTCTCGTGTGCTTATAGATTACCTATTATATACTAGTGCATTAATATTTAATAGAATATATTAATTTATTACATTCATACTATCTTAAGTTTCATAGCATATTATAATGATCATACAGTAACATTTCAAAATGGCTATAGATAGAATAATATTTTTAATAATACAAAATAGTATACCTAGGTACTATAATATATCAAATATTTTTTATTTAAGGGAAATGATTCAAGAAATGATTGTCAAGTAATGATCCCTAGAAATGTAAGTAAACTTAAACATTTTTTTTTATATAATTTTTATTTATTTAAGTAAATAACTATTATGTAATATTTACTTTCAAAATGTATATTCTGTAAAATGATAAATGATACTGTTATTTATCATAATGTCACAGATATAATGATTTTGAAATCTCCAGTTGATTATGATAAATCTTCTACATACAACCAAAATGCAGTACTCATTTAAGTTCCTTATGATTCTATACTTCAGGACTTACAAAATATACCATCTGGTAATAATTCATGCACAGGAATGCCAGTTCATTATAAATCAGGTAGGTAATATTATAGAACCAATAACTAATTAGGTATTAATTAGAAGTAACACCAGCGAAAACACTTAATTCTAATCCGGAATATCAAGAACCAGTTAAAATTGTAATAAATGGTAGAAAACAAGGTAGAATCATTATTAATAAGAAAAAAGAAAAACAATTTTATAGAAATCATATTACATCTGAATGGGTATTTTCAAATAATTGTACTCATACAAACAATAATAAAAGTTCTGGTTGTCAAATATCTAAGTTGTCTGTTGACGATATGAAATTGTTTAGGAATAATCTTTCAGAACTATCAAACAAAATTAACCAAGATAAATTTATTTTAACTATGTTATTAATTACAAATCCAGAACGAACTGATCGTCATAAGTCTGAGAGAAAAAAAAGAAATGCCATAAAGTACTATATTCCGAATAAAGTAGGAGATAAAATACCCGTTTGCTTAAAAATATTCTCCCAAGTAACTTCCTTCAGCCCGAGACGTTTAAATATTTTATGTTCTAAATTTCTATCAACTGCTTCAAGCCCCAAAGAAAATAGAGGTGGAAGTCGAAAAACCCAGAATAATACTGATGAAGTTTCAACAAGCATCATTGAATTTATTTCAAAACTTAAATGCAAAAAAAGTCACTACGCCCGTAATGATTCCAGTCGAAGCTACTTACTACCAAAGTGGTCGGTAATTTTTTTATGCGAGCAATGGAAAAAAAAAATTTGTATTAATAAGCCAACTGGGCAAATTTTATTCAATTTTTACCGGGAATTTTAACTTAGGTTTTAGTCACCCCAGGCAAGATGTCTGCTCTTATTATTCGGAATTATCAGTAAAAATAAAAACTAAGTGATAATGAAAATAAAGAGGAATTATGCAGGGCCATCCTGGGGGGGGGGCGAACAGGGCCCGGGCCCTGGGCCTCGCGCTTTTTGCTTAAATTTGGGGCCTCGCATTTGAAAAAAGTAGAAATTTATATCAAAAATTATATAAAAATAACGAAATAGATTCAATGTAAAAATATTGAAATATCAATAATACAATATTATCGTAATCGCAACACATCGCTGTGGTGATGCGGGTAGCAGGCAGCTGCAGTCACCGACCGTCTTTTTCGTCGAATTTTTATTGTTTATTAGTAATAGATAATAATAGATTTATTCGTTCGTCGACTGTCACCGTTGAAAAACATTGATAATAATAAATAATATTTATTGAGCAAATAGTAGATAGACCGATTTTATTAGCAGTAGTTTTTACTTTTTCGTGTAATCGTGTGTGCGTTTGCTGTTGACATCGATTGTATCTAATATTCTAATACAATAATATTAAAATGAGTGGTTGATTACGCGATAAATATCGAACATTTAAAAGTGGTGGTGAAAAACGAAAACTTAAGATTGCTATATAGTTTGATTATGAATGTAATGATACACGAACAGTTTCTAACGAACAAAAATTTTATCAAGATTATTTTTTGGCAGTGGTAGATCAAGCAATTGTATCAATTAATCAATGATTCGAGGAATTATCTCAACATTCAGAAAACTTTGGATTTTTATATAATATTGAAAATTTGAAGTTATTTAAAGATGAAACATTACGAAAGCATTGCATGGATTTAGAAATATTATTAAAGGACGGTGAAAATTGCGATATAAATGGAATTGAACTTTTTGACAAGTTAAAAATATTTTGTAGAATTTTATCGTCACTACCTAGATACATAAAACATTCTATTAACAATCTAAATGACCTAAGCTCGGATCACACTCCAATCCTTTTAACTACGATTGCATCAATTGAACCAACTCCTTCACATCCATCATTATCTCAAGGTCCGATCAAATGGGACGAATTTTCCGAAATTATGCAAAACACAACTTTCCTTAATATATCCCTTAAAAATAAGGAGGATATAGAAAGCGCTGCTCAAAATCTTGTAACGTCAATTCAATCTGCTATATTTAAATCCTCACACCCAAAAACACAATCAAGTAAACACAATACAAGCAATCAACCTCTTCCTACAAATATTACAAATCTGATTTCTGAAAAACGGCGGGTGCGCTCTAGGTGGCAAAAATATCACTACCCATCTGATAAAAAACTGTTTAACCACTTAGCGAACACTATAAAAAAATTAATATTAAAACATAAATCCGAATATTTTGAAAATAAATACCAATCACTAAACCAAACAGACGGTTCCCTTTGGAAAACAACTAAAAATTTACTTAGAATAAAGGAACAACTCCCTCCCATAACAGACTCAGACGGCTCCCTGGCCATCTCCGATATCGAAAAAGCCAATCTATTCGGTAAACACTTATCGAAAATTTTCACACCTCACGCCGATATAGTACCGAACGAACTCTGACCACTCTGAAACCATCGAACAATTTATCAACAGCCCTCTTCCTATGTCATTACCTGCTAAACATACCTCGCCTAGCGAAATAGTATTTTTAATTAAAAAATTAAAAGATGGGAAATCACCTGGCCACGACCTAATTACTAATAAAGTTCTGAAAAATCTTCCTCGCAAACCCATTCTACTAATTACTTTTATCTTCAACGCCATGCTAAGACTATCATATTTTCCGCTAATATGGAAGTTGTCAACTGTAATACTTATACCAAAACCAAATAAACCAAAGACTCTAGCCACCTCCTACAGGCCGATAAGCTTGCTTCCAACTCTAGCAAAACTATTCGAAAAAATAATACTCAAAAGAATTAGACCTATTATGCAAACTCATAAAATTATCCCAAACTCCCAATTCGGCTTTAGAGCAAAACATTCCACTGTCCACCAAATTCATAGGTTGACAGACAAAATATCATCATCCTTCGAAATGAAGCAATTCTGTCCTGGTGTTTTCCTGGATGTAGCGCAGGCTTTCGACCGTGTCTGGCACGATGGCCTACTATACAAACTCAAGCTTTTTCTACCTGCGCCATATTATCTAATTATTCGCTCATATCTCGAAAACCGCTCATACAAAATCCGATATGGTAGCTCATACTCTCCACACTTTTCCATTAAAGCCGGTGTCCCCCAAGGCAGCGACCTCTCTCCTGACCTATTCAATATTTATACAGCCGACATACCTGTTACAACAAACACCACCTTGGCCACTTACGCAGACGACACCGCAATACTTTGTGCTAATAATGACCCCGACGAAACATCCAACTGTTTACAAACACACCTTGATTCCATTGACAACTGGGCAACTAAGTGGCGAATAAAAATAAATCCTGACAAATCTGTTTATGTACCATTTACTCTAAAAAGAACAGAACCCCCACCTGTTCATTTTCAAGGTACTCAAATACCATCATCTTCAAATGTCAAATATCTCGGAATTACCATTGATAAAAGATTAACCTGGGGCCCACACCTTAAACAAAAAAGAAAAACACTCAACAGCCGCCTTCACCTACTTCGTCCGATCTTAAAGTCAAAACTACCAGTGCACACCAAACTTATAATGTATAAATCTCTCTTGCGTCCAATATGGGCATATGCAATCCAAATTTGGGGCTGTGCTAAGCCGTCCCAAATTCGCACGATACAAGCATTCCAGTCCATTACCCTCCGTATGATAACGTCTGCTCCTTGGTTTGTTTCCAACTCTTCTCTACACTCTGACCTAAAAATTGAGTCAGTTGACCAACTAGCCACCAAACATTACAGATCCTTCTACTCCAAACTACCTTCCCATACAAACCTATTAATATCACAAATCTCATCTACCCAACCCATAAACCCCATCCATAGACTCAAAAGAAAATATTGCAGAGATTTGTTAATCTAAAATAAACGCACGTTGGGTTCCAGCACTGGTTGGCCTCCCTCTTCAAATTATTCAAGTTAAATATTGTACATAAATTATCTAATTTACTTATTGTGATGTAAACACAGATTGTAAATATCTTATTCTAAAATAAAAAAAAAAAAAAAAAAGAATTTTGAACAAACAAAAAACCAGTATCGAGTGTCTTGATTTCATAGAATCAACATGTGGTTCATTTTCAAATATTTCTATCGCGTTAAGAATATTATTAACTCTTCCGATAACAACTGCAAGTGCTGAGAGAAGTTTCTCGAAGTTAAAAATCATTAAGAATTATTTGAGAACAACAATGGTGCAAGACCGACTTTCTGATTTGGCAATTATTTCAATTGAACGTGATTTGTGTGAAAATATAGACTATAACGACATTATTGAAAAGTTCGCAGAAATAAAAGCCAGAAAAATTAATTTTTGACGAATAAAATGATTTTTACTGTATTTCTTAGTATTTTAATTCGTCCGTTTATTGTTATTTTATTGAAATGAAAATTTGTATAAATATTAATATTTGACGATTAATGAATTATATAATATAAGTAAATAAAGAAAAACATGTTATTTGAGTCTACTCTAAAATTATTTTATTTTATTTACCTAGCTATATTATGTTTTATGAAAAAAAACCCTTATTTTAAATTATAATTAGGAGGTATCTACCAAATTTGTTGTGTGATAAGAATTATTGATGTCATTATATGTTTATGGAGATAATAGATCATAGATATAAATATATACCTAAAAGGTTTTAAAAGTATTTTCGCCCTGGGCCTCGCAAATCCTAAGGACGGCCCTGGAATTAAGTAATGAATTAAAGTCTGTGTTAATTGTCAAGCCAGATTCAATAAACGTGTCCTTTGACATGATGCAGAACCAAGCTTTACCAAAATTATCTGTAACAGATACATTTTATAGTAGACAGATTTGGCTTTATAATTTGACATTTGTAATTAACTTTTCTAACTCCAAACAATCCCCAGAAAATTGTCACTTATATACTTAGTTGGAGAGTGAAAGTGCTCGTGGACCAAACGAAGTGTGCTCTATACTTCTCCACTTTTTGGGAATACTTGAGGATCGTGTTAGAAAAGAACCATCAATAACGGTATTGAATTTATTTTCGGATTCATGTTCAGCACAAAATAAAAATCAGTTAATTGTTGCGCCATTATTATATTATATGAATACTAAAAATACAATATTTGAAAGAATCAATCACATATTTCCTGTTAGGGGACACAGCTACATGCCCCCTGACCAAGTATTTGGCCGAATAGAAAAATGTCTACGTAAAGAGGAAATAATAGTCTCTCCATATCAATATTATATTTTCAAAAAAGTTACAATTGTGCATGTATTAAATAAAGATTATGTTATGTAAGATATAAAAAATATTGTTAAAACTTTTATGAAACGAAAAGTGTTTACATATTATAAAGGAATAAAAACAGTCAGTGTATCATCAAAGTATGACAGTAACCCGACAACAACTCACACGATTTCTGTACCTAAAAGAGGAACAAGTCTGACTGCATTAGATAGAAAAACTATTTTACCAAAAGTAAATTATGTTAAGCTTCCAAAACAAAAAGATGTTAAAAATCTAATGCGTTTTTTTGTCATTCCGGAAGAGGCAAAAGAGTTCTACATTGATATTTTTAAACCAAATGAATCGAACCCAAAATACGATGATCATGAAGATGAAAATGATATACCTGTATATAATGAAGATGCTGCTTTTTAAAAATTATTATTATTATTATTGTTATTATTTTTAGTTGAAAATAAACTTATGGGGAATAATATTGTGATACATGTAAAATAATATTAAAAATTTTGTTTTTATTTTTTTAGCCATTTGTTAAATTGTTTTTAAGAATAATTTATATAGGCAGTTAAATATTTTATGTTAATTTTTTAAGCCACTTTTATACATTTGTTACAAAGAATGTTGAATTTTTAATTATTTATTTTAAAGAAATAAATTATAAAAAGAGAATATCAAGGTGATAATTTGTGATAATAAAGTATTGTTATACATTTTAAAAGTGTATTGATATTAAAAACTAAATAGTAAAATTATAAATGAGATAACATCAGGCATAAAAATTTAAGTTGAAATAATTGTTTATGATATTTATATAAAAAAGCAAATATTTTATTATATTAAATTGTGGGAGTTAGTTCAAATCAAAATGTGGTATTGCCGGCAATATAACGTTGTGTACTGACAGTAGGTAGTACTGAGCATAACTGAATATTGCCTGTGTTTAATTCAAAATGTGGTATTACCGGCAATACCACATTTTGACCTGTTAATACTTTTTAAAAGTATTAATACTATATTTTAAACTCTAAAAAGATTTATTTTGACACCGTCAATCGTTTTTTTTTTCATTTTTACATTTAAATAAGTCAATTCAAAGTCTTAATACATGTCATGAGACGCGATATGGGTTTTTTAATTTGTGAACATTTTGATTTTTGGCAATACCACGTTTTGGATTATCGCCCTTAAATGATAAATTATAATAAAAGGATTTTTCAATCTTAGTTATTAAATTATTACTAGTTAATAAATAATAATGATACAAACTAATTTTATTTTACTATGCGTTAAGAATTTATGCACTTGCACAAGTATCTTGCATGATTCAGAACTATAGCTACATTAACTACTCGTTAAAATCACTCTTAGTATTAGATCTTAATCATTTAAACTTTTTATTTGCAATATTTATAAACTATACTTTATTTGAATTAGACTGAATATATATTGTATACAAATATAGTTATTGATGGATGTAGATATAATTATCTACTACAACACAATTGAAATTTGAAGTAAATAATGTATTAATTTGTCAATATACATTATTACATAATTATTTGCACATTTCATAAGTAGTAGTAGTAGTCAGTAGTGCTTTGTTGAATAATTGTAATGAAATTAATGAAAATCTAAACCAATGCTTTCACATGGCGGGAAATTCCTAATGTCACCATAATGGGGCCGTTTTAAGAATGCATGCGCAGGTTTCTTGGTTCTAATCGTTGTCATTGAAACTAACAAAACCTAAATGAAACAAACTACCATATATTAGTAATGTTACACACTTGAGGACATTAACAGAAACATCACAAATTCTGGTAAGACAATCTCAAAATAATGGTCGATATGATAAGCAATGATGCAATGGGCTGATCACTAATTTAAAAACATTTATTCAACATTTCAATAAACAAAATTAACAGTAGTGTTATATATATATATATTTTTTTTTTATTTAAATGCTTCACATAATTAAATTAGTATATTTTTAATCAAGAGATTCTAAAAATATTAACAAGACACAAAAAATAACTATTTATGCATAAAAAAAAATAAGCTGGAAAATCGACAGTAAAAATTATAAATATACTCGAATACACATTTTGTTTATATATGTATAAATAATATACAATAAGGAGTATCCAAACATGGATGCTATTTTGATTAAATGTTATTGTTTAAGAGTAAATATACATGTATTATGTTATTTATGTGTGATAATAATTTTTGTTGTGTTTTGGACAGTGCAGAAATTATAAAATTACAATCATTTATAGCTATGATATATAAATATATTGCAGGTGTCACAAAACGTTTAATCAAAACAGATATAAGTACAAATATAAAGTTTTTAATACAAAAAAAAAATAGTTAATAGCTTGCTCTACGTTATTTTAACAATGTATTTTTTTAGACTAGAAACACACTATACAATTATATATTATTGTTTAAGGATATAAAAATGTGTAAAATTTCAATATATATTTTTTATTAATACTATAAGCCTTGGTACAAAGTTTATCACATACAATAGTGGTGTTAGTATAATTATAGTATTCAATTATATTATACTATTATAAGTACATTATTTTGTTATTAAAATAGTTATTTTTTTTTTTTACAAATTTGAAAAACAATAATAAAAGGTAAGTTCAATGAACACAAATTAGTTGTAAATACATAAAAGAAATTATTATTAATTATTAAATAAATTCTTGGGGGGTAAAATATTTAAAACTAACACGAATAATGGAAACTATATAAAGTTCTCATGTTAAGTACATAACAACACATTAATGGACAAGAATAATTTAAAGCTTTCATAGAGATCAGTTTAATTGTACAATAATTAATCAATGTGGTTTGAATAAAATAGTAAACCACACAAAATAAATATAATTTTATTGCACATTGTTTATCATTTCTATTTTTCAATTGCCATCAAGCCAGTTTTAATTGTGCATAATTTGTATTGACTACAATGAACAATTTATAAAAATAATAATTTTCAATTTATCATTGGGTTGAATATATTTCCATCAGACAATTTCAATTAATAATAATAATAAAGAATATATTTTATTATCATTTAAGAATACATTTTAAATTATTGGTTTTAAATTTACATCCTTTAGAGAAATGAGAAAATATTATTATTATTGTAATCATGCAAAAAAAATAGAATGCTTTAATATATTTAACATTTAGTACCAGTACATACTAGTACACCGCATGTAGTGTATACATAGACATATTTTTTAAATTATTATCTTGTGATGTATTACTACATCAGTTAAGTAGTTTATATGTACTATATTAATTTAAGAGTATGTACTACACATATGTAATTGAAAAAATATTCTTTCATTCTAAGCTATTTTTATACAAAACACTATGTTGATGAAAAAAAAAATGAAAATATATGTATATTTCATAAGTATATAATGAATAATTATGAGTGATAATGGTCTGGATCAAGAGTAAAATTATTTCTTTAAATTATAAATTTTAAAGACATCTCTTATAAGCACATAAAAAAAATGTTTAACATATTAAATATTTTTAAGTGATATATTAAATATTATTTTTATACAGCATCAAAAACTATTATATGTACATGACCCTTTGATAACTAAAATATTTTTATGACCAATAAAATGAAAAAATACTATAATTTGTTTAAAATTGTATTTTTTTTCTGATTTTCTAAATATATTAAAGTTAGAACAGTGTTCACCAAGAAATTTCCAATAACAATTGCGTGCAAATATGATAGTCAAGAGGTAATTTATTTTATAAAAATATGGAAAATTTATGTTTTAGAAAATATTTTATAGTAACGTCAATAATATCAGCATAATATACAATTTTCAATAACAATATAACTACTTTTCTATTATGTGAAATAAGAAAACCAAAAGTAAAAACCGAACATGTTTCTGCAAAATAAGTATGGATATGTATTCATTTTGTTACTATAAAAACTAGAATCACAGTTTCCTACCTTATTATACAGGAACTGTTTGATTATAATCATAATTCTGGTATAGTTGATCACAGTGATTTTGAGATTCTATAATTACTTTAGTCTGGGGATGATAATCTGATCTATCATCATTATGTCTCATCTCGATTTCCAAATCATCCAATGTTGTACCAGAATCGTTTGGTGTCAACGTAATTAGAGAATTTGCTGCTGTATGTGGCAAAGGTTGACGTAATACTTCAGGGACATAGTCATAACCATGTGAATGATCACGTCTTCTTGCTGGACTGGGTTGAACTGTCCTTGGATTTCTTACCTTGAATGTTAAAACGCAAATATTTAATAATGACATTTTAATGTAGATTCATGAAATTAACTTACTTGATAAAGTATAGGACTCCATGCGGTACAATTTCGGAAGAAACATTGAGATAATGTAAATGTTAATGTTATGATAAGTCCAACCAAGGCAAATAAAGTAATATCATGAAGTCCATGACGCAACATTGACAATGAAGTAAAACTGACTTGTAAAAGTACTATTGAAACCATAACACAATTTATAGCTGTGCTATGTATGCGTTTACTAATTTTTGATTTGCCGTAAGCAAAATATATATTATAGCGATCAACAAAATGTTTAGTAACCATATACAAAAGACCTAAAATCAATAACAAACCATTTTTAATTATATAACATGTATCATTAACATTATTTAAATAATGCTTACCAAAGGGTGTTATAAGAGGACAGGAAAGACTATACACTGTCACAATTGAAAATATAATTAGCATCCAAGCATACTGTACACCAAATGGAAATTCCCAAAGAATTAATCTTCTAGCACTAGCAGATTCTGCTTTTGATCTACAAATTATTTTATTAAGTTATAAGAAAATCGTTATAAAGTAACAAAAGTTAGATATTTGAACCATTAATGATTTTAATTCATCGTAGTTGTCAAGAAAATAAAGGTTATAATATAATATATTATATTTAACACAATATTAACCATTCATAATGATACTGGATACAGTGACATATCCAGTTTAACTAAGTATTTTCATTCATGACTAAAATAACAAGATTAGCACCTTTAAAATTAACATTAATAATTAATAAAAGTATAGAAAAATTATAAAATAAATTTAAGATTCATACAAAATACATTTTAGACAACAATATTTAGATATACAACTAGCTGCTGGGTCCAGTTTAAGATTTTAATTTTTAAGTGACAAATATATTTATTTAATTCATTATTTATAAAATTAAGCCTCATCTCATTCCGTGATCATTGTATAACGAGTCTGGTTACAGGCCAATCTTGTCCTTACATACAAAACTAGTATCTTAGAAAATAAATACTTAATTTAAAAAAATTCTAGCAAGCAAGTTTTATTTTTTGTTTTAAAATTGTTATCTATAAATTAATACTAAAATATTCTATAGATTAACGAATTATCAAAAAAGTTTATTTTAGATAAAGCCTAAACCATTACCGTCAACTCAGACCTTTTACTTAGTAATCATTGGCTAATTAATTTACAACAAAATTGAAGAATCGTTTAATAGAGGTTGTTCATATTATTTAAATAATACTTAAACTATTATTGAATATTACACATACCTTGATAATGATAATCGAAGAGCATACATAAAAAGTTCTGGAAATCGTATTAGTTCTAAACTTGTCCCAATAAGAGCAGACGTAACTACATAGTTCACAAAGAATGCACCTTTATCAGGCAAAAACACACATTGCCAACGATAAGTCTCAATACCAGCTTGAAATGCAAACATTAGGAATGCTTGGGCACTAAAAATACATAAACCATTTAAATTGTTTTATAATAAAGCTGGGATTTCCTTGATGCACTTATGAGAGGCTAGTTTCACACGGGTTTCATGTATTTTTAAATCAGAAGGTTTTATTTTGCAATTGTTTAGAGCAATTTGAGATTTTTTGGAGTTATTGAATCCAAAATTTGAATTTGAAATTTTATTTTAAGATATTTACATGCTTTTAAATGTTTTTATGTACAATTAACAAACCATAACTATGTACAGATAAATAAATATATGATATAAATCTATAAAAAAAATTAAAATGTATGGAAATAATTGTTTATTCAGATTAAAAAATTGAAATCAATTCTTTCTGTCTGTTAAATTTGTTTACAATCCTTTAGAATGTATATCAAATATAATCATTTATATCAAAATTACTAAAAATAAAATTAATTTTAGTGCATTATTCAGAATTTGTAGGTCATAAAAACATTTTTGGGTATTTTCAGGGTCTCAAAACTCCAGACCTAATTATAATTATTGTTAATAATACACACTATTCACTTTTAATTACTAACCTTGTTAGTCCCAAAGATGGAAGTATCAAACACATAAAAAGAAGGAAAACAAATGTTTTTCGCATAATGGAATGGTTTCTTTTAGATCTTGTCCAATGACTAAGCCATTGATCTGACCTTATAACTAATACCGGTAATAATGCAGCCGCAGTCCACAACAATAATGTAGGCATAAATTCTGATAAGATAGGACTCTATAAAAAAATAAAAATAATTTATTTTTTAGAATCGCACTATAAACTATTGTTTTAAACAATGATCAAAATTAAACATCAACTTACAGCTTTTTCAATTTCTCTAAGCTTGAGAGTGTCCATAACATTCAAAACAATCACAGGAGTAGTCAAAAAAAATAAAATGATCACTAAAAATGAATTTGTTAATACAATTTTACAGTACCGATTGTGAGATGGTTCAGTCAAATTTTCCCTAGAAAAAACAATAATAACTAATTTCTTTAGAACCAAAATTGACAGTGTATAGACATTATATATTTATAGATAGGGATAAGTAATAAACTCAAAATATTTTTACTAACAATAAATCATATAAATATTACATTAATAAATTATTTTCTGAAATAACACAAAAAAAGTAAAATGTGGTTTTGTCATTTTAAAAACTTTTTTTATTATTTAAATTGATAGATCCTCATAAATTTTGTTTAAAACTTTGGATACATTATTTAATATTTTAATTAAATGTGCATATTAATAATTCTAATAATATCAATTACCAAAATATATCATCAGGTGGAGGAGCAAAAGTTACTCTCCAACGATAAGGCTGAAGTAGACCAGCCACAGAACTGGTAGGTGGATTATGACGACCACATTTGGATAATTTGTAAACATGGTCTTGGTGAATGAGTCTAGCTGTATGAATTGTTGTCATAGTTACAAAAGCTATACCTAAAGGTCTCTTAAGAGCGGATTCTTTTTCTGCTTCTAACTAAAACAATTAACAAAAAAAAATAAGTAAATTTAATAAACAGGATTATGTTCTTTGTTAAGAATATGCTATAAATGTATAGATGAATACAAATATTAATATATGAGTAACATAAATAAAGCAATGATAATCATCAACCATTTTCCTAAAATTTAGTTAATTAATAATGTTACTATCTCAAGTGTGCATCCGATTATCTCTAGAAACAAAGTTTTGTATAAAATAAAAATGTTAAATAATCATATTCAATATCAATGAAAATAACCTAATCTCATTCCGTGATCATTGTAAAATGATTGTTATTAAAGATAAACTACATCTAAGATTTTTGGAAATGCATATCGTACTTACCCACAGTCACATTACACTATATTTTGATACCAAAAAAGTTTACTCCTGTGGCTATGAAAGACTCAAAAAGCAAAACAAAATTCACCCAATAATGAAAGCCTGATTTTATTTTAATTTCTTAATCTCATTTCTAGGTTTTGTAAGATATGGATTTTCGATTTGGTGTATTGTTTAATTAGTACAGTTTTAAATAAGTTTTTTTTTTTTTTAAATGCATTTAAACTGTATTGATACTAAAAAAAAAATGTCCTACAAAACACAGACAAGAAGCAAACAAATTTATATATAATTTCAAAATTGAAATTTAAGTTATGGATATATATTTATTTTTTTGCTAATTGGTCTAAATTCACGAAAAAAACAAACTCCTCTTAAATAACCTTAATTAAACAATATAACGAGTATCTATTACAACAAGGTAAATATTCCACTTGTCAGTGCGTTTTGTTTTCTTTGTGAAAAAATACACAAATTTAAATTTTACCCAATTGATGCTTTATGTGTAGCAACAAATATATGTGATGAAAAAAGAAAAGCTTCAGACAAAATACAAAAAATCAAATCAGAAGCATAAGGTGCCAGACATTTCTGTATTTGCCAAACAAATAATTATTTTACATTATACAAATGCAACCAGGCACTGTAATTCAAAGATACTTTCATCTCAAATTCTTAGGTTAGTTTTTATTGGTCTGAAGATTTATCAACAACTGTGCGATTCCTTAAAGGATAATCGATTAGGAGACTGGTTTTACCTATTCTGCGCATTGTTTGAAGATTACACATTGTTACACATGAGATGCCTTAATGAAACTGTTGAAATTGACATATCTTTGTTAAAACTCTTTCCAATAATATCTAAATATTGAAAATAATCAAAGGAATTTCAGATGTAGCGTTCAGATAAGGTTTTTATGCTAATACAAATGCATGGGATAAATAGCTAAATGTTGCATCATCTTTTAATCGAAGCTTGGTACATATAACCTGATGATTTTATTATGAACACTATTAAATATACTTGTCGTCAGTACAAAAATCTCACTTTCTGTAAAATAGTAGGATTTTGTTTAGTTTTATAATTTAAAATAAGAGAACATTTTCCAGGTGTTATTTTGGTAGATACCTGTTTACCGTTAGATCACATATTGCACAGATGCTTTAAGACATAAATATTATACATTATATATTTTACATATGTAAAATTATCAGTCCTTAAACTTAGTTTTGATAGTGGTGCAGTCCAAATACTAATTAAGTTTAAAGCTATTATCAGATTTCTTAAATGTGTTAACTTAATTAAATATTTTCTAGTTATTCTGTTATTAAAATAAATTTATAAGTTTTCACCACAACTAGTTAACACACGTCTATTTTGTAAAATCATGTAGTCATATAATTTCATATTAACTGATGTTAATTTTATTTACAATTGTAGCTTAAATTTTTAATACCTACTTATTTGTATAAGTATAAAAGTAATACATAACAAACTTAATGCTGGGAATTTTATGAAAATATTTGTATTTTTGGATTAATATTTTAAATAATTTATTTTAGTGTCATATTCATTCATCATTGTGTTTGTATTTACAGTTGGAATACTTGTTGTGTATATAGATGTCTACGTCGGAAATCAAAAATTAATTATTCAAAACAAATTATGTCATTATTGAAATGCCATGATTCTCATAGCTGTTAAGCAATTATATAGATATTTTCACCAACTAAGTTATAAAACATGTTTTTTTAAATAAGGTTATTTAATTAACATCCAATTAACATATTATAACCAATAGTTTACTAAATATAAAAAATTATAAATTTTTTATTACTTACTTCTGCTTTTAGTCGAGCTTCTTCTTGAGAATAATAATCAATAGCATCTAAATTATTAGAGCTACAGAAACCACAACAAATACAAATATAACCACAAACATGGGGTTGCACTGTGAGACGTTCGCCTACAGTTTTTAAATGATTTTCACAATATTGTTTTGCTTGAACTGCCGCATTTCTATTCATATTATAAAAATGATTATTAATTAAATAATAAATTAAACTTTATAAAATATAAACTATTTATATGTAGTGCGAAAAGTTATACTATAGCAAACTAGTAAGTTCAATATAGTTGGACTCATAAATACCAATTACTTGACAATTTAAATAATAAAGTACCTATCTCTATCTAATTCATTAGCTTTGTTGACATCATACGCAAGCTGAATATTTTCCACTTCACATTCAGGATATGCCTCTCTAAAAATAAATTGTAAATAAACACATACTTAATATTTAACAATTTGCATAGATATTGAAAAAAATAATTAATAATAAAAATACTGACTTAAAATGTCGATCCATATCATTAATGTCAGAATTTCGTCTGGGAATATTTGTTATCATCAACGTACGCGACCAACATTCACCATTTTCTTCTAATTTAAGATTTACAGAAAATCTTCTCATTATGCAAATAGTTAATGGAAAGTATAACATGGCTATAGTCACATGTACCCACAGCCAAGGTGAACTAGAATTAATTATAAGTTTGTAAATTACGGACATATACTAAAAAAACCTATTAAACTTGACACCAAACTAGATAAAGGAACCAAAAATTTAAGCATAGCCTAAAAACCAATGTTGACTATACTCTAATCAGAATAAGAATGCCCACTTTCGAGCATGCAACTTATCTGACCAAACAGCTGGACTCCCTCGAGCAGTGTAATGTGCTGTGATTGGTCAACAATCGTCAGCAACCTAATGTTGGGTAATCCCCAAATTTGCAATGACCGTCGGCATAGAAATGGGAAGGACTGCGCAGTATTCTCATTCTGAATAGAGTATAAGTATGGTATTTTAGTTTAAACCTAAAGGGGTGTACACGTCATGTTTGAGTGTTTGCTGTTCAACATGTCGATACGTGAGTATGTATTTGTATTTTATCTCACCGTATATAAGTGCATGCGCACGTTGCAATGTATACTAATGTGCTCAAATCAGTCATAAAGATCAAACCCAAAGTTTGTTGTTAAAGTTCTTCACAATTTCCAACAAACATATATATATGCTCATAAACGACATGCAAACGGTGAACAAATCTACACGTTTATTAATTAATTCATCCAGACATTGTGAGTACTAATAGCGCAGATTATATTAAACCAGATGGTGCACATCTGAATTTTACTGATAACTAAAACCTACTCACTATTAAAGATGTACAGGTTACTCAACGAAACATATTTTTTGGTGCATAAAAAGTTAATGATTTTGTCATAGGAAAAATTACAGTTAGCACTCTGGCATTATAGTGATTTCTCATAGTAAATATATCAATATACAACTACAATATTAGGTTGTTGATTGATGTTAAAGCATGCTTGAAGCGTTAGTAGATTTTCTCCTATCGTTGATCAGTTGTTTAAAACCATAACAACCGCGTACCACTTTTGGTATGCATGTGCATAGGGTCATTGAGTAAACTGTATATCTTAAATGATAACCTACCTCAATGCAGTAGGATCACATATGAGGAATAAATTGTACCACACCTATAGTTATTGTATCAAATAATATGACAATGGTTGGAAATTTGGGACAGGTGCTAAATATATTGGTGATGCATAGTAAATAATCAATTATTTCACATAAAACCTGTTTTTTCTATAAATGGTGATACTGATTTGAGATAGGTTTTGAAGAGCTTAAAGTTTTGAGAATGACATGGCTTGAATAGGAAGTGCACCATATGGTTTTATAAAATCTATGCTAATAGTATAACTTACTCAGGATGTAGATTGCTAACAGTAGTATGTCCAAATGATCTTTCATCACCTTCTAAATCACCAGCAAAATTGATTGGTAGTACTACGCCTAATGAAACTGCAGTAATTATAGCCATTAAAACCATTATGTGCCTTTGGAACGATAAATATTGAACAGCATCGTAACCACATTTCCGTAAGATTTTTTCATCTCTAAAAATTATAAAATTCAAATAGGTATAGCAAGTATTTACATCATAAAAATAAATTTTAGAAACTATTTTAAAAATGTTGTATTACCTAAGCTGTATAATTGTTAAGAACCAGGAAAATAAGCCCCTATCAACAGGCATTGAGTTGTCTAATGTAGTTGTAGAATTACCATCTTCAATGTTATTCTCTGAATTTTCATCAGTTGTACCATAAAATATACGAGACCACCTAACCAAATTATTATTCAAAATAGTATACTAAAAATGTTTTTTTTTTTTTTAAAATTAATTCTTACTTTTCATAATCTTTATTGACTAATGCTAAACGCCCATAATCCCATGCCCTTTTCCTCATGAATGCAAAAAATAAAACTAAGAGCTGAAACATTTTAAATTGTAGTTCATATTATAGGTAGTACTTTTAGAAATATCCATACTTACAACACACCCTAAGGCATTGAGTAAAAGAGTTTCAGGTATTCCTTCATAAGCTGTAATAAGAAGTCTATTTCTTGTTCGATTATAATAATTACATTTATCTTTAGCTGGACCATTAAATTCATGAAATATATTATTATCCATCTTCAGTTAGTATTCCTATTGCAATACATAAAAAACAGTTAAAATTATAAAAACCAAATTAGGTGTATAAGCAATTACATTTTCATCAAAACTAAACAAAAATATAAATTAAAGTGACAAAATAAGATTTGTACTATTTTAAATAACAAAATAACTGATTGTTTCAATAAAGAATTGGGTTATAAACTGGTAATATGAGTAATGAGTATTACAGATTAGATCAGGAATTAGATAATATAATTCACTAATTATGTAATTGCACAACTTAAGATAAGAATAAGCTTTATACATTCTTTAACAAATTAAACGATTAAAAATGTTATTGAGTGACTAATGTACTTAGATTTATCAATGTAATAAACTATCTAATTAGGAACTGGAATTTAAATACTAATGTACAATAATTATTATTGAAATTTAACATTTAGTTAATTTATAAGTTGATTTACCACAATAGTTAATTGTAAATTAACAATAAGATAAATTAATAAATATGTTTATGATCATAATAGAGCTACAATAAAAGTAACACCAATTAAGAGTTATAATTTAGGATAGTAAATAACTCTTCTTAAGATAAATCATGAAATGTAATCTATGGATTGATATTAATATTTTCTTTTAATATGAACAGTTGCAAATTTGGCATTTTATAAGTAGTATTGTAAATCATAAAAATTAGTTTGCAGCCTATTAATTTGTTTTATTGTATAAGTTATGTCATCACAAATAAAACACACATTCTGAACTCTATTTTTAACTAAATAATATTCAAAATGTAAAAGTCAATTTCAATAAAATGTATACTATCTCATAGCATATTGCAACCTTTTACTTATTAGAGTACACTACAATAATAGATATATTATGATTATAACTAGTATATGGTTTCAAGATTAAACTTTAACATTTCATAAACCTAGAAGCATTATTTTTCCTTATCAAGTTGTTTTAACATTTTAAATAAATAACCTTAAAGTAATTTAGAGTTACTTTAAACCCTATTTTAGAATTTTTTTTCAAAACCATATTAATTTAAATAAATATATAGGTATCTACATTTAGGTATTTGTTAAAAATAATGTCTGTAGAAATACCTAATTATCTCCATTCTCATATGGTTGACTTATACCTACAAACAACACAAAAAATACTAGAATTACATAATACCTATAATTTACATTTTAAAATACTAAATTATATATGCACTAAAATAATATTGCATATTGCATAGGTAGGTACTATATAAAGAAATTAAGTAGGTAGGTAATATTTTAGATAAGAAGGTGTCAACTTTTAAAAAAAATATAATAAATATATATTTTATTTTAATCTTTCGGTCCAAATGTGTATTCCATAAGTTGTAAAAATAATTAAATCCATAGAAAAAGGTTGCTTGATATAAAGATTAATTATTAGAAGATGTAATTCTTACATCAAACTAGTAAAAACATTAAACATATTATAAAAATTACCTACATTAAATATAATAAATATATAATATATAATATAAGGTATTGCTATAAGTAATGTTGGAAAAGTCATGTACCAATTCTCTTTAAAAAAAGTAATAATTTTCAAAAATTGTTTACAAAACTATATAAACTTATAGGTACCTACCTCATTAAGTTAATTAGGAACAAGCTATTCAGTAAAAAATTAAATTAAAAAATATTGGCAATTATTTTAAATAGTTCAAAATCATATTATACCTAACTATATAATATTACAAAAAAAAACTATATTTAAAAAAATTAATAATTCATAACTACCTAATTAAATGTTAATAGTAGGTACCAACCATATAGATATGTTTTCAAAATCAAATTAGTTAATGGGGATATGAAGGAAACTTAAAAATAAGTACTAAAAATAATATTAGTTGTATTCTTACCTACAAAACATATATTTACCAGATATTCAATTTACGATCAAAAATGTACCAAGTAAAAATCATCTAACCACTTATCAAATTGTTAAATATTTGCCAGAGAAAGCCATCTTACTTCCAACCACTGTCTCTCCTTCACATTCCTCACTCGTGGAAACATTCTATAATATTAATTCTAAACTTACGTATCATACCTGATTCAACATATTCTAATTTCCTCACCAGTTATTACCCTCCCTCTCAAGTCTCAACAATCATAAACAAAATAATACTAAAAAGGATTTATAGATTAAAAAAAAAATTGAGACAACCAATTTGGACCGAAGAATAAAGTTTTTTCCCAACATTAAGTCCACACAGGAAAGCTTATTTGACCACAAGACTTTCTTCACAAAATGAATTTCCTTCAGGACCCCTTATTTTTTATAATCCAATTACCTATATTCAAACAAACAGTATTTTTCAGTATGCTTTGAAGATGAAGTGTCCCATATCTATTAGATACTTAAAAGCAGGTGTTCTACGGGGTAGCAGTTTAGCTCCAGATTTATTCAACACAGATATTATAATATGTTTAATATTCCCCACTCAGATAATATCATTTTGGATACCTTCGCTGATGATACTGGCATTATCTCAAAGATAAATTTATTCCAACTCCTCATACTCGGGTGACCTAAGTCAGGTCCTACTATCATTTAGAATAAGTTTTGTTGAAAACTGTCAATGAACCAAGTCGAAGATGCTTACAACGAAAACCGCCTTATAAGGCCTAATAGGTATGCAAGTAGCTGGGTACCTAACCAGCCCGCTCACTGAGTACTTACTTTTTCGAACAGCTCTGTGGTGCCAGTGGGTCGGATTCAGTTCAGCCCATCGTACTTGAAAACGTATTGCATTTTGGTCGGCGGTGTAACAGCAGTCATAGCGTGAAAGAAAATATTGATAAGGTAGATGTAAAATAAGTATCTTCCGGTATACACTGCGATCGTACGACGCGGAGTGGTATCTCCGACGAAATGTTTAGATATTAATTTCTGACGATGTTCTAGTGGCGGCGGAAAACAAAAAAAAAAAATGAACGACGGAGGACGGAACAATGATTAATGATGTTATCTTTTTTTTATCTACGCATAATTACCATCTAGATACAATAATAATAACAACAAGCTCGGCCGATAGGAGTGGTAGGAGGGGTCGAGTCCGCACTCCGGACGGCAAACATCTTGGTCGTCCAACGAATTTCGATTTTTTTATCTCGAAACGATCGGCAGAATCAAAAATGCGTTTTAATCGATTCACGACCTACCAGCTTACCACCTACGACGTACGCGCGTATACACCTACACGGCTTACCTATCACACCTACTACGGTTGTACAGCCGTTGTTGGTCACTAAGTGCCGTGAGCGGTAAGCCCTTATCGATTTCGAGCTCACAAGCGATTAAAACGGACACTATGGCTGGCGGGTGGTAGGTACGACGTTTTCGCGTCACTCAGATACTGCCCAATACGTCCCTCTGTCCGCTCTCCGATGCAACGGTGTCGGTGTGACACGATGTGTCGCTTGGTGGGAGGCGCTCGCAGTGTGTACAACGATAACCGTATATCTTATACCATTGTTCCCGGTAGGTCCTACAAGGTCTTTGGTGGTAAGAGATGATAGTAGTAACTAGTAATTATTACGATCCACAGATATCTATAGTATAATATAGATATCTGTGTTACGATCGCAGTCGCTACTCGCTGATAAGCAGACGGGGAACACGACACGGTGTTCCGAATCCGAACGACGAACAATCGATAACCGGGCACCGCGCCGTCCGGACCGTCGTCGCGCATGCGCCTCGGCTGTTGACGGTCTTCTCTCAGCAAGATTTTTCCAGTCGGCAGTAAGTTAGTAGGCACTCTGACAGCAGACGTCTTTCCCACTATCTCCTCTGCACACACACGCGCGGACTCGTCCTCTGCACACACGTCGTGAATACGAGATGGCGATACTGTTAACTTAGCGGTCCCGATGCGTGTGTCTATTTGTCTGTGTGTAGTGTGTGCGTGTTAGTATGTATATCGATTAGAGGACGTCCCTACGCATATTATTTTGTCACCGTCTTACACACGTACGACATGGCAAATTTTCGTTTGCTAATTTCAATGGGGTGCTCTCAGTTTTGATATTACGGTGAATTGATCTATAATCAAACTTTTAGGTAACAACATTAGCTGTGTTCTCTCTCTCGTTTTTTACGATATTTTTTAAACATTAATTTTGTATGATGCGAATTTCTAAAAATGTTGGCTCTTTTTGTGCTATTTATAATATTTGAAATGTTGGTTTAAATCGGTTATTTTTGATTTCAGTGTCATAAAATGTTTGTTCATGAGTTATGAAAAGCTTGGAAATGTAATATATAACTATTTTATAAGTTGTTCTTATGTACAAATAAAATTAATAACAATCGCATACCCTTTTTTTTATGAATGTGTTAAGTTCAAATATTAACGTAATTAATCAAAATGACATACGAACAATTTTGTGTTAAAATGCATACAATTTTTAATCTTATAGGTACACAAGGTTTTAAAATTAAAATAAGATTAACATCCAGTATTAACTGGAAATTAAGAAACTAGTTATACATTTATTTATGGACAATTTAAGTTAAACATTTTGTTACATTGGATTCACAAGTAAAATAACGATTTTTGTTCTAATTCAATGTATATAAATCGCAGAAACTTTCCGCTATTACCTCGATTATTAATAGAATGATAATTTGCAATACTCAATGAAATTTAAAAAGAACTATTTTAAGCTTTTTCAAATATTAAAATTTTCTCTAAAAATATTAAAATTTAATAGTTGATGTTTGCAAATGTAAGACAAGTGTATTCTATGTTATATCTGTCATAAGTCATAACCTATTGGGGCAGTAAATGATTTCAAAAATACGTAATACCAATATTTTTTAAGCGACTAATATTAGAATTTTGACGTAATTTGAAAGTTATTTTTTGGTTTAAAATTCGTAACATTTTTTAATGATCATATTATCCCAACAAAAACACTTCGTCGAACTCCGTGTAAAAAATTGCTAAGTAAAAAAAAACTAGTCATCTATAAGACTTCAACATTATAAATATGTGATGTCATAAATAAATGCTAAGTTAACTTAAATTTTAAAAAAAACTAGTAATTTATAATACTTAAACATTATAAAGATGTGATATCAAGAATAAATGCTAAGTAAATTAAATTTTAAATTAATTGATTCTATCTCAATCATTTATTTACTTTGCTAGAATTTATTTTCTTTATAAATTAATAACTAAGACCTTTTTATAAAACAAATTTAGTATCATTTGTCATGGAAATTTGTTAAATAGTCCAGTTATGAATAGACATGTTTATTTGTCGAAATATATAAATTCTAATTTGGATATTTTTATTTAGATATTTAGGGAATAATATAGATATAATATTCTTATATACTTATAAATACCATTAAAACTTTGTGTTAAATTTTAAGATACTAATAATAATTATGGTTCAACATTAGTACCCACGGATTTTTTTAATGTATAAATAGTCAGGGCTTAAGTCCCCCCCACCAAATTGAACCAATTTGCGCTTATGGTTGTCTCCGACTTACTAGTGCGTTACATAGCAAATTGTACGCTCAACAGAATTGGGGGGCTATAATAATCCGGAAAGTATATGTCCGGAACGCATAATTACGGAATGTATTTATCCGGACCGTATTTGCCCGGAACGTAATTGTCTGAAAGTGTTTTAAATTGCCTATATTAAATACCTTGCAAGACGGCCCAGTGATGTAGGCATTTATTACAAATAATCAGTTGGTGTAATTTTTCATCTTTAAAATATTTTTTGTTTTAAGCGGTTTTTCTATTCCAAACAATGTTTTTAAAAAAACAAAATTGTTTGAATCTCAAACAGTTTAAACAGTATATTAAAATAGTTTAAAACTCAAACAGAAAAAAAACAGTTTTAAAACAAAAAAAAAGATTTTTACACAATATTCACTTGGATGATACACTGTTTTAAACAATTGACAAAAAGTTTAAAACAAATGTTTTAAGTTTATGTTTTAAACATGTTTAAAACATAATAACCCTGCAAATAATTATGTAATTACATAATTCTTTACATAAGCTTACTATATTGTTACTATATAGGCTACTGGCAAAAAATACACTATTTTGAGTTTGTTGTTTCATTATATAATTAAATGTGTTCCTGAAATAGTGACTTACCGATTGCATTACCAATTTTCACACGTAGTCATCCTGTTTAATCCTATTGACAGGCTTAATAATTTAAAAATAAATTTTAATTTGATAAAATATTTTCGTACTTATATACTATTATGTGCTAATAGAATATTATAATTGTTCTTTCCTATATATACACATTGCAGGCATCTAATAATGGAATATCAAACGAATACCTAGGTTTGCATTTTTAGAAATAATTACAAACATAATAATTCAAATCAGGTGGGTATATTATGACCGTTTTCTGCCAAAGGTTATATTCCGATTTCCAAAAAACATTAATAAATTATTTATTATTTTTATACTAACTGTAGTATCTAATAATATAGGCGAGTGCATTGTACCTAACCTCCTGTTTTTTTATTCATGCATGTACCTACAACTTACTCATACAATTTATACAAAGATCATCCATGAATCATGATACACCATGGTATGTAGGTACACGGGACATGTTCATAACAGTTTGAACGATTCTAGTTTAACGACCAAGTGATGTTTTGATATTTTTTTTTCAAAATTCGTGTTTTATCGTGTTATAAAAAAATGTAAAAAAAGTCTTGTTAGTTAATGGTATAAAATTTCAAAAAATGTTGTTTTTCCAAAACCGTATTTATTTTTAAAAGAATACTTGGAATTACATTTTTTTTTCAAAAAGTTTGGTTTTTTGACTACATTGATTCATAAAACTAAAATTAACTTTTAAAGTTTTTGCGCGTTTTTAAAAAACAAAAACCGTATTTTAAGTTTTCACTGATAACTTACAAGTGAAGTTGTTCAACTTTTTTTGCATTCTTATAGGTATACATAGGTATAATACTCTTAAACACACATTTTGAAAAAAAAAAAAATCAAAAATCACTTGCTTGTTAAAGTGTAATAAATTATACCTTAAAATGTTTCATCTGTTAATTTATATTTTCAGTTCAATCATACAATTTTGTTTTTTTTTAGGTTAATACTTTTTATATTATTCATGGATTACGAGTTTCAAAATCAATCATAATTTATTAAGTAAGTAATAATCAGGGTTCGGACTTATAGCACTAAAAGCCCTAAAATATGACCCGATAAACTTAAAAATATGCACTAATTAATAAATAATAATATACACCATTGCGAACGATTATAGTTTAACAATGGACCCCCGAAAATGACTGCACGATTGCGGATACATGTTGCCAAATTTATAAATAAAACTTGGATAATGTGGGAATGTAGGAATACTGAGCATATTAAATGTATAACAAGTAATTTATGTTAAATACCTACTGCAGTAATAGCACACCCGTTGTTATACTGTTTTTATTGAACTATGGTAAACTGTCAAATTATTTTATCAGAACGTGAGTAATTTCTACACAAAACAAATAAATACCGATTTAGGCGACAGCGGAAAGATGCGATTTTAAAATGGTTATGTACAAATAAAGACTGTAGTGAAAGTATTTTAACAACATCTGACAAAAAATCTATCTATGAATCTTCCGATGAGCATATCTGCTCTAAGAACTCTGTACAAGGAATCGAGTGACACATATTAAGGGAAAACTGCAAAAGAAAATATGAAGAAAACTTATCTACTATAAGCCGTTAAAAATAATAAGAACATAAGTATTAAAGAAGACATAAAAACTGTGAGGAAAATCATGTATGAAAAGTTATGTAAATATTTTTTTAAATTGTTTAAGATGCCGAAGAGAATTCCGCAAGAGTAAGTTTGCAAGTCGACGTGGCAGAAATCTACTGGATTTATTAATATATATATATATTTACATGTCTCTATTGATTCAATAAACTGAGTTACTTTATTATCATTGTTCTGTCCTTAGTAGTCATTCAGCCATAATATAATGGGTATCACAGAAAAGTTTGAATGCTACTGCAGAGAGTGTTTTAATGTTTATTAGACTACATATATTTGATAAATAGTCAAAATAATGCTTAGATTTTCTTCAACATAATGAATCTGGAATAAATTATTATTATTGTTTTTTTTTTGGCACCCCTCTC
Organism: Nasonovia ribisnigri; assembly: GCA_027563435.1. NCBI lineage: Eukaryota > Metazoa > Arthropoda > Insecta > Hemiptera > Aphididae > Nasonovia > Nasonovia ribisnigri. The sequence continues at coordinate 74,099 of JANEHU010004296.1, read as the reverse complement.
CAGACTCTGGACACTGCTGGCTACCCATATAATTATGCCTGGACGCTAGTCGCTAGTGCCATACTCCAGACTTATTAAGTTTTCACACAATAATAGCTTGACGATCTAAGACGTTGTTCATTGCGCGATTATCATTTTTGATAAATATTTGAAAGGTCAAGCAAAATTCATGTCAAAAAAAAATTAACTTGGTACCTACTTAAAAAATCTTTTTAATTTTTGTGGAAATTAAGTCAAGAACTGGACAAAAATTCAGAATATATCTGATAAAATTAAAATCAACTCATCAACCAGATTCTTGATTTAGGACATTATTTTTCAATGAGTTATAAATAGGGTTGGAAAAAATATGAATTAAAAATCTACATTACATATTATATACATGTATTCAAGAAAATCATAGGAAAATGCAAAAAGTTTTTTGTATTAGATCTATGTGGCCTATGAATGGAATTTTATTTTTGTAAGCTATGTTTTGGAGTTCTATGAAAACAATATGCAGATGCTACAAATTCTTAACCCTAGTTTTTCATGTGAATATAACAAAACAATAAACAATATTTTCTAATTTGAAATAAATTTCAGTACGATACAATTTTAATCATGACCCATTAAAATATTTCAACTTACTGTAATAGGCAGTTGATATTAACTCTTAAAAATGATATTTAAAAGCCTTCTAATCATACACATTAGAAATCTGTTTGGTAGGTAGGTCGGTTAGGGCGTAGGCAGTTAGGATATAATAATATGTGCCCATGCTCCAAACATCAGTTCTCGATCCCAGACTAATATATAATCTTTTTTGCATTTTTTTTTTTAAGAAAATACTTTTCATGTTAAATAATAACTGGTATGCAACATCTAGGTAATGTTATTTTGCGATTCTTACGCGGTTGGTTTGTTACTATAGGACATTTTATTGAAACGTCGCATAGATGTCAATTTATAATATTGTTAAAATGTCGCGAGAAAATATGGATACAATATTACATGCATGTCAGCAAAGACGGCCGATTAGCAGTTGTAGGAATATTACTGCAACTCCAATGCGACTAGCATTGCGATGTTACATGCTCCAATAAAACATCGCTACAACATCGAAGCGATGATTAATTGCACAGCGGGCAGTATCTTGTTCGACGGAAAAGTGAATCGAGTGGGTGCATTCGGGAGGTCGTTTTTTAAAATTCCCAATAGATTTTAGATTTTTGTATAACTCTAAAAAAATGACCGTAGATATGTGAAATTTTCACTGGTTGTTTATATAAGCATTTTCTATACACAGTAAAATTTTCAAAATATTTTGAATTGTTTTGAACTGTTTACGGACATACTCAGTCCAATTTTTTTTATATGAATGTCAATTCAATTTTATTTGTTGGGTAAAAATGCTTGACAATTTAATACGAGGATCCTAATATATTGTTACAATGACTTTTGAAAAATAATAAAAATCTATAGTCACATTTTTTTTATATACTAATTTAAAGTTCAAATTTTAGCAAAATACGTAAATATCACGAAAATTATTTTCAGTTAAATTCATAAAAATTTTTCTTTTTAAATCTAAGGTTTGAAAATTTAATTTAAGATTCTTCCTAAGTTTGCCTATCTTTTTCAAAAATATAACGGACATTTTCAGTTTCCAATTTTTTTAGTTTTTTTTTCTATAAATGTCAATAAAATTTTATTTGTTGGGTAAAAAATCTTGAAAATTTAATAGTAGGCTTCTAATATCTAATATATAGTTTCAACGACAGATGAAAAATATTAAAAATCTGTAGTCACAATTTTTTTTTATAGGTAATCAAAGTTCAAATTTTTACAAAATACGTAAAAATGACGAAAATGTGCAATTTATTTTGTGTTAGAAATTCATAAAAAATTTTCTTTTTCAATCTAAGGTTTGAAAATGTGATACAAGAATCCTTATAAGTTTGCCTAATTTTATCAATGAAAAAATGTTTATAAGAAAGTCAGCATAAATTTTTATGAGCATTTTAAGTTCAAATTTGTGCAAGATTAGATATTCACTCGATTTCTCATGTAGCGATTTTCTTATTTTGTTGCAATTCAAAAACTAATAACTGTAGATGCATACAAATTTTACTGAATGTTTATATAAGCACTTTCTATACACCATCTAATTTTGAATATATTTTGACTGTTTTTGAGCTTTTTACGGACCATTTCAATTTTCAATTTTTTTTAGTTTTTTTTTTATATAAATACCTATAAATTTTTAATTGTTGGGCCAAAAAGTGTAAACATTTAATACAAGGCTCCTGATATATTAATACAATATCAGTTGAAAAATATTAAAAATACATAGGCACAATTTTTTTTTACAAAGCATTTAAAGTTCGAATTTTGACCAAATTCATCAAAATCTCGAAAATTATAAATTATTGTAATTAAACAATTATAAAATGGTCAGTTTTTATAATTAAGGATTGAAAATTTAAAACAAAGATTCTAATAAATAGTATATGCTGTAAACAAAAAATCTAAAAAATATATAAACACAGTTATTTTTTACAGACATTTTAAGTTTAAATTTAGACGAAATTACATTATAATATTTTTCTAGTATCACTGATAATTTAAGGTTAATAATTAAATAATATGAATAATATTAATTCAACTTAGCAGTCTGTAAAATAACAATATCTATATAATTTAAAATATCTTAGACTGACATACCGTCTCCGTTCAGAATCGTTTTTCGTATACAATGATATTATATCATTGAATTCAAATTTAATACCATCCATTATAGTACAGTGATCTACTTGTAGCCTACTGTACAGCGGAGCGACATCCACTTGACCCCCTTTTTTATTTTGTTTCACCATTTATGTTCTAATAACCGATATTCCAATTAATTTCTAAAAAATTGAAATTATTTGTTACCTAATTAGAACATTTGATTAATTATTAGGTGTTTAATTAAATTTTTCAGTTTTCATGAATAATCCAAGTTAGATAACTTATTATTTACATTTGAACAAAAAAGTTTTTTAATCTATAAAAAAAAATTAACTTCTAACTTCTAGTCTAACTTAAGTTACTATTTTCATCAAACTAACTTCTAACTAAGTTAGAAATTTGGACAGTTTCAGAAACTAACTTATATTCTAACTTAGTTAATTTTTTTATTAAAGTAACTTAACTTCAACTAGTTGAAAAAAATGACTAACTTGCCCAGCTTTGGTAAATATACTTTTATAGGTTGTATATTAATTAAAGAAAAATAAATAAAATAAAAACATTGTATTAGATCTTATATGTTATTTACTTTAACTGAAAGTATATTATAACTCCCTATTCCACAACAAGCTCAGCTTAAAGGGGCAGGTATTTTTGTTACATATTAAAACATTGTATTCTTTATATAAAAAATTAGATAATATGAAACATTATTTTTTTAGTAAATCAAACCTTAAACACATTTTTTTTGGCTTAAAGATACAAAAAATCGTGGAGGTGAATGTAAATTTAAATTGTCTAGACCTCCTGCAATTCACACCTACAATTTATATTGTATTAATTATATTGTATATTAATAATATTAATAGCTCTTGCTTCGCAATGATAGATGCATACATATAATATATTGGCTAAAAAAGTAAACTAAAAACAAATAAGATAAAAAAATATTATTCTAAAGTAATAGTTTAATAATTGTGAACAATTAATGGAGTATAATATGCAGTTTATCTAATCCATACTTCCAATTTTTTTTTTTCATTAGTAGTTTTACAAAATAATTACCAAACTAGTCTTGCAATTTTTATTGAAAATATCACAATGTTTCTAAGTAAGGCATTCAATAAACATTTTTTTTACAATTTTACAAAAACTTTAAGATTTAGTGGTACCTTAAAACACACATTTTGAAAAATGAGCATGAGTACTACTGTATTTATTACCAATTGATGAGGGAAAATACTGTAACCGAGTGCAGACAGACCAAGGTGTTAGACTAGCCATGTTACAGCTTCAATCTCTTGCCAACCTTAGACCATAAGATATTTAAAGTACTAAAAGAATTGTATATGATTTAAATCATTCTTATTAAAATTACGGTAATTTTATTTTACATACATATTTCACTAATTTATCAATATTTTTTGGAGTTCCATTGTCTGCTTCAATGTTTTTGATGCGTACATACAAATTAAATTTACAACTATATTAACTAACTCATTTTAAGTTATTAAATTTAATCATTTAAAATTATAACAATAATAATCATTAAGCAGCATTAAGTGCGTTTTCACGGAAGTACCGAGAGCAAATGGTATACAAAAAATTGTTTGAGCGATAATTTTATGTCAAAACTGTTAACTGTTTACTGAAATGTTTGCACTTTGCTACTACCACTAATCCACTTTATAAACCATTTAGTATTTCTTGTACCCTTGATCCTAACAAAAACACTCCTTCAATTCTGTGTAAAAAACTTTAAGAAAAAAAAACATAAAAACTTGCTTTAAAATGTGTGGTGTATGGTAGAATCTAACTAAATGGTCTAATGTGTGACATATATTCAATAGTATCTAATATAAATTCAGATGTAATAGAAATTAATTATTTATATTTATTTATTCTATGAATTATTTAAATTTAAATAAATTTAAATTACTTACAAAAATATTTTTTTTCAGAAAAATATGATTCCTAGCACATAATTTCCAACTTTATACGTGCCTCTCCTCTCTATAATGTAAATATCTTGGCACCATAAAGTCAGCGTTCAAAATATATAGATGTATTGTAACATCTTACCGATTTATTTTGATATTTAAGATTTAACTGTAGAGCTTCTGTCATAGATTATCCATGGTGACAAATAACTGAGTTTAAAGTATAAAATTTGCCATTAACTGTGCGTGTTGTGATTGGTTAAGTATTCCTTTTGATATTCATATGAGAGTATTATCTATACCAAAGTTGTACCTGAAACTTAGTACAAACATGCTCGAACGCAACATCGATACCAAATCTAAATTACGTGCGGCGATGATGGATGGCCCCGGCACAGCTATGTGCCTGACGACTGATGAGTGTTTTGAGGCATGTCTCTAGCAGCCGGTTCCGAAAAAATTATTCAGCAATGACATTTTAGAGTAAAATATGTCAGCGCTTACGAAATTAATGCGCAGTGAGTTGATAGGACCGTCGTCACGTCAACTGTGGCGGCAAAAAAAGTATATTTTAAATTACTACTAAAATATGGAATATTTTTTGCTAGTAAGTTATAAATTATAACTTATAACTCAAACATAATTCAACAAATGACTTTCTCAATCTGTCAATAACTCATTCTAACGAATAAGTTCATTCATTAAACCTGTAGGCTTAAATCAATAAAACTAAAATATTAACACGGTTTAAATAGTAATGATTTGTTTCTAAAAAGTATAACCTCGTTTATAGCCTATAAGTAATGTTCATTTCGGCCAAGACGGATTGATTCTTTGTTTCGGCGATGAACAAAATTCACGTTGCAGTATACTATGCACTGAGTTGTTTAATTCACGATTCACGATGTAGATTGTAGAATGTAGATAAAAAAATTGAAGTAATGGAACATTTGTTCCGAGGTATCAGTAAACAGTCAGTAAACCGTTTGCTTTCGTTACCTCCTCGAAAACCCACCAAGTGATTATGACATTTTTGATAATATCAAAACGTGATAGCTGTAATCATCAATACAACCTGTTTTAAAAAATTCAAATTTAAATTATTTACTTAATAGCTTAATATTTTATAGTTTTACTCACAAATTTTTTTAACACAATCATTTATATTTAGGCTCGACTGCTCTATTATAATAGCTGTAAATATGTCTGCTGACGGGAGTACTAACCCTTTCAAGTATTTCCTAGCTGGTGGTTTCGGTGGCGTGTGCACAGTGTTAGTGGGTCATCCATTAGACACTATTAAAGTATGTTAACAATAATCAAATCTGTTATTGAACTATTATGAGTTAGGATGTGTTAGGCTAACAAGAGCTTCATGAGACTTTCTTATAAGTAATATGTGAATATACTAAAAATACACTTATCTTTAAAATTATAGTATTTTAAGTATTTTATAATAATATGTTAAGTTTTGGTACATTCATAGAGGTGTGCTTACCTGAACTACAGATGTTACCGATGATATTTGTAAGCCTCTTGAACTAACTGGTAACTCTGATAAATTAATACCTAAGTTTTTAATTTGTAAGAAGTATACCTTAAGTTTTATATGTATATTATTCAACATAAATACAATTAAAAATGTATAAGATAACGAGTAATTAATATTAAAATAAAATGGTTTGTCATCATCTTCTTTTATCTATTTTTGTTTTAGAAAGTTGTTAAAAATAATTATTTCTGTTGGTTAATATAATTATAGTTAAACCTCATTAATCCGGACCCCATTAGTCTGGACTTCGCTTAATCAGGACAGCCGTTTAATAACACATAAACGCGTAGCTTGAGCCGCAGACATAAAAATAAACATGAAAACGAGTTCCACAAATTTCCCATAAATGCACATGATCATGATTATTTCTATAAAATATTTATAACATATTGTCGTTCACGTTATCCAATAATTAATTATATAATACATGCATGTTTTTGGTTATTTTGTTTAATCCAGACTTTCATTAATTTAGACAACCTAGAGATTTTCCTTATTAGTCCGGATTATTGAGATTATTATTATGGATAATATTGTATTAAATTGTATAATAGTTTTAATACTTATATACCTTATATATTGACTAAAAAGTAAAACATATTTGTACTTCTCAAAATTTTCTATAAAATTTTAAGCAATAATAATTTATTATAAATTAAATTAGGAATAATTGAAGTATTCAATTTTCAAAACACAATTTTTTCTCATTTATTAACCAGTTGCAAAATTCACTTAAAAACATAAAATTCTGATTTTACTTATAAAAAAACAATTAGTACTTAACAGTTTCACTAGTTCAGTCACAGAATTGCAATTACTTGTTGTAAACTGAGTAATACTTTACCAAATGGCCTCTATTCTATAGAATAGATGTATTAGGTCATAATTTAATGCTTAACGTCTATTTTTGAGATTTGTTATTTTTTGGCCTTTGACTTATAACTTTTAGTTATAGCATTCACTGTGAAGTATATAATATATATATATATTGAATTATGAAGTTTGTTATCTATCTGATTGTTTTATTATCTACTTTAGGTTAGATTACAAACGATGCCACCACCTCAGTTAGGTAAAATACCTATTTACAATGGTGCATGGGATTGTGCAGTTAAAACCATTAAGAGAGAAGGGTTTTTCGGTTTATATAAAGGTAAGAATATTACATATATCATGTAGTGAAAGTAGAATATTAAATTATTTAAGTTTCAGAAAAATAATATAGGTACAATTAAAGACAATGAAATAGGAGTGTATACCGTAAACCAAAATTACTGTTTAATTTAACTGCAAATAATTTATATTTATTTAACATATTTATTAATAATCTCTGTGTTATTACATTTATCCATTTTAAATGTATATTATTTGAGGATGACTTAAAATTATATTTAAATACAAATTCTATTGAAGATTGTAAGAAAATTACCTACTTTTTTTTGAAAAGAGGTGTTATAATAATTGTTTAGATATAATGTATCAAAGTGTTCACAAATTACCTTTACTAAACATAAAAATTCAAGTGACTTAATTAATTTATTGGGGGCAGGAAGCTAAATATTAAATATTGTATCCAAGACCTTTTATAACTATATCCAGTGACTTAATATTTAATGAATATAATATACTCATTTTCAACAAAGCAATACAATTGTTTGGTTTTTTAAAACGTAACTGTAGAGAATTTAACAACCCCACTTGTATGAAAACTATATTGCTCATCGGTACGTTCATTAGTTGAATTCGGCTATATAATATAGTCCTTATCAATATGTCATATTGGATGAATCCAAAAAGTACAATATTGTTTTTTTCATAATATGATTGGTTACAAATTAGGGAAGATCGTCATTTCATCTAATATATTAGAATACGTTCATCTAATACGTTAGCTAAGGAACTAAACCTTAAATGTTTCAAAGATAATTTATTTAATAATGATATTATTTTCTTGTATAGGTACAATATTAAATAATTTACTTCATTGTCCTGAGTTATTAGCCAAAATTCCACACTTCGCTCTACAAAATTATAGTCATTATATGTCCCTTAAAATACAATTTTATTAAATGGTAATTCTGTTAAAAATGTTGATTTATTTTTTGATCCACAGAGCAAGTTGAAATGTTCTAAGTTCAATTTTTGTATTCTTTTTATTATTTGTAAGAACACTTAGGTATTAGTTATCAGTTTATTATGTAATTAAATAATATATTTTGCATTCACATGTTTCGATTACTTGTAAATATGATATTTTTTTAATAGTTACTGTACACTTTTCACATACAGGGCGTTATTACTTTTTGTAAATTTCATACAATAAAATTTTTATTATTATATTTCTGTGTTCTAATGGCTATGGTGATCATATCATGCTCATTAACAATTAGGTAATATAGAAATTAGAGTGTCCTTGGTCTTGATAAATGGAAAAATCAACAAGTATGTACAGGATAAAAATAAATACCAAGTATTAATTAGGTAACTTTCATTTAGATGTTAAACACAGTTTCACAAATTCTTGACTTGAAAATAAACATTATTAAAAATGTTTATTAAATTAAAGTACTATTCAGATTTTTTTACATATATACATATTATGCTTAAAAATTGAATTTCAAATATAATATCTAAAATTTGAAGAATCGTTTTTTGATTAACATTAAAAGTAACAATTTATAAATAGTTTAAATGTAAATGCAAGATATTTTATCTATTTAAATACTAAAAAAAAAACATTTTTAATAAATAGTTAATAGTTATTAAACCAATTTTAAATAATACATTCTAATAAAATATTTGTAATACCTACAATTTAATTATGATTCCTTTCAATTAAAAAGATACAATTTAAAATCCATCAATATTTCTTAAGTATTGGAAAAAAAAACTTAAATATTAGTTACAAATTTTATAATGTAATAGAAAAAAAAACTATTTATTGCTGTTCTGTTATTTAAGTTTTTACATTTTAAAAATTCAAATAATATTACATTATCAGTTTATTTATGGGGTATAGATAACCATCAATAGTAAAAATTGTTCTCAAATGTACCTAAGTAATAGTTATTTTTCAAAGTGTTAAATTATAAAGATATATTGGCTAATATACCTATTATTAATAATAATTTTACTATTTACTCTGTAATATATAAATATTATAGGTATCTATTACCTACCTAATAACATGATCAAATTATTATTAGGATTTTATTGCAATGACTATTATATTTTGTAGATGTTTTAAGACTAGTATCAACTGTAGTTTGGTATTAGAGTTTTATGTGACTTCTATATTGTCCTACTAATGTAGGTAAACATGTATTTTTATAACCTAACATTCTAATCCCGCGTATTTTGTTGTCCGTAAAATATGATAACTCTTAAAAACATTGTAATTGTTCAACTCCTCTGGTGTGTAACTTGTTGCAGTAAGTGTAACCCAGCCACGCTGGTTGGCAATTTAGCTACGTTGGATGGCGGGCAAAGCTGATGAGCGGCTATATGTGCAAAAATTCAATTTGTTGCATGCTTGATCTGCCCGTTTAACCTTTGGCAACCCATAAAATAATAAATACTATTTATCCTATAACCAATAGCAACGGTTTAAAAACAAAAGTGTCATTAATCTCAAAAACATTGTTTGAGCACATCACCGGGTTGGGCCTACCGGGTCCAGTTGTGAATCCAAACCATTCAAGGACCCCTCATTTTTCAATTTTCTATTTTTGTTTTTATTTTTTTGGTTTTCTTTGTAATTATGAAACACTCAATAATATTTAAATCATTTTTATAATATAATAGAGAGATTTTATTATTTTTTTTAAATACTTTGAAAATAATTACAAATTGTCCATAAAATATGACTTCATTGGCAGGTGTCTCCATTTTACAAATGTACAACATACCAAAAAAACTGTTTAGTGAGGGACAATTTTACTCCCTCTGTCTTTATAGTAGAGTTACCAAAATTCCAAATATAAAGTTTGTCTCCATTCATTGTGGAATTATGGTAATTCTACCATAAATATAGAGGGAGTAAGATTGACCCGCACAAAACAGTTTTTATTATCTTGTACATTTTTTAAGACGGAGACAACACATGCGGGTGTGACGTCCTCTTAACAAATTGAACCAAAATCTAATCATATATAATTTATTATAATTTTAGTAATATTAGTATATTCATATTTTTATTTTCTTGCATATTATTCTTATTATTGTTTTAATTAGCTTACATTTATATCATATTTATTTTTTAGGTATGGCAGCTCCAATAACTGGTGTAGCTCCAATATTTGCTATAAGTTTCTTGGGATTTGGACTGGGCAAAAAAATGTTTTCATCCACTGGAGATAACAAAGAAAATTTAACTCCCTCACGACTATTTTGTGCTGGAGCATTTTCTGGTATTTTTACAGCTATCATAATGGTACCTGGAGAACGCATTAAATGTATTTTACAAGTACAGGAATTCGGTAACCAAAAATATGATGGCCCAATAAGTGTTATTAAAAACTTGTACACTGAAGGTGGAATAAAAAGCTTATACAAAGGAACATGCGCTACATTACTAAGAGGTATTAATTTTATTTAAATTAATTTAAATTATACCATTTATATTACTCCATTAAAAATAGTAAGCATACAATTACTATGCATTTAAAATTGGTACAGTTTTTATTTTTAGTTGTTAATATTCTTTAAAAATAATATATAGTTAGTCTACAGATATTTAAATAATATAATATAATGTAAATTATTTTTTTAATGAATAGTGAGTATTTCAATATTAATTTCATAATTTGTTTTGAAGTTTAGAATCAGAATTTTTTACTTTATATTTTCTTTTCATTTTGGAAATTTCTTCTTTCAATGATAACTTGCTTATATATGTTCCATTATCCAAAAGTATACTTTTTTCCGTAGTAGTGTATACTATATTATTGATTATTGATTCTGGCTTTGATTCAATAATTTCCATTTTTATATTTGGTGCTGTAATAGCATTATATCTGGTGCTTGTTGTGTTATTAAAAATTAAATCAGAAAAATTAGTCTTTACTGTTGCAGTCTTTTGTTTGATATCTTGTTCATTAATTTGTGCATAAAGCTTAAATTCTTTATACTTTTTTTTCATGTAAAGTTTGCTGTATGATTCACTGTTGCAATTCATATACTTTCTCAAAGCATATGAAACTGTCTTTCCTTTTAATTTTGTTGGACTTGAACATATTGGTTCTAATTTTTTGTTATAAATATATGTAGTTGTACTTTCAATTTCACAGCTATATCCCTTCTCTGAATGTTTCCATTTGCAAGCATGTTTATTAATTTCTTTTGCAATTTTAGTCATTAATGAAATATCCCACCATTTCATCCTGCATGTACAGTGTAGTGAGTTCATATCTAATCGTATTAATTTAAGATTAGATGTTGTTTTAAATATATCATATGGTAAATCAATCAGTTGATTGTTATTTAAAATTAATTCCTTGAGAGACAATTGTTGATCAAATAGTCCAGGAGGCAATTCTTGGAGTTGATTATAAGACAAATCTAAATGTTCTAGATTATAAATTCCATAAAATGAATCCATAGACAAAGATTGTATTGAACAGTTACTGATTGTGAGACGTTTAATGTTTGGTATTTCAACAAATGCATCAAAAGCTATGTGTTGTATGGAACCTTTGATTTTAAGTTCCACAAGATTGGGAAGTCCAATCATAAAGGGTCTTTCTAAAATTGTCAGATTTACACCAATTAAATTCAATTTTTCTAAAGAATCTAAACCAATAAATGCATTTTTATGTAAATGTAGTTGTGTGTTATTTGTTCCCAACGCAAGCTCTATAGTAGCATTTAGCACTTCAAATGTATGTGGATGTACCATTTCAATTGGATTATCACTTAAATCTGCAACTTTTAATTTAGGTAATGGTGGGAATGTTGTTTCTGATAATACAGTGATAACATTATTTTTCAGATTTAAATATTTCAATTCAAGAAGACCTGCTAAACCAGTAGTCTGCAAATGTTTAATTTTATTATTAGCTAAAGATAAGCTTTTTAGTACACTAGCACCATAAAAAGAAAAATCTGGAATGTATTCAATAGCATTGTTGTCTAGAATAAGGGTTTCCAATGAATCCAATCCATTAAATAAATCCCAAGATATATCTTTTAGATCACAATTTGTAATTCTTAAAAACAACAAATCTTTATTGATTAAAAATAGGCTATTAAATTTTGCTGTTCTTTTAGGTTTCTTATAGGTTTCATAAGGAACCATGTCAATATCTTTGGGCGGTAAAAATATTAAACGGTTTTTTATATTATTATGTTCTTTATGTAAGTACGAAGGTAAGACTGGTGAAAGTTCATTAAATGCATATGAATTTTCTTTTTTATAGACATTAGTGTCTAGTATTGGAATTGGTTCATTACTTTCTAAAGTTAATTTATCTAATGATACACTTTGAATGTTTATATATTTTATATTATTCATACATTTGAACATTCTATCGGTAATATAGATTTTTGTTGGATTATTATTGCCGTGAATCTCGAATGAAATTAATTTTGGCAGTTTTATATCATCTTCTATAGTAATATTGTCTGAATCAGTTGTTTGAAATAAAATTAATGCCTGAAAAATACATAGATACATTTTATAATGTTAATATAATTTTTTTATTATATGTTTTAATCTTAACTATTAGTTGAAATCTAAGATTAAACTAAAATTATAATTTTTAATGTCATTGGTTCAAAGAATGTTAATGTTGTAAACTTCTCATTGAATTTTTATCAAATTATTATTCTATATTACCATGTACCAAATTAATAATTATTTTATTCTTTTCTAATGATTTATTCTTAAAATTTTAACGGTATTAATTCAATAATTCTTTAATAGCTATATTTTTATGTTAATGCTGAAATTCATTGAACACTATATATTTACTTACCTCAGTGTCTAATGGTAGAAAATTTAAAAAGTCTTTTGGTTTTGTTACATTCATGAACATACATAAAGCAGTTTTGAAAAATTGTTTATTGTTATGAGCTATTTGTTCTTCTTCATTTTCTTCAATAACCTTTAATTAAGAAAATTGGATTTAAAAAATCTGGACAATTATTTAAGTACTTCTTAAACTATTGTATCTTGTTACTTCATTTTGTGTATTTGAGGTATGTGGTTCTAGTTGATTTGGTAATCCGTTATACATCCATTTAACTATCGGTAAGTCTATAAAATCTGTGTTCTTACAGTTACACGCTCTTGGACAATCTTTGCCCCATTCTAAATTTATATCTGAAGTTTGTACCTGTTATAAAATTATAATATATAACCATCATAAAATTATCATAAAATTCTAGAATAACAATCATAAAAAATTATTATATGTATTTCAAATCGTTATTAAATGTTCTTTGATAAAAGTCATATTATATTATACAAAAATTAATTCATTAAAAACCATTGGTACGTATACTTTTTTTTATAGAGATATTTGGTTGTCTTATAATATTAAAGCTATTCAATATTTAAATTTGTAGACATTCCAATGACACAAATGATGCATTACTTGAAATTGGGAGTTAAAAAAAAAATGGCTTAGTAATTGTTTTGATACTAAAACATTAATTTAATAAGAATATTAAAATAAAAAATAGGCGAATGTTCATTAACTTTAATTTTGATTACTGTATTTATTAAGAAAAGCAATATATATAATTTAATTTCATATAAAATGCAATCTAAACAGAAAAAAATGTATAAGTTAATGTTAAAGTTAAAGTTAAAGTTGATGTTATTTTACAGTTAACCAGTTTGAGATTACTTCAAATAAAAGATAAAAATTAATATGACCTATAAAATTATAACAAATATTTGCTACATTCTCTATTTTATCTAAAGGAATTTCGGAAATTCTTTTGAACGAATAATTTCTCATCATTTACCTCAAAAATAAAATAACCAATAAATACTTTTACAGGATTTAGAAGGATTCAACAATTATTCATTTATATTTAATATACTATTATTGAGCAATAATTAAGTTAGATTGTTTTATTAAGAAACATTTCAACATAATCAATAGAATTATATTCATGAACAGGGCTTGGAACTTTATGATCTAAAAAATAATGAAATATGCAATATTATGCAGTTTTTAAAAAAACATGTGTTTGTATATTTTTATAAACTTAAAATATGAATAATTATTTTTTACTTAGGTAGAAATTTAGATTTAATTTTCTTTTTTTTGGTTTGTAGATCTTGAAACATTTTTTGATTATTCACAGTTCTAAATATAAAAAAATTAAATGTTTCAAATAAAACAAATGTTATTGTAGCGTCCTCTAAAACCTTGTTATTAGGTGTAAAATGCTTACTTGATTTACATTGAATGATTGAATTGATTGTTTTTGTCGGGTCAGTAAATTACAATCAGTTCTCAGTATAGAATATAATTTAAAATATAAACAATGCAACAATGTGAGCTGGCTCATTGTTTTTAATTTTTTAAATCAACGATTTACTAACATGTATGCATTAATATGATTAAAATCTTTAAATATGCAAAATCATGTAAATTTAATCAAGTATGCAAAAATATGCAACATACATTTTTGTATTTAAATTGTATCTACTATGAAACGAATTTGAATCAAATCTGATTTTTAATATACAGCTTCCTAAGAAATATGCAAATGCATTAAGTTCTTAGCCCTGTTCATGAATAAAGGTTACTTTATTTTTATATGAGTAGAATTTAGGACTTGCACATGCGTGTTTTTTTTAATTTACTTGTGTTATTCTAGGTACCTAAGTTATGCATTTGTTTTATGAAATGGCAAAATTAAATACAAAGTTTGTATTTGCATATATTGTAATATTTTAGGAAAGTGCATTTTTATTTTTAGCAAATTTGTGCATATTTTTTATTATATTTATTTTCATGTACGCACAATGGTTGGGAAAAATCATTTTTGGATAACTCTCAAAAATATTTCTTAAAATAAATTATATTTGGATTGGTAGAATATTATTTTAGTATAGTATAATTATTTTTATTATGTTTATATGCCTACTTATTTTTGAGTTATTTCTAAAATTGTAATATGTTTTATGCACTTTACAAATAAAAATGAAATATTAGCTGTATATTTTTAAGTATATTTTGACAATTTTGACTGCATATTTCGATCATTTTTAGTGCAACGAGTCCCAAACCCATGTTAGGTATTTAACTTATTACAATTTTATTTTGAAGATGAGATTGAATTGTTTTAACAATTTAAATTGTTATTTATATACTAATTTATTAAAAACAATACCTATGTAACCGTGTAAAGTAATGTTTTATAATTTTTTACGTAACGAATAAATCAAAATTGAAAGAATAAAACAGATAATCAATTACATATTAAAATTACCTTAAAAAAAACACACATCACTATAACACAACACAATAAATAAAACTTGCTGTAAATCATTTTATATAGATTTTTAAAAACTATTTAATTTACACAAATGTTTACTGGTAACATAATGTATCATAATAATAATAATTAAATTTTTACAATTCATGATTGAATGAAATGTTTTGACCATTGAATATTATTATCTTATTTTATTTTCCTTCCTGTTATAACTAAACAGGAACTGGATTAATATGTTTATCGTGGGAGTAAAATATACTTTTTAAATTTATCAGTTGTATATCACAAGGATACTGGATGCTTGGCACTACATATAAAATTTAATATTTTTTTAGTAATAAATTAGTTGTATGATGAACTAATGTTCAACAAGAATGTTCCATATTATTTTATCATTTTACATAATATATGTATATATCATTATAGGTACATATTTATACAACATTATTATTATCAACTTATAAAGTCAATACTGACTATAGGTACTCAGAACGGTGAGAATTGGACTGTGGTATAATTAGCTTAAAATTTGTTTAAGTGTTATAAGTTAAAATGCCATTATGTACCTTTTGAAAATAATAGTTTAGGTAGTAGTATAAAACACTACATTATCGCATAAAGTTTCAACTATCTTAAAAAAAAT
The DNA here is from genome assembly GCA_027563435.1 of Nasonovia ribisnigri. NCBI lineage: Eukaryota > Metazoa > Arthropoda > Insecta > Hemiptera > Aphididae > Nasonovia > Nasonovia ribisnigri. Next base: position 57,796 of record JANEHU010004296.1, on the reverse strand, counting down.
AATGGTTTTTTATCTTTTGTATTTTATCAAGTTTGAGCTACTTATAGAAATTAACTATGCTTACATGTGTATTTTCGATATTGTTAAATGTTGGATGAAAAAAACTTATGATGAACCTTGTAATACATTTTCAAGCATTTGAAGGAGAAAAAAATGTAATTACTAATTATAGTAAGATATTGTACCTACTATATTGTTTTGTCTCCATCGACACATGATTTACAAAAATGTGCGTTCAGCAGTTTTAATTTTGAGTGGTTAAATTAATTAATATTAGACTGAATTGACTTATTATCAAACTTAAAGGCAATAGTCTGTGTTCCTTCACTGAATTTTTACGATATTAAATTTTTTTAAAACAATTATGAGTATGTTAAATCTAAATATTTAAAAATAATGTTCATAATTCAATTAAAAATCAACGAGAGAACACAGATGATTTTTTTATGTTTAAGTTTGATATTTATTAAATCCACTCTAATAATTAAGCCAACAACACACAATTGGAACTGCTAGACGTAATTTTGGTATAGATATAATACCTTTATACGGAGGCAACACGTCATATTACTGTGTGGATACCTACTCATTAGTGTACTTACAATTGTACACATTAACCAAAATTGGCAATATAGTCCAAGCATTACTCTTTAAAGCTACAAAAAAAAACATAATCAATTTTGTCAAACAATGGTGTCGTTGCCTGTTACGGACAAATTTTTGTTTATCCACTGGTTTTTGTTATTGTTTCCCAAAATTCCAATTCAATTTGCGGCTAAAATACACTTCACCAACCCCCTCACGATTTTAATTTTTTTTTAAACCATTTGTTTTTATGCTTGAAATTATGGTGTAAACATTTTTTACCGGAAACAATTATTTTAGAAGTTAAGTCTGTGGTTTTTTGGCAAATAGTGCGTATTGCTCGTGCGCCGCTCATCACATGTGGTGTGTCAACAGCGTGCGTAATAATAATATTATGAATCACGTCGTTATAAATATTAAAAAATATATTAGGTAACTCGTTTAGTAAGCTTAGATAGGTTTATTCATTCAATATTTTAGCCACGGGGTGGTTGGTTGATGAGCCTGCATCCAACGAGAGGTCCGGAGTCAGGTCCCATTAGTTTATATTTTTGTGTTAATTTAATTAACGAAGTTAAATTTACTTGTTAGGTTATCCGTCTGCCCCAAGGGCAAGTATGCTCTAGATTTTTTTTCCTGAAGCTCTAAAACATCGCTTTTCAAGCAGTAAATTTATTTCGTGTATCAAAGAGAAATTGTGCAATTTATTTTGAGTTAGAAATTCATGAAAATTTTTCTTTTTATATCTAAGGTTTGAAAATGTAATACAAGATTCTTGATAAGTTTGCCTAATTTTATCAATAAAAAAATGTTTATAAGCAAGTCAAAATAAATTTTTATGAGCATTTTAAGTTCAAATTTTTACAAGATTAGATATTCATTCGATTTCTCATGTAGCGATTTTCTTATTTTGTTGCAATTCAAAAACTAATAACTGTAGATGCATGCAAATTTCACTAAATGTTTATATAAGCATTTTCTATACACCATCTAATTTTGAATATGTTTTGACTGTTTTTGAGCTTTTTACGGATCATTTAAATGTTCAATATTTTTAGTTTTTTTTTTTATAAATACCAATAAATTTTTATTTGTAAGACCAAACTAATGAAAATTAAATACAAGGCTCCTGATATATTGTTACAATAAATACATAGTCACACATTTTTTTTATAAGCATTTAAAGTTTGAATTTTGACAAAATTTAACAAAATCTCGAAAATTATCAATCATTGTAATTATAAAATTATATGATTTTCAGTTTTTATAACTAAGGATTAAAAATTTAAAACAAAGATTCTCATTAATAGTTTATTATGTAACCAAAAAATATAAAAAATATATAAACACTGTTATTTTTACAGACATTTTAAGTTCAAATTTGGATGAAAATACATATTAAAATCAATATTAACGAGTAAAAGTATATAGTACAATATTTTTCCAGCATCACTGATAATTATAGGTTAATAATTAAACAATATGAATAATGTTAATTCAACTTACCAGCTTCCATAGAATAACAATTTCAATATAATTTAAAATATCCTAGACTGACATACCGCTCAGAATCCGCTCAGAATCGTTTTTCGTATACAATGATATTATATAATTGAATTAAAATTTAATACCATCCATTATACAGTGATCAACTTGTAACCTACTGTATAGTGGAGTGACATTCACTTGACCCCCCCCCTTTTTTTTTAGTTTTATTTTCTACAAATGTCAATAAAATTTTATTTGTTGGGTAGAAAAACTTGAAAATTTAATACAAGGCTTCTAATATATATTGTTACGATAACATTTGAAAAATATTAAAAATTAACTTTTTTTATAAGCATTTCATTTTCAAATTTTAGCAAAATACGTCAAAATCACGAAAATATGGAAATTATTTTGAGTTAGAAATTCATAAAAATTTTTCTTTTTTAATCTGAGATTTGAAAATGTAATTCAAGATTCCCGATAGGTTTATCTACCTTCATCACAAAAAAATGTGTAAAAGAAAGTCAAATTTAATTTTTATGAACGTTTAAATTTCAAATTTTTCCAAGATTATTGATATTCAGTTGATTTCTTATGTAACGATTTTCTTATTTTGCTGTGTTTCAAAAACGAACAAATAACTGTAGATACTTGAAATTTATATCCTGTGTTTATTTTATCATTTCCTATACTTGATAAAATGTTCAAAATATTTTGACTCATTTTGAGCTGTTTACAGACATATTCTGTTTACATTTCTTTTAGTTTTTTTTTTCTATGAATGTCAATAAAAATTTATTTGTGGTGTAGAATATCTTGAAAATTAAATACAAGGATAAATGGCTACAAATTTACAATAGCTATTGAAAAATATTAAAAATACATAGGTAGGCACAATTTTTTTTATAAGCATTTAAAGTTCGATTTTCGATGACATTTATAAAAATTAAAATTGAAAAGTTATTTTATAGTTAAAAATTGATAAAATGTTCAAATTTTATAATATTATGATTGAAAATTTAAAAGAAAGTTCCTCATACGTAGGTTATTCAGTAACAAAAAAATATCAAAAATATATACATACAGTTTTTTTTTATAGTTATTTTATGATCAATTTGGACTGACATGCCGTCTCCGCTCAGAATCGTTTTTCGTATACAATGATAAATATTATTGAATTCAAAGTTAATACCATCCATTAAATAATGACCTACTTGGAACCTATACTGTAGGTACAGCAGAGTGACATCCACTTACCCGCCCTTTTTTAAATTTTTTTTTGTGTCTGTCATCACCTTTTAGGACAATAAAAATGTTTCGATTTTCTTCAACAGTAACTTTTCTGATAGGAAAGTGAATCTAGTTGGTACTTTGGGAGTCAAAAGTTAAAATTTCCTAGGAGTTTTCAAAAAAACGTTTTTAAGGATAAAACAGGAATTTTTACGGAAAATCAATTTTCGACTAAATCCATTTTGGTTTTTGGTATAACTCTAAAACTATAATGACCGTAGATACATGCAATTTCTACTGGTTGTTTATATTAGCATTTTCTATACACGATAAAATGTACAAAATATTTTGACTTGTTTTGAGTTGTTAACGGACATTTTCAGTTTCCATTTTTTTTAGTTTTTTTTTTATAAATGTAAATAAAATTTTATTTGTTGGGTAAAAACTTTGAAAATGTAATACAAAAAACCTATAATACATTGTTACAATAGTAGTTGAAGAATATTAAAAATACATAGTCACAATTGTTTTTATAAGCATTTAAAATTCGAATTTTGACTAAATACGTAAAAATTACGAAAATATGCAAATTATTTTGAAGTACAAATTCATAAAAATTTTCTTTTTAAATCCAAGATATGAAAATGTAATACAATATTCTTCATAAGTTTGTCTACCTTTATCAAAAAAAAAAATGTCTACAAGAAAGTCTTATTAAATTTTTAATTTTCATATTTTCACAACCTTGAATAATTACTCTATTTCTCATGTAGCGATTTACTTATTTTGCTGTAATTCAAAAACGAGTAACTGTAGACACTTCAAATTTACACAACATGTTTATCATATCAATTTCTATTCTGGATAAAACTTTCAAAATATTTTGACTAGTTTCAAGTTGTTTACAGACTTTTTAAAATTAAAATTTTTTATAAATGTAAATTAAATTTTATTTGTTGGGTCGAAAGTCTAATAATTTAAGATAAGGCTCCTTATATATTGTTACAAAAGTAATTGAAAAATATTAAAAATACATGGACACAATTTTTTTTATAAGCATTTAAAGTTTGAATTTTGACAAAATTTAACAAAATATCGAAAATTATCAATCATTGTAATTATAAAACTATAAGATGTTCAGTTTTTATAATTAAGGATTGAAAATTTAAAACAAAGATTCCCATTTTTAATTCATTCTGTAACCAAAAAATATAAACACACAGTTTTTTTTTATAGTTATTTTATGATCAAATTTGGACGAAATTACGTACTACATAACCAAGACTAACGATTTTAGTTATTTTGTTGTAATTGTATAATATTAATTCAACTTACCGGCTACCGTGTTAATATTATGAAATAACAATATAAATATAAAATAAAATATCCACACTGACAAACGGTCTCAGCTCAGAATCGTTTTTCGTATACAATGATATTATATCATTGAATTAAAATTTAATATCATCTATTATACAGTGACCCACTCGTAATCTACTGTACATCAGAGCAACATACACTTACCCGCCCTTTTTTGCTTATTGAATATGTAATTTCGTCATAAAATAACTATAACTAGCTATAAAAGTTGAACATTTTTTCAAGTTTTAACTACAAAATCATTTTTTAATTATATAATTGAATTTTAAATGCTTATAAAAAAAATTGTGCTATTTATTTTTCAGCGCCTATTGTACAAATATATCAAAAGCCTTATACTAATTTTTAAAGCTTCTTGATCCATCAAATAAAATTTTATTGACATTTATATAAAAAATATCTAAATAATTTATAAACAATATGTCTGTAAACATTTCAAAACGTGTTAAAATATTTAAAAAATATTGTCAAGCATAGTGTAGTGATCGCCGTGCAGGACACGTTGTTCACTAGTACATTAATTATTTAACGACGTCGCACGTTCGTCGCCAGTCTTGAGATGTTGTTTGAGAAAAGGATAGCACTTATAATTTAATGTTACGTTTTAAAGAATTGACACAACTTTTAAATACTTAATACAACTTTATTAAATTAAACGTACAATTGAAAATAGTTTAAAAACTAAGTACTGGGGAGACTTATACTCGCGGCAATGTGGCTGTAACAAAGTCCACGACGAGCATAAGCCTTACAAGAGTGATGATCCTAATCTAAGTAATGGTAGGTGCGTTACTCATATTTATATGAGCTCTAACAATGGCCTATCGGTGGCGTGATATAATGTATTCTAATATTAACTTCTAATAATGTCGACTTGCATTATTATAAGCCTATGTGAAACAACTTGTTGTTCTCACCTCTGATCCACGCTTTCCGTTATTTAAGCCCCTTTTTTATATTGTATATTGATATCTAACATTACTTATTATAAATTACGCCGAATGCATAATTTAATATTCTAGACGATATTTATTAATATCCCTAATATTGTTATATTGCATTATTATGCGACTCGGTGAAACAACTTGTTGTCTTCACCTTTTGATCTACATATCCCGCTATTTAGGTCTACTAGTCATTTATATTAATACCTACGTTACTACTCATAAATTATACTACCTGTATAATTTATGTATTTTATATTATTAAATTTAAAACGTATTATAGGTTTTGGGTTTACTACAATAGGAATTGATAAAATAAACATATGATATCAATTTCAGGTAATTTGTAAATTTCGTTTTTGAATTACAACAAAATAAGAAAATCACTATGTAAAGGTACACAAGAAATCGAGTGAATATTCAATCATAAAAAAATTTGAACATTCACAAAAATTTAATTTGACTTTCAGCTGTACATTTTTAAAGTTGGTAAATTTATGAGGAATTCGGAATTAAATTTATAAATCTTAAATTTAAAAAGTAAAATTTTTATGTATTTTTGACTCAAAATAATATACACATTTTCGTGATTTGTACGTATTTTGTCAAAATTTGAACTTTAAATGCTAATAAAAAAGCCTTGTATTAAATACAAACCATAGTAATTCCCATAAAATTTTAACTGAATATTTGAGGTTTGATGTATATAAAATATCTTTTACAGCATCTATTAGTTGGGTATTTTTAATGATGGGCAACGATGATATCGATAATTCGATACGATATCGATATCGTGATAAATTATCGGAAAAATCTGAACGATATCGATACACAAAATTATATCGTTGCCCAACACTAGACTATTTTAAATACTGTATTTACTGTAGGTAATTAAATATAGTTAGGTACGAGCTACTTACAGTAATTAATCCAATTAAATACGTAATATCTATTGCTTAAATTAATTTGGTTTTTTCTTATTTATATTATTTACATATATTTTTTTTGTTAACAGATATTCCTGCTTGTGGTGTGTACTTTACTACGTATGAACTATTAGTGAGATATCAAAAAAACAATAACTCGGAAGGGCTTATCAACACAATATTCGCTGGTGGTATGGCTGGCATACTGAACTGGTTAATTGCAATGCCTGCGGACGTACTCAAGAGTCGTTTACAAATAGGTTGGTTTTCCACCTCTTTGTATATTTAATAGTTAATACTATTACTGTTTATCTAATCTTAATATTTATTTTTATGTTGCAAACTTAACGCAAGTTATACACAACGTGATTCACAAACCATGCTCATTTCCATTTTTTCTACAGTTATTTAATTATTCAAATTAAATTGATGGAAATTTTAAATATGTATAGGTAACCTAGAATCTAGATGCTAAGACCATATATTAAAATTATTTTTTTTTTTACTTAAAGAGCGATAAAAAACTTTTGTTTTTAAAATGAGAACCATATACATATATTATAATATACAATGTGTGTTTCATCACAAAAAACCAGTTTATATTTTATATACCTATATTTATTTTTTTTATTCGTGGTTTGGTATTAAAACTACTAGCTTATAAACTTACCTTACAACAAAATAAATTATTATATGCCCATATAATTAGGTACCTGACACCTGGTACAGTGTTTCCTACGTATAGTAGGTAGGTATTCTAGAATTAGTTCGATTGTTTCCTTCAGTTATATAAAATATAAATATAGATAAAAAAAATGTTAAAACTATAATTTCCTTTTGGCGGCTGCCAAATTTATCATTTTCACCAGTCCAAATATAATGTATTGTTTTTGTAATTTTGTATCAGTTACTAATTGGCAATTACAATTAAGTATTAACACACTGCCCGCCCTTTATGTATTACTATTAATACATAAACGTAATTACTTATTTCCGATATACTTACCTACTTATTTTATTTTAGATTCTGTTCATGTTTTATTTTTTTGTTTTACGTTACCTTTAGTAGTAAGTAGTAAATAATAAATAATGAAAAACTGGAATATTTACACTTATTTGGTTGCTATTTAAAAGAATAATTGTTGATTTAAAAGGTTTGTCAAATATTAATATACACATTCTCTAGTCTAGATTCTGTACAGTTTTAAGATTCTGAGCGGAGCGTTGAATGTATTGATTTTACAGTGATGTATGTTTTTTTTAAATTTTTTAAATTTTTTGTCTGTCATCATCTTTTGGGGCAGCAAAACTGCTTCGATTTTCTTCAACAGTATCTTTTCTGATAGGAAAGTGAATCTAATTGGTACTTTGGGGGTTAAAAGTAAAAATAGTTTTCAAATGAGTAGGGAAAAACAAAAGAAAAATTAAAAAAAAAACGGGAATTTTTACAGTTTTCGGCAAAATTGATTTTGGATTTTGGTATAACTCTAAAACAAATGACCGCAGATACATGAAATTTTCAGTGGTTATATATATTAGCATTTTCTACAGACGGTAAAAATTTTAAAATATTTTGAATTGTTTTGAACTGTATACGGACATACTCAGTTTCTTATTTTTTTAGGTTTTTTTTCTATGAATATCAATTCAATTTTATTTGTTTGGTAAAAAAGCTTGAAAATTTAATACAAGGATCCTAATAAATTGTTACAATGGCTCTTGAAAAATAACAAAAATCTAGTCACAATTTTTTTTTTATATAAGCATTTAAAGTTCAAATTTTAGCAAAATACGTAAAAATCACGAAAATGTGCAAATTATTTTCAATTAGAAATTCATAAAAAATTTTCCTTGTAAATCTAAGGTTTGAAAATTTAATTCAAGATTCTTCATAAGTTTGCCTTCCTTTTTCAAAAAAAAATGTCTACCTCGATTTCTCATAGTGATTTTCTTATTTTGCTGTAATTCAAAAACGAATAACTGAAGATACTTGAAATTAATATCATATGTTCATTTTAGCAATTCCTATACTTGATAAAATTTTCAAAATATTTTGTTTCGTTTTGAGCTATTTACAGACATATTCTTTATACAGTTTTTTTTTCTATAAATGTCAATTACATTTTATTCGTTGGGTCAAAAAGCTTGAAAAATTAATGCAAGGCTCCTAATATGTTATTACAATGGTAGTTGAAAAATATTAAAAATACATAGGCACAATTTTTTTATAAGCATTTAAAGTTTCATTTTTGACAATATTTATCAAATTTTAAATTTTAAAGTCGCCACTCGACACCCTGCAATAAGCGGTTAACGTGAAGGGATGTGCGGAACCAGCATGTTCTCTCATGGAATAGTAAATAGGCATACTTTTTTTATAAACATTTGAAGTTCTAATTTTAAAAATATTGCATATTTAAATGTAAAATGAAGATTTTTGTAATGATGACTTACGTCGAGACTTCGTATTTTAAAAAAAATATTTATCGTTGGGCGCAAACTTTTCACCGTAACATATATTATTACCTACTTTTTTTTATACTTTATGAAATGTTTTTAATAATTTTAAGCTATTTATGCCATTATAACCTTATTCACACCATTCTATGGTACGCAATGATTCCTGTGACATTTATGTGATTATCAGTTTATTTTTTTTATATTATTGTTATATACTTTCAGCACCCGAAGGAATGTACCCGAGAGGCATTCGAGACGTATTTTCAAAACTATACAAAGAAGAAGGACTGAAAGCATTGTATGCCGGTGTGACTCCAGTCATGCTCCGAGCATTCCCTGCAAATGCCGCATGTTTCTTGGGTGTAGAGCTAGGGTTAAAGGGTTTGGACTTTATTTTCCCTCCAAAAAATAATAAATCACTAGAAATTAACTAACAAATTTCTTTAAATTTCTGTTAATTTAGGTTCATGAAACATATTTTATAATTATTGTTTGGTTTTATATTTTTTGTTGGGCGGTAAAAATGACTAAAATATATTTCTGGTGGTATAGGCGATCGTACTCTATATATGTACCTATACAGGTTGTGCATAACAAAATAATTATTATGTAAATTACTAAAATATATTTCGGGTGGTATAGGTGATCGTACTCTATAATATATGTATACAGGCTGTGCATAACAAAATAATTATTATATAAATTAATGTATTCTATTTGTATCAACTTTAAAGTAATATTATGTTATAGGTACCATCAATGATTTTATTGTTATAGTTGAAAATTGATTGAATATTAAATATTATTATGTGTAAATTATTTGGTATGGTTTTAATTAGGTAAAGACAATAATTTTAGTTTTAGTTGATTTAAAAGAATTGCTATTTATTTATGCTATACTTTGTAGGCATATATCAATTTTTTTTTAAACTAAACTATTGACTTTACTGTGCTTATCTAGGTATATAATAAGAATACGTGTAAAATGAATAAATTTTATTTTATTAATATTTATTTAAAAATATATTTCATTGGAAAGTAGACACTAATGGTTCTATTTATAGGTACCTATTTATAGCAAAAAAGTAAAGTATGCAAATTCTCAGTTCGTTTATGTATTTCAATTTTGTAAAAGATAAAGATTTGAAGTTTGAGTCTAAAATAACTTGTAGATTTAGTATTATAACTATATTTATATATCCAAAAATAATTTGATTTTATTTTTAACTTTTAAAACTGAAAATATTATACATACATTTTTGTTAATTGAAATCGGTGCTGAGTCGATTGTTCAAAATATACTCCGATTAAGAATGTACGTTAGGTAAATTTAAGTTATACTTGTAGCAGATATGGAAGATATTTCTTAGTAGTGATGAGATACTCTACACTTGAAATGGGCTGCAAATCATTATTGGGAGCTATTATTTGAATAATTGTCCGTAATATTGTATTTATTTAAGATAATATACATTTTTAATATTTTACAGTTTCAGTGTCAGAGGTAATCATTTATAGTATCACAAAAAATGTAAGCTGTAAATTGTACAAAGTGTAAATTTACTATTCATAATTTAATCCCTGGTGGAAATATAATATTTTAAAAAATGTTGAATAATGTTTATAATTTATTCAAGAAATATAAAAAAAAATTTGTTCTAATGGCCATTTTGTCATTCAAAGTAAAATGTTTATTAAATATTTGGAAAGATTATTTTAAAAATATTTTTGGTTATTTTTTAAATATAAAAATAATATTTTAATATAAAAATAAATATTAATCACTATAATTATTTTTAACAATTATGTACAACTATATATTTAATTTTACAAAATAATAATCTATATATATATATATATAAGCCAAATACCACTATTTCAGTCATTTAACATTTTTCATGACATCTCAAAAACTAAAAAAGGGGGTCAAGTGGATGTAGCTCCGCTGTACAGTAGGCTACAAGTAGATCACTGTACTATAATGGATGGTATTAAATTTGAATTCAATGATATAATATCATTGTATACGAAAAACGATTCTGAGCGGAGACGGTATGTCAGTCTAGGATATTTTAAATTATATTGATATTGTTATTTTACGGTAGCTGCTAAGTTGAATTAACATTATTCATATTATTTAATTATTAACCTAAAATTATCAGTGATGCTATAAAAATATTATAATATATACTTTTGCTCGTTAAAATTGATTTTAATATGTAATATCGTCCAAATTTGAACTTAAAATGTCTGTAAAAAATAACTGTGTTTAAATATTTTTTAGATTTTTTGATTACAGTATGTACTATTTATTAGAATCTTTATTTTAAATTTTCAATCCTTAGTTATAAAAACTGACCATTTTATAGTTGTTTAATTACAATGATTGATAATTTTCGAGATTTTGATGAATTTTGTCAAAATTCGAACTTTAAATGATTATAAAAAAAATGTGTGCCTATGTATTTTTAATATTTTTCAATTGCTATTGTAATAATATATCAGGAGCCTTGTATTAAATTTTCATTATTTTTGGCCCAACAAATAAAATTTTATTGATATTAATAGAAAAAAAAACTAAAAAATTTGAAAATTTAAATCGTCCGTAAAAAGCTGAAAAACAGTCAAAATATATTAAAAATTAGATGGTGTATAGAAATAGCTTATATAAACATTCAGTGAAATTTTCATGCATCTACAGTTATTTGTTTTTGAATTGCAACAAAATAAGAAAATCGCTACATGAGAAATCGAGTGAATATCTAATCTTGTACAAATTTGAACTTAAAATGCTCATAAAAATTTATGTTGACTTGCTTATAAACATTTTTTCATTGATAAAAATAGGCAAACTTATAAGGATTCTTGTATCACATTTTCAAACCTTAGATTTAAAAAGAACATTTTTTATGAATTTCTAACTCAAAATAAATTTCACATTTTCGTCATTTTTACGTATTTTGTCAAAATTTGAACTTTGATTACCTATAAAAAAAAATTGTGACTACGGATTTTTAATATTTTTCATCTGCCTTTGAAACTATATATTAGAAGCCTACTATTAAATTTTCAAGATTTTTACCCAACAAATAAAATTTTATTGACATTTATAGAAAAAAAAACTAAAAAAATTGGAAACTGAAAATGTCCGTTAACAGCTCAAAATAAGACAGAATAGTTTGAAAATGATATGGTGTGTAGAAAATGCTTATATAAACATTCGGTCAAAATTTCATGTCTCTACGGTCATTTCTTTTAGAGTTATACCAAAAACCAAAATCGATTTTGTCGAAAATTGGTTTTCCGTAAAAATTCCCGTTTTTCCCATAATTTTTCATTTGTTTTTCCAGGCGCTCTTGAAAACTACTGGGAAATTTTGACTTTTGACCCCCCAAAGTACCAACTAGATTCACTTTCCTATCAGAAAAGGTACTATTGAAGAAAATCGAAGCATTTTTTCTGTCCTAAAACGTGATGACAGACACAAAAATAAAAAAAAATAAAAAAAAACACATCATTGTAAAACCAATACATTCATCGCTCCGCTCAGAATCTAAAATTGGAAACTGAAAATGTCCGTTAAAAGCTCAAAATAAGTCAGAATATTTTGAAAATGCTATGGTGTGTAGAAAATGCTTATATAAACATTCGGTAAAAATTTCATGTCTCTACGGTCATTTCTTTTAGAGTTATACCAAAAACCAAAATCGATTTTGTCGAAAATTGGTTTTCCGTAAAAATTCCCGTTTTTCCCATAATTTTTCATTTGTTTTTCCAGGCGCTCATGAAAACTACTGGGAAATTTTGACTTTTGACCCCCCAAAGTACCAACTAGATTCACTTTCCTATCAGAAAAGGTACTATTGAAGAAAATCGAAGCATTTCTACTGTCCTAAAACGTGATGACAGACACAAAAATAAAAAAAAAAGCACACATCATTGTAAAACCAATACATTCATTGCTCCGCTCAGAATCTAAAACGTATATGAACTTGAAATTCAGAATATTGGTTCATTCTACACGTAATAATAAAAGATTTTCATATATTCACATTTTAAAGATGGTTGAAACTGGGATCTTAAGATTCTCGTTGGAAATTGAAACTTTTTTGTATATAAATGGTTCACATTGGTTACTTGGGCAGATCAAGTAGATTGTTGCGATTATGGCCTTGCATAATATAGAAATTTTTATTTTTTGCATTCATATTTATTAATTTTTATTTTAGTAATAAAATGTTTGACTTTCAGTATTTTTAAAATTATAATAGTTTTACTAAAATCACACTGAAAAACAGCCTAATAAATGGGGATTGATAGAAAGCTGAACGGTTTATAAGACATGGAAAAGATTAGGATTTTGTTTTTGTGTAGTAGTCGTACAGATATCTATACACTAATACAAAGTATGCAAAAATATGCATTAGGCTCAATACACGCGAAATAAAAATAGTATCATTTTCATCAGAATAGTATAAATCGTGAACATTATGCACTAAAGCTCCATTTGGACGTGGCAAAAAAGACATGCTGTTGCATACAAATCCTAGCCCTGGTTATAAGGAATTCATTGTTTACAATGTCACTGGCACGATCATGCCCACATGCAACATCAACATCAATTTCATTATCTTCAGTCCAACAATCAAACAACAAGTACAGCATACCATAAACACACATACTTGATCCTACCCTGAGAATGATGTGTTATCATCCGCATAAAATAAAACTAATTTACCTTCAGCCAATATCCTTTTTAAATTTGTAGATGAATTTAAATCTCTGCTCACCCATCTGAACACTCTGATTTCTAAACTGAATAACTACAAAAATGATAGTTACCACATAAACTCTCTCCTCATTAAGGAACACAACAGAAACCAAAAAAAGACAGTAGGTAGTAAGTAGGAGTAACATGACCTGCTTATCTAAAATAAACATGTAGATCATTATTACATATATTTAGTCGGTATAACTTACTATAGTATTACCTCTTTCACACTGAAGTAGGTATCTAACTAGGAGGCCTCTTTAATATTATTTTTTTTTTTTGTAAAAAAAATGAAAGCTAAAATATAGAAATAAAAATAATTTAATTTCAGTGTAACTTGCATAACAAATATTTAGTGTGATAATAGTTTGTCAAAATAATACAAAACTATTTTCATGATAAATCAATTTCATATATAGAAAAAAGATATAAAAAAAAAACAATATTATAATTAATTAAAAATAATATACCTAATGAAAGTAATGAAATAATAATAGTAACATATTACTTAAATAATGAAATAAATATATTTAATTATTAAAGAGTAAAGTAGAAGTGTAGGAAATTTTAAAATTTAAATTAATATTTACTGAGTAGTCATTTTGTATAATTCTGGTGGAATAGGTTGTTTAGACTTTTCCAAAATACTAATAAGGGGAGAAGCGTTGAATTTATCGTATTTAGAAAACAAAGTAATCGCTGAACCTGATTTTCCTGCTCTACCAGTCCTACCAACTCTATGAACATACTCTTCAATATTCAAAGGAAAATCATAGTTAATAACCAAACTAACATCATGAATATCTATTCCTCTGGATGCCACATCTGTAGCAATAAGTATAGATACAACACCATTACGTATGTCGGCCAGTGATGCTTCTCGATCAGCTTGTACTCTTCCACCATGAATACATCTAAAAGTTAAAAGGCTGGTTTAAAATTTAATTCATAAAAGGTAATTGTTCAGATTGTATTACCTGCACCCAATATTTTTACTATTGAAATTTTCATACATTTTGTCAACTGATGTTTTTTTGCGCATAAATATTATGACTTTATCATTCTTGGAGAGGTCATTGCTAATGAAGTCATCCAACCAACCTTCCTTTTGATGTTCTTTAAGTATTATAATTTTTTGAGTTACAGTATCCACAGTAGATAAGTCAAGAGAACCAACTGTAATATGTAATGGATTTTTTGCAAAGTAATTGGCCAAATTTTGGACAGGTTTTGGCCATGTGGCACTTGTCAAAATTGTTTGTTTATCTGGCCGCACATGTCTTAGTGACAATTCAATTTGATTCTTAAAACCCATGTCTAACATGCGGTCCGCTTCATCCAAGACCATATAAGACACGTGATCGAGTTTAATAGCTTGTATACCAACCAAATCATTAAGCCTTCCTGGTGTAGCCACAATAATGTCTGGTTTTTCAGCTTTTATAAGTTGTTGATGAGTTAATGCCGATACACCACCACCATATACACAGACAACTTTGATATTGTTATGTAAATATTTTATTATTTCATCGTGGATTTGTAACACGAGCTCTCTTGTTGGTCCCAATATAAGCACAGACGGTCCAACACGTTTAATGCGTGGAGTAGGCTGTTGAAGCAAATGAATTAAAGCTGGCAATATGTATGCCAATGTCTTGCCTGTACCTGTTTGGGCAATAGCTATTAAGTCATGTCCACTCATAATTATCGGCCATGCTTGACACTGTATAGGTGAGGGTGTAATAAACGTCTGTTTTCCTATCACCTTCATAATATCTGGGTACGAGTTAAAAGCATGCTCAAATGTTTTTATTGGTTTTGGTATCGGTCGGGAACATTCAGCACCAGCCACGTACTGGACGGTAATGTCGTTTTGGGCAGTTCTGAATGATTGAACCTCCTCGTCAGACATAGCCTTTACTTCACTATGCTCTACGTAGATATCCTTTATGATCGGTGGTAACGAATTTAACAACTCGAGCTCCTTTTCCTTGTTCTCCCGAAGAACTTCCTCCCAAACATCGTCACTAAAGTTGATCTTCTCTTCCGGGGATTTAGGTCTTTTGATTGTTCGTGGTCTCCCCGGACCACCACCACGTGTTTGTCGCCTAGGTGGCGGCGGCGGCGTGGAAATCGTTTCGGACAGCAGAAATTTGCCTACGATCTTCTCGATCATGCCGCTGGCTAAGCGCTGCGCGTCTTCACTGCCAATTATCTTTATGTTTCGGGTGTCCGATGTGTTACCGTTGGTTAGTTTAACCATCGCACCGCTATCCTGTTGGATGCTCTTGATCGTAGCTCCCCCACGACCGATAACCAGACCAGCCATAGCTGACTCGATCACCAACAGAGTAGACATGGCGGTTTGTCGAAGGTAAACGGAAAATGGATATCAACTGCAGGAACACAACCGCCGACCAACGAATGGTCGCAAAATTAAAAACGGGTAGCGCTGTAAATTAGGCGTATAGAAACTAGAAGACAAATAAAAAGACAACTGGAAAGTGGAAACAATAAGATCGACAGCAATGAAAGGTGGCAGTAATTATTTTATTATCATTAACATGATTAATGATAGCTATGAAATTTAACTAACACGGTGGTCAACATTTAAGCAATCTGTTTCTGATAACGTATTATCATTAATCATGCTGATAACTGACCGTATCTGCCATAAAGTAACATGGGCCTCTAATCAACTACACCTAAGCGGCTAGAAAATTATTAACTTTATTAACTTTATTTTATACAAAATAATGTCGTTCAAAATTAAAATATACCTATTACATGTACCTACATAAACGTCATCGTGTAGATAAATACTACATTAGCCACATACTGTTATGGTGTTTTCAAAGGCTACATAATCAACACAAACACGATGGATAAATTTAAAACATTACCAACACCAAATATGGGACAAATCCAATAACAAAGAATTTATACTGCATAAGAAGAGAGCAACACACTGGTAAAAATTGTATTTTGATATTACAATCTTATAACAAAACCATTTATCATGTTAATAGTTATTTGTACAATATTTCTGAAAGCAACTTGTTGTTGTTCATTTATTAATTAATATCAGTTCGTATAAACATCTCTCTGACTTGTAATATTTCATTTATTCGATATTCTATTTGCTAGTTATATTTATAAATCACTTCCATGTGTTTGTTTATTTGTAATTATCTACAACCTACGTGGAATTGTTTTTTTTTTAAATAACTTCTTTAAATAAGTTGAATAGAAAACCTGTTACTATTCTAAATGATTGATATATTGTGTAAATATTTTATTACTACACATTTAATATTGTGAACTTTCAATTTTGTCATTCTTAAATATGACAACACTTTAGTTTTTTAATTGAACACCCACAAACATAGTGTTTTGCCATATATATTTGAACATTGTGTTGACATTCAGCTTTTATATTGTCTATACATATCTGACCCAAGGCTGTTTCAAATTCATATTGGTCACCACAAGACTACTTTATTTAATTATTACACACTTGATAATATAAATTGCAATGATCTCAATCTTACTACTCGAGAACAAACCCTTTTTATCATAAATCTAAATGAAATAAAGTCTTTTTTTAATTGATACACTGATTACAAACTAAGTTCATATTTAGTAAAAGTACACATAATAAACAGAGGTTTTTTAATTAGTAAAAATTGAATAAATATAATTTAAGGACGGAGTATCGATTGACAAATTATTGCTTCTTTATATTTTTACATAAATTTATAATATTGTACGGAGATTTAAACATACACTTATGATTTTGAATATATTCTCTTTGACATTCTATTCCCCGGCTTAATATTTATTTTATTCAAATATAAATGTACTTAGATAATTTTACAATATTTTGTTTCAGGTTATGTTTTATACAAATCGTGGGTATCAAATTTGTTTGAGACAACTATAATTGACATTAGGAATTCATGTACCAGAGGTTTTGCACTGTTTATATTATATTCATCAGCATATAGGTAAGTAATTTTCATTTATTTTAATTAAAATGTTGAATTTATAATTTTGATGGTTAACGTTTTATGTTCTGTCCTTTAGGATCTTAGGATCCGTGAAGATGTATGTATTAGCCACAAAAGACGTTTGGCTCTTATCAATTACATAGAAAACCATCAGTCACGACTGGAGGATTCGGGAAACCACATTCGTTCATTACTTTATATATGTTTTATCTGACAAACCCCATAAGAAAGAATTTATACTGCATAGGAAGAGAGATACACACTGGTAAAATTGTATTTTTATATTACAATCTCACTTTTATGACAATCAAAAGTATAACGACTTTGATTGACAACAGAGTATGTTATTAGTTATTTGTACAATATTTCTGAAAGCAGCTTATTGTTGTTCATTTATTAATTAATATCAGTTCGTATAAACATCTCTCTGACTTGTAATATTTCATTTATTCGATATTCTATTTGCTAGTTATATTTATAAATCACTTCCATGTGTTTGTTTATTTGTAATTATCTACAACCTTGTGGAATTGTTTTTTTTTTAAATAACTTCTTTAAATAAGTTGAATAGAAAAACTGTTAAACATTAAATGTGTTATAACTACACATTTAATATTGTGAACTTTCAATTTTGTCATTCTTAAATATGACAACATTAGTTTTTTAATTGAACACCCACAAACATAGTGTTTTGCCATATATATTTGAACATTGTGTTGACATTCAGCTTTTATATTGTCTATACATATCTGACCCAAGGCTGTTTCAAATTCATATTGGTCACCACAAGACTACTTTATTTAATTATTACACACTTGATAATATAAATTGCAATGATCTCAATCTTACTACTCGAGAACAAACCCTTTTTATCATAAATCTAAATGAAATAAAGTCTTTTTTTAATTGATACACTGATTACAAACTAAGTTCATATTTAGTAAAAGTACACATAATAAACAGAGGTTTTTTAATTAGTAAAAATTGAATAAATATAATTTAAGGACGGAGTATCGATTGACAAATTATTGCTTCTTTATATTTTTACATAAATTTATAATATTGTACGGAGATTTAAACATACACTTATGATTTTGAATATATTCTCTTTGACATTCTATTCCCTGGCTTAATATTTATTTTATTCAAATATAAATGTACTTAGATAATTTTACAATATTTTGTTTCAGGTTATGTTTTATACAAATCGTGGGTATCAAATTTGTTTGAGACAACTATAATTGACATTAGGAATTCATGTACCAGAGGTTTTGCACTGTTTATATTATATTCATCAGCATATAGGTAAGTAATTTTCATTTATTTTAATTAGAATGTTGAATTTATAATTTTGATGGTTAATGTTTTATGTTCTGTCCTTTAGGATCTTAGGATCCGTGAAGATGTATGTATTAGCCACAAAAGACGTTTGGCTCTTATCAATTACATAGAAAACCATCAGTCACGACTGGAGGATTCGGGAAACCACATTCGTTCATTACTTTATATATGTTTTATCTGACAAACCCCATAAGAAAGAATTTATACTGCATAGGAAGAGAGATACACACTGGTAAAATTGTATTTTTATATTACAATCTCACTTTTATGACAATCAAAAGTATAACGACTTTGATTGACAACAGAGTATGTTATTAGTTATTTGTACAATATTTCTGAAAGCAGCTTATTGTTGTTCATTTATTAATTAATATCAGTTCGTATAAACATCTCTCTGACTTGTAATATTTCATTTATTCGATATTCTATTTGCTAGTTATATTTATAAATCACTTCCATGTGTTTATTTATTTGTAATTATCTACAACCTACGTGGAATTGTTTTTTTTTTAAATAACTTCTTTAAATAAGTTGAATAGAAAAACTGTTAAACATTAAATGTGTTATAACTACACATTTAATATTGTGAACTTTCAATTTTGTCATTCTTAAATATGACAACACTTTAGACATAGTATTTTGCCATATATATTTGAACATTGTGTTGACATTCAGCTTTTATATTGTCTATACATATCTGACCCAAGGCTGTTTCAAATTCATATTGGTCACCACAAGACTACTTTATTTAATTATTACACACTTGATAATATAAATTGCAATGATCTCAATCTTACTACTCGAGAACAAACCCTTTTTATCATAAATCTAAATGAAATAAAGTCTTTTTTTAATTGATACACTGATTACAAACTAAGTTCATATTTAGTAAAAGTACACATAATAAACAGAGGTTTTTTAATTAGTAAAAATTGAATAAATATAATTTAAGGACGGAGTATCGATTGACAAATTATTGCTTCTTTATATTTTTACATAAATTTATAATATTGTACGGAGATTTAAACATACACTTATGATTTTGAATATATTCTCTTTGACATTCTATTCCCTGGCTTAATATTTATTTTATTCAAATATAAATGGACTTAGATAATTTTACAATATTTTGTTTCAGGTTATGTTTTATACAAATCGTGGGTATCAAATTTGTTTGAGACAACTATAATTGACATTAGGAATTCATGTACCAGAGGTTTTGCACTGTTTATATTATATTCATCAGCATATAGGTAAGTAATTTTCATTTATTTTAATTAAAATGTTGAATTTATAATTTTGATGGTTAACGTTTTATGTTCTGTCCTTTAGGATCTTAGGATCCGTGAAGATGTATGTATTAGCCACAAAAGACGTTTGGCTCTTATCAATTACATAGAAAACCATCAGTCACGACTGGAGGATTCGGGAAACCACATTCGTTCATTACTTTATATATGTTTTATCTGACAAACCCCATAAGAAAGAATTTATACTGCATAGGAAGAGAGATACACACTGGTAAAATTGTATTTTTATATTACAATCTCACTTTTATGACAATCAAAAGTATAACGACTTTGATTGACAACAGAGTATGTTATTAGTTATTTGTACAATATTTCTGAAAGCAGCTTATTGTTGTTCATTTATTAATTAATATCAGTTCGTATAAACATCTCTCTGACTTGTAATATTTCATTTATTCGATATTCTATTTGCTAGTTATATTTATAAATCACTTCCATGTGTTTGTTTATTTGTAATTATCTACAACCTTGTGGAATTGTTTTTTTTTTAAATAACTTCTTTAAATAAATTGAATAGAAAAACTGTTAAACATTAAATGTGTTATAACTACACATTTAATATTGTGAACTTTCAATTTTGTCATTCTTAAATATGACAACACTTTAGTTTTTTAATTGAACACCCACAAACATAGTGTTTTGCCATATATTTGAACATTGTGTTGACATTCAGCTTTTATATTGTCTATACATATCTGACCCAAGGCTGTTTCAAATTCATATTGGTCACCACAAGACTACTTTATTTAATTATTACACACTTGATAATATAAATTGCAATGATCTCAATCTTACTACTCGAGAACAAACCCTTTTTATCATAAATCTAAATGAAATAAAGTCTTTTTTTAATTGATACACTGATTACAAACTAAGTTCATATTTAGTAAAAGTACACATAATAAACAGAGGTTTTTTAATTAGTAAAAATTGAATAAATATAATTTAAGGACGGAGTATCGATTCACAAATTATTGCTTCTTTATATTTTTACATAAATTTATAATATTGTACGGAGATTTAAACATACACTTATGATTTTGAATATATTCTCTTTGACATTCTATTCCCTCACTTAATATTTATTTTATTCAAATATAAATGGACTTAGATAATTTTACAATATTTTGTTTCAGGTTATGTTTTATACAAATCGTGGGTATCAAATTTGTTTGAGACAACTATAATTGACATTAGGAATTCATGTACCAGAGGTTTTGCACTGTTTATATTATATTCAACAGCA
Source organism: Nasonovia ribisnigri (assembly GCA_027563435.1). Classification (NCBI taxonomy): domain Eukaryota; kingdom Metazoa; phylum Arthropoda; class Insecta; order Hemiptera; family Aphididae; genus Nasonovia; species Nasonovia ribisnigri. The sequence continues at coordinate 36,105 of JANEHU010004296.1, read as the reverse complement.
TATAGGTAAGTAATTTTCATTTATTTTAATTAGAATGTTGAATTTATAATTTTGATGGTTAATGTTTTATGTTCTGTCCTTTAGGATCTTAGGATCCGTGAAGATGTATGTATTTGCCACAAAAGATGTTTGGCTCTTATCAATTACATAGAAAACCATCAGTCACGGCTGGAGGATTCGGGAAACCACATTCGTTCATTACTTTATATATGTTTTATCTGACAAACCCCATAAGAAAGAATTTATACTGCATAGGAAGAGAGATACACACTGGTAAAATTGTATTTTTATATTACAATCTCACTTTTATGACAATCAAAAGTATAACGACTTTGATTGACAACAGAGTATGTTATTAGTTATTTGTACAATATTTCTGAAAGCAGCTTATTGTTGTTCATTTATTAATTAATATCAGTTCGTATAAACATCTCTCTGACTTGTAATATTTCATTTATTCGATATTCTATTTGCTAGTTATATTTATAAATCACTTCCATGTGTTTATTTATTTGTAATTATCTACAACCTACATGGAATTGTTTTTTTTTTAAATAACTTCTTTAAATAAGTTGAATAGAAAAACTGTTAAACATTAAATGTGTTATAACTACACATTTAATATTGTGAACTTTTAATTTTGTCATTCTTAAATATGACAACACTTTAGTTTTTTAATTGAACACCCACAAACATTGTGTTTTGCCATATATATTTGAACATTGTGTTGACATTCAGCTTTTATATTGTCTATACATATCTGACCCAAGGCTGTTTCAAATTCATATTGGTCACCACAAGACTACATTATTTAATTATTACACACTTGATAATATAAATTGCAATGATCTCAATCTTACTACTCGAGAACAAACCCTTTTTATCATAAATCTAAATGAAATAAAGTCTTTTTTTAATTGATACACTGATTACAAACTAAGTTCATATTTAGTAAAAGTACACATAATAAACAGAGGTTTTTTAATTAGTAAAAATTGAATAAATATAATTTAAGGACGGAGTATCGATTGACAAATTATTGCTTCTTTATATTTTTACATAAATTTATAATATTGTACGGAGATTTAAACATACACTTATGATTTTGAATATATTCTCTTTGACATTCTATTCCCTGGCTTAATATTTATTTTATTCAAATATAAATGGACTTAGATAATTTTACAATAATTTGTTTCGGACAATTAAATAGTCGTACACTATAATCCTCAGTGAAAAAGATAAAATTGTAATTTTTCAATTACTGTTACTATTCTAATTGATTGATTTATTGTGTAAATACTCCAGGGGGACTACTGTCTCCATATAATTTTGAGAGTTCCATATATAATTTTTTGTATAATGTATAAACAGTGATTGTTAAAGGGAATGAATTTTAACCTCCGTTAGAGGTAAGTGGACTTAATCCCTCTGAGTCCTCTTCCTTCACTTGAACCCTGAATATGTATATTACATATTAAATATATAGTTTTAATTATATTCAAATAAGTATACATTTTCTGTTATGCTGTTTGAATATTTGATCAGTTAGTGAATATCAAAGTTTAAAAAATTATGAGATTTGAGCATGCCAACGAATTTTTAATTTTGTATCTAGTAGGAACAAATGTAATTTTTACTCATGAATTAGAAAAATGGCAAAAAAAAATCAAGCCTTGCCGTTGGATCTGGATAATGCAAAGCATCATAAGGAATTGGCTAGCATAAAATTAAATGAATCTATTATACAAAATATTATACAAAAACCATTTATGAGCATTGATTTAACTAAGTTTTTAATTTCTTCTACTCAAGGCACTATGATTAAAAACTACTTTAAATCAAATAATAAATTAAATGATTCAATTCGTACAATACTAGTTGATGTAATAATTAATCATATCATAACTCTGAAAATATCAATGTCAGTTAGTCTTACAGCAAATATTGCTACTCAGATAGAAGGTTTGTTTAATACGGAAGTTAAAGTAAAGAAATTAAAACTAGTTTGGAAAAAATATAGAATTCTTATATAAAAAATAAATACCTAGTTAAAAGTATTATTCTCGTATATGTTTATAATATACCATTAAGTATCTAACCTTAAGGCATTACCTACATTTCAATATAGTATTTATGCAAAACTATATTTTAAGATACATATTTCATGAGAGTTATTCATATAAATTTTAAAGGAAAGTTATACTCAAAATATTTTAACTCGATGAGGCTCTTTAAATCTAGTGGTTTAGTTGATAATAATAAATGAGGCACAGCTGAAGCACAATCAACAACTTTAAGACACTTTGGTGGTACTATTTTTAAAATTATGTGATTAAGTGAATTTTTCCTTAAAATTAACCATATTTTTTTGTTTTTTCAGAATGCGAGTCAGATATTCAACATATTTTAGATCAAATATTCTACGATGCTGACATCACATTTCCTAATTTACAACATTTATGGAGAGCAACAACTAACTTAAGATTCAATGACATACAGAAAACATCTTCCACTGATGCAATCATAAAAAAATGGACAAACTATAAAACACTGTTAGGATTTAAATTACTAAGTTATATTTTTATACTTTAATAGTTTAATACCTACATATTATGTTTTATTGAATACCATCTAACTTTTTATTTATTGATAAATTATTATTATTATAATATGTTAATGCACTTAATTAATCATATAATTTTTAATTTTAGATTGATATTGATTTCAATACATTATACCTTGACTGCAGTGATTTCATTTCTTCATTTGGTGAAAAATCTGAGAAATGTCTCAAAATATTTGAAGAAAAAAATGTATGGATCCTTCAAGCCAGACGTTGTTTGAGCAGCTAAATAATACACCTGATATTAGTGAAAGTAAGAAGTTTAAGAACTATAAATTTCATAAATAAGAAAATTAAATCCTTAGCATATTTTATAATAGAATCAGTTGTTAAATAGAACAAAAAATCACACATTTTAGATTCTGAGCGATGAATGTAACAATTTTACAATGATGTCTTTTTTTTTTTTATTCATGTTTCTGTTTTTATTACCTTTTAGAACAGTATTATTTTTATATATCTTGAGCTGTACTAAAAGTAATTACTTTAATAGTTTAATCACAATAATATCATAAACTATGCCTACCTTATACCTATAGTAATAGTCTAGACATATAGTCTTCGCTCAGAATCGTTTTATTATACAATGATATTATATCATTGAATTGAAATTTAATCCCATCCCTTACAGTGACCCTTTGTAACCTGCTGTACAGCAGAGTGACATCTACTAGCCCACCTTTTTATAAACAAGGTAGTTGACCTCTGCCATGTAATGTAACAACATACAAATTATGTATGGATACTATCTTAATACCATAAAGACATTGTGCAATCATATTTTTATAATTGTATATTATTGGTTGTTGTATTAACTATATAATATACTGTTATTTTTCAGATGGAAAAAATAGCATTATACTTTGCTTATTCAACGGTGTATTTGTGCCAACAAGTAGAAAAATTACTCGAGATGAAAATGGAAATAAGTGTCAAATCAAATACTCAATCAAGAATTCAGTGAATAGTTTTATAGTTTTTAAAAACTCTATTACTGAAGTTGAAGATTATATATTATATCGTAAAAAAGAAAATCAGCCTATTCAACCTTTTATTATTACTATAGGTACTCCAGTTAACCCCAAAGAAATTTTTATATTTTTTGACTGTATTACATACAAATTATTTTCTATAACATCTGCTGTTGATACATGTTTTAAAATTTTTCATTTGTTTAACTTAGAATATCCAATCTTCAATTGTCTGGCTTTTTATTCAAAAATATTTTTATGCTTTAACTACTACATATGACAAACCATTCCATGGTTATAGGACAAATTTTAAGCGATTTACATAATGTTTAGAAAATAATATCATATTACTATGTCTGTATATTTCATACCTATTACAATTGTTTATTCATAATATAATATGTATTCACAAATAATAGCAAATTAGTATTCTTATCTTTTTTTTAAATTAAATACCTACTTATCAACCAACAATTTTAAATAATTAGCAGCAACCAAAAAAAATAATGTTCTGGGTAAACATAGTAATTACTAATTAGGTAATTAAACTTAAGGCTGTAACTGGAAATTAATTACAGCGGAGATGTAAGTTAAAAATGTGTGTTCTAATTATATTATATTATTGTATAGGTAATTTAATATAACCCATACAAATCTTTTTTTTTTTGGTGACCCCCCCCACCCCCAAAAAAAAAAAAAAGCTTACAATATGTTAAAGCTAATATAATATATGTTTTCTATACTATGCAAGTATTTAAAATTATATATTATTTATTAATTACAATATACTAAATAATTACTTATATTACATATATACGTATACATAATATTTTAAATGCACAAATCACAATTTACATAATTATCTTGGTCAGTTATATTATATATTATATTATTATTTTAAATAAATAACTTAAGGTGCCAACTAAGGTAAGGAATATTCTCATAATTAAAATTTACTATTAAAAACTATAACTTACAAATTATTTTAATAATATTACCTATAAATATTATTTCCTCTAAGAAACACAAGTTTTTCGAAATTAGCGTTCGATAAATTACTTCTATTTGGAGCATGAATAAATCCAGCAAATGAAAACAATCTTTCAACTGGAGCTGATGATGGCAAACTTGTATTGTATCTGATGAATAATTTTTTTATAGTAGGGTAACTGTCTAAACACGTTAATGCCTTATTTTTATTATTAAAAAACTGAACTACTTCTAAATTAGCCCTAGAATCAAAACATTGTTCCTGAGAAGAAAATATTAAAAAGTCCTCATCGTCTACATTATCTACTGATGACTCAGTGTGAGAAGAATTCTCTATATATTTTTCAGCAATGTTGATACAAAGATTTTTAACTCTATTTTTTATAATTTCATCGTGTTCAGGAATCCATCTTAATTTAAATGTAGGATGAAAACAAGATGCCAATATAGCTTCATCGACTTCAGGGGAAAGATCAAAATATAGTTTGAATCGTTTTTCTAGCGAGGTTATATTAATGGATCGATGAACTTGAAAGTATAACGCAAATGTTGTTCCTTTAATAATTGCAATCGACTTTTCAATGAAAACAAAGTAGGAATTAAATGGCCATAGTAAAAATTTGATTCGCTTTGTAGATGATCCAGAGCACAAGCGATAGGTTTCATTAATAAAACAAACTCAGTCAAATAACTTATGTCAGTTTCGTTAAATTGATACTTTAAACCTAAATCTCTAGTCAATGTGTTTAATTTTGCTTTATGTTTAATTAATTGTGATATGGAATCATATAATGTATTCCATCTTGTAATAACAGGATATATTAAAAAACAATTAATTATATTACTAATAAGTTCTGATGATTTCGGTTTTCGTGACAAATTCCATAAGGTGTTCGACCATTTTGATAATGCTGGATGATGGTACTTTTTGGCATTTGAATTCTTTAATATGTTCTGGAAATCTGTTGTCGCTAATAGACTAAGTGTATGTGATGCACAACGTAAATGTTGGGGTAGTAGGATGTCCCCATCATAATTTTCATTAACAACCAAAAATGATAACTCATCGTCTTCGTTAAGGTCTTTGTCCATATCTAAATATATTGACCCATTGGCAGTTATAAAATCATTTATTATAAAATAATTTATGTATAATATACCTCCATCGGAGTCTGTGTCTGAATCATTGTTTGATGTCTTCATTTTACAACCAAACTCCTTGAATGCTTTTACAAAGTTGGACCCATTATCCGTTACTGTAGAAACTATGTTATCATTACTTAAATTAAATTTGCTAAATATATCTACCATAATTTCTCCAATTTTATCAAATGTATGTGCACCAAAAAATCGTTGGCAAGCTAGAACACAACTATGACGGCCTAATGTTTTGTCATCGATCTGAAAATAATTTTTTCAAAATTAAACATAAGTGTATTTTGCTTTATAGCCTATAGCGGCTACAGGCTGTAAAATAATTAACTTTACCCAGTGAGCTGTAATGCCTATAAAACTCCGATGTTTCGTCGACCAAATGTCAGCAGTTGTACAAACACGGACTTCACAATGTGTTTGAAAAAATAATTTTAAACTATTTAAAACATTGTTATAGTTGTCATTTATACGCCTACCAACTGTTCTCCTAGATATCATTTTTATATTTGGATCTAAATTTAAATAAGTATTATATTTCAAATTGGATTAAATACAATTTGTGTATTTTATAAATTATCATAAATAGGCTATTAAAATAGGTACTTACCCAAAATAAGTTTTTGAAAATCTTCATTTTCAGTTATGGATATGGGTTTCATATTGTTAACAATAAAATTAACCAAATTGTTTTCGTATTGGGTTTGCTTTAATCCTCCACTGTTAGATGGGAATAAATCGTTTACTTTTAATTGTCTAGAATTTGTCATACTTTTATTATTTTTTTTTTGAGTACCTATCTGTCTTTGACTTCACATAATTTTCAAATTCTTCAAATTTAGTAAAATGAACCCTCTGAAAATTAAGTCATAATTCCACGCTCTTTTAATTAATAATGGATATTGTATTAACTAAAAAAATTGAAACTTGCCTTTATATGAGTACGGAAATTAGAAGTGTGTTTAAAAGAACCAGATATTGTTTTTTTCATTCTTCTGTTTCTTACATATCATACATATTGCTTTTACAATTTCGTTCTTAACAATTACAACTTCAAAAAATGTTCCATCTAATATAACGAGTGTTTTATTTTCATTATTCATCTTTAACAGAAAAACGCGTCAAAACTCGAAAAAATACCAATACTAAGTATAACCATAACTGATACGCGACTAACTTCGGTGGACGGTGGACGACGTCGAAAAACCAGTAATGCACTAATGCCATGATTGTTAAAAGTACCTACAAATTTCCAATTTTATTTTTATAATATTTATTAGAGTTGTGTTTGTCGTTACTCGTTATATGATTAGATTAGGAAATGTCAATGTCAAATGATACATAGGTACCTATTGCCATAGAAAAGAGATTATGCCAATTGCATACGCATAGGTACTATAACTTATTACTTATAGTCTATATTATTATTATCGTATCTATGGTTTTTTCCAGGCTACGATTTGATTTCTACGATGATCATAATATTATTACGTATTACTATTATACTTTATATTATATTGTTATACCTACTTATAAATTATAATATATAATAATATATTATACCTTAATACCTTATATTATATAAATTACACGAACTTATTTTAATATTTGTCATGAATTAAAATAATATAGTAATATACTTTCATACATATATAATCTTATTAACTTGTGATATTTATACTGTAGTTCATGGTGTTTATAAATTAAATTAAAAACCTAACCGCTCTAAACAAAAATTGAAATAATATTGGTTAGTATTGTACAAAACCAGCCATGGTACAAAATAAAAAATAATGATACAAGACGATACTTTCAACTGAAGTTACGTGTATCTATTGTTACAAGTTACAAAACGTTTGCAACTCGTTACATTTTAAATTTACTTGAAAATTGTGTAACCGATTACAAGTTACAAGTTACAAAAGTAACCAGGTTACGTAACTTTGATACATGTAACTGATTACTGCCCATCCCTGCATATATGTAAATATAATCATAGCATAAGATCAATGGATTGTACATCTCAACTTGTTAGGAAATTATTCAACAAAAAGTTTTCTTGTGGCAAAACAAAAACAGCACAAATAATAAAAAATGTTTTTTATCCATATGCAAATGAAATGCTAAAAATTGAACTGTCTAAATGTAATTTCATTAGTGTCTTAACAGACGCGTTAAATCACCATTCTCAAAAAATGGCACCTGTAATGATTCGTTATTTTATTCCAAATGAAGGAGTTAAAACTAAAATACTTGAGTTTGACGAGTTGTCAAGTGAAACATCTTTACTATTAACTGATTATATTTCAAGAGTTTTATCCCACTGGGACCTCTTAAAAAAAGTAATAGCTTTTTCGGCCGATAACACTAATACAATTTTTGGCGGTGTTAATAGAAGAGGAAAAAACAATGTTTTTTACAAGTTAAAAGAATCAATTAACACAAATTTGATTGGTATTAGTTGTGCTGCACATATTTTAAATAACTCAATACAAACTGTCTGAGTTTCATGATTTTCTATTGGGAAATAAAAAACTTTTAAAACATATGTAATCGTCCAAAAAATATTTGCCGAAGAAATCAAAAACTGTAATACTTACAAATACCCAAGCATCAACTTCGAACACCAGTTAAATCATATATTCATATTACACTACCTATATTATTATATAGTTATTATAGTTTATACTTATAAGTACAAAAAAATATTTATAATTTTTAAAATTTACAATTGTGATTAAATATCCAAAAATGATTATTTTAGTAAGTTACATATTATGTTAGTTATCAATTAAGATTTAAGACTTTAAATATTTAAGAATTTCATCAAAAATAGATGTTTATTCATAATAAAAAAATTCTTATCTTTGTCCCGTATTTTCTATAATATTATAATATTATGATATAACAATATAAATTGCATTACCTCAACTATATTAAGTGTTGAATTAATAAAATTAGGTGTATACTTAATAAACTTTGTTTTTATACTAAGCAAGTGTCTTGTCATATTGATAATATTTTGTGTAGGTTGTTAATTTGATATGAATGTCTTACAAGACAGGTTAAATAGCAACAATATTTTTATACCAACAAAGTGTCTTGTCATATTGGCAATATTTTGTGTAGAAAATCATGACGTAATTGACGCATTTGAAACATTGTGTGAAAGTACGTATTACACTAATAATGAAGACGTGTTAGAACCACTTATTTCCTATTAAAAATGCAATTTGTTATATTAAATTCCATGACCTAATTATATAAATAATAATTGCTTGTGATGTATTAATGCTGAGGTGGATTATCTGCAGAACCAAAATCTTTATAAAGACTTAAAATCTAATATATAAACAATTTTTCACACTTAAACCTAATTTGTTGTTGTTGTTATTACCTACATAATTCAAAAACTGATGACTAGACAGACAATTTTGTTGATAGTACCATCATATATGCCGTATAATTAATAAAAATTTTAAAAACAATAATGTTTTTCTGATTATTGGGTAAATCATACATAAAAATTAAATGTAGGTAGGTACTAAAAAAATATGCATAATAATATTATTATGCAATTCCAATGAGTTCGTTTTCAAAGATATTAAATTTTCGTGAAAATACTATAAAACGTTATTAAATATAATCTAACATTTTAATACAAGTTAACTATATTATAATTTTATAGGTAGGTATACTAGGTACTTATTTCATAATTTTGTGTTACGATTTTTTTTTTGTGACAATATATATCTATTAATAAATATTTAGGTAAATCTATGAATCATGAATACTATTGGCACGACCTGGCTGGGTCCGCTATACATAATCCGAGACTATTTTTTTCCGTAGCATCAACAAAAATAGTTTACATTAAAATCTCATGCCAACTCTACAGTGTATACGCACATAGACATTCACACATTCACACATACACACATTCACATACCGCCGACGGCGGCCAATAATATAATTGTCACTATAATATTTATAGTAAACCGCCGTCGTTGTCGGACACTGGTAGCGTAGTAGTCACACCATACAGCAACACCGCAGCATTCACACATTTCGTTAAAAAAAAAAACGTACTTAGTAAATATATTCGTTTTTTAAACACGCGTCTATTTTGATCGACAATTTCTACGTTACAGACTTCTAGGCTGTAGTACTTAAATTAATTTATCAAGTGTTGTAAAAACAAAATGGTGCGCTCTCATTAATGTAAGTATATATAAAATAATATAACATCATTAATATAATAGCAATACAATAAAATTTAATATGACGTGTTCAGAGGACATCTGTAAAATTTGTTTTCTCTCTAAGACCCACGCGAAACAAAGATAAAACGCAGTCACGTAAAATCGTATTTTAAAATGTTTGATTAACCTTAGAAACTAATCACCTACATATTTTATTAATTTTGACTTAAAAATAAAAAAAAAACATTTTTGTAAATTTAAATGAATATTAAATTGTTTTATAACAATATTAAAATATTATTTGGTATAATTTTTGTAAAGTGTACTTTTACTCTAAGATTACACAAAAATATAAAAATAAAAATGATTTAACGTACATGAGTTTTGTTAATGTTGTACATGGGTCTGAGAGAGGATTAAACAGTGCGCTGACATCCTGTTAATACCTTACGCATTTATTGTTGTGAACCCTTAGTTTAATCGAGATTCGTCGGGTCACATGGATGCAATGCCCGGTACCTTTTCCTTGTCATACGACCGTCGGCGTATCGACGGCGGCGGTACGATAGGAGTCAGAACAGGAGACGGAGCAGGACGACTTCCATGCCGTTATTACGCCACAGAAAGGAGGCGACACAGATATTCGTCATTTTCCATAATGAAATGGTTCAGGCGAAGCAAGCATTACGACGACAGCGGCGACGACGATGACGATTCAGCCTGGTTCCGGGACAATCTGCAGCGCATACGGCAAGCGTACGCGAAACAGGAAGCGGACTACGCAGCAATTACCCCGGTGGCAGCACACCGCAGGCCGATGGCCACCGCCACGTGGTCCAGATGGTCCGGTAGTACGACAACTGTGTATAGTTTTGCGTATGTAGACGGAGCGCTAAGGGACAATGACGAGAAGGACAGACATCATGTAGACAACGACGATGTGGTGGAGTATATCGACGCGGCCACACTGCCGGTGGCGCATCGGCGGCGGACCGACCTTGGTCAGCCACATTCACCGTCGACCGGGACAAGTGTCCGTAATAGCGGTTCCGTGAAAATGGGAACGATGACGGGGTCAACGAGGACCACCAGACGAAGTAACAAGAAGGCCGCTCCCCCTCCACCGGTTTTAACGGTTGAACCTCCAACTGCGACCGTCGTTGTCGAGGCGGTAAACACTGCGACAGGACAACGACGCGTGGCCAGTACGATTTCCAGGAAAAAGTATAAAGCGCCTCAGCCGCCGGCGGGCGGGTTGGAACCGCGTCCGCTGCAGCAGCAACGTGGGCCCTGCCGTCGAACCGCACCTGTGCAACGCCGCAGAAAGGGTCCGGCGCCCAAGCCACCTGTCGTACAGAAACTGCAGCCGCAACCTGTCATTACCACTACTGTCACCACCACTGCCGCCACTGCCGGTGGCAAGCCAGAAGCCAGTTCGAACGTCCAGCGAAAAATCTCGCAGTATGAGAGGGACCGACTCATGCAGCGGGTGGATAAGATAGAAAAGCATTTTTTAGATAAGATGGTGACGGCTCCTAAGTCTCAAATGACGGCAGCCACTATTCGCCACGGGTTCGCGTCCCCGGCGGCGCTGTACACGGCTATGGCTGCTACGAACATGACCGAATTGGACAAGCGAGCGGCCGATATATGTCGGCAGAGGAACCACCGTGGGCTCGGCGTACCACTGACAACCGACCACAAAAACGCCATCGTCACGGCTGTCATTCGGAAATCGTATCCGACAACGACGGCGGTGGCAGCCAATGATGGTAAGCGATCAGACAAAGTGCCTGCGCCGTCTGCAGTGGACGACGAAAAGCGGCTCGTCCGACACAAGCGTTTAGCGTTTTTTCAACAACAGCAGCTCATGGGACAAGCGGACAAGGGGCCAACCGTCGCCGGTGATAACGGGGTGGCGAGTGGCATAACCAATGTCCCGAAAATATTTTTGCAGGGGACCCAGACGACGTCCGAGGCCGCCGTCACCGTCGCTGCCAAAACGTCCAAGGCCGACGTGACGCCTGTGGCTGACACAGTTGTCCAGGGTGCCGGGGAGTGTATGTCTGCTGCAGGTACAGTATAATATGCGGTAGTTAAAAATTAAATTGGATTTTTCCAACGTTCAATTTATAAGTAAATAAAGCTATCAATGTGTATAATGTAAAAGCGCTTGCTCTCGTATATATGGAACATGGAAGGTGTTAAATACAGCGTAGCTAGTGTGACTAGATATAAAATATGTAAATACGTTTAGTATTTAATAATTAAAATTGTTCTAGTTCAATTAATATTAATATTTATCCTCCAAAAATGAGATAGGTTGCCTATCGTATTCGTTCACTGTTAATTTAAAACAAATCTAGACCAGTTTCTAAAATTATCAAAACTAGAAATTGTTTAAGAAACTAAGTACTAAATTATTATAATAATTTAAAATTAAAATAAAATATACAAATTTAAGTCAAATTTAAATTACAATAAGGGAATAAATATACAAATAAAAATTTTATAATTTGTGTCACAATTTTATAAACACCTAATACTAACTAAAATAATACAAACAAAATAATTAATATTAACACGAAAATGTCATACTTAAACTGTTATTCAACTAAAAATAAATTAATACCATTTATATAAGTTCGAAGTTATACTTGTACAACAAACTACTAAAAAGATTAGATATAAGGTTCCTCTTAAAAAAAAAAAAAATATTAGCAGTTAATATAATATATGGGTATATAGTGTAAGAATATAGGTATTATGTACGATGTAATAGTGTAGTACCTATATGGGTGTAACATGACGATATGTCAGATGAAATATGCAATAATTTATGTTCTATTCAACATGCAATAGCCATTTTGAAAACTTGATTTTTAGAAAAATATTTGTAGTTGAAACTTGTATGCAATTAAGTTGATAAAAATACCTGTTAAATACGTATTTTATATTATAAAATATTATTTATATTTTATGTAATCCCAATTATGAGTATCTCAATATTAGGCATCTGGGAATCAATTTTACGAAATTATATTTAGGTACTGTGAGTGCCAATTCAATACTCAATACAACCCAAGAAGTGTTGCCAAAGAATCTCAGAGCTGGCTATAAATATTGTTAAATTAAAGTTTTAAACATAACAACATGGGTGGGGGGGACGATCCCCGTTTGGGCCGAATTTTCTGTTTCCCCGGGGACAATTTGTATTCCCTGCCCGCCTCTGCATAATAATATTCTAAACATATGTGTATTATAAGATTTAATACCAATATAATTTTAACATTTGGAAACAAATAGACATGAGTTTAATCAAAGCAAAAGTGTGAACAAAAATGGCGCTTACCCACCTAATTTTTGGAGGAAAATAGGTCCTCTATAAGGTTTTGAGTTAGCGGCACTGTCATTTAATACATTGATATGATGGCGTTAAAACGAGTTTAGATCCACAGATACTTGTATTTTTACTGGTAAATAAAACTCAATATATCAATAGGTACCTAAGAATATGGTGGTATCCGTTTATTTAAAACCGTTTTAACGTCATCATATAAAGTGTTATAAACGTAATAATTGACTATGTAACTATAATGGATGTGCTATTATTTATTATTTATTATTTGTTATTTTTTGAATTAAATGATAAATCATAAATTGTATAGGTTGGATACCTAGGGTACGAAAAACGATTCTGAGCGGATACGGTGTAAAATACTCGTACATAATATAATGATTATTTTTTATGAGTTATAATTATTAGTTATAATTTTGAAGCTTTTTTACTTGAATTTTTATCAACATTAATCTAATAACCAAGAAAATAGTAGAACTTTTCAAATTTATATAAATATATCTCTAAAAGATGCAAAATATTTTGAAAATTATATAAATTTGACTAATAAACAATGTAAAATAAAAAAGGCACACAAGTGGTTACCGCTCTGCTACACAGTAGTTGTCGAGCATGTCATTGTAATGGATATGTTATTATTATATTCGGGTAAAATGATAAATAATTTCACATGAAAAACGATTCTGAACAGATACGTTGTGGTATCCTAGCATACTTGAATAAATAATAAAATTTAATAGTTTAAAAAAAATAAATAAACAATGAAAATATATCATGGGCCATAGCTATGAATAGCTTAACTCTTTGAGGAACTTTTTTTTCGATAGAAGTAAGAAAATTTGTTGGAAATCTTCTATGGATATTTCTTATGTTAGCTATGAAAGATAAAAGTTTGATGAATTTGTAAATCAAAAATAATTTACAAAATATGAGTACTAACACTATCAGAAAAGATTCTGATGTCGAAAATCGGAGCATTTTTACTACACTAAATGTTGACGACAGACAGAAATAAACACATCATTGTAAATACCTTCATTCGAGTTTTTTTTAGTTTGCTAAAAAATTATTTGTCCGCAAAAAATGAAAATTAGTCCTCAAAATCGTGCGAATTATCCGCAAAATGATGGTATAATAAAAAGTGAAAAAAGTTAATTTTTTTAATTTTTGCACCATTTCACCAGCATGTCAACCGTTTTTTTTTTGATTTGCTAAAAAACTAAATGTCCGCAAAAATTGAAAATTAGTCCGCAAAATTCCGCAAATTATCCGCAAAATAACGTATATAAGAAAATTCGAAAAATTGGAAATGTACATGCTGTCGAAATGGACCTCTTAATTCGCTCCGCTCAGAATCTAAAATATAAATATTTATTTGGTGACAAAACGTATCTACGGCTACTTACTGAATTTCAACAATAAAATAAAATCAACCATGAAATCAAATATTGTGTAAATATTTTCGGTTTCCGAATTTGTTGTTGTTGAAGATTAAAGCATTTTTACTGCTCTAAAAGGTGATGTCAGTTATTAAAACCAACACATTCATCGCTTAGAATCATAAATATAAAATGTGCTAACTGCTGACAAATTATAATACATTAATACATTCTGAATTCTTTAAGACTACGGGTGGTAATCAATAGCCCGCCATAGCTGGGCATAATCTATACTATATAGGCAGTGTTGTGCTTTAGATAAATTTATCTAGATATGTAATCTAGATAAAAAATAAAATTGATATCTAATTTTCACCTAGATAATTCACAAAATACATAGCTAATAATTAGTAATAACTATTCTACAATATTGTCATTCAATATAAAATAAATAACGAAATAAGAAATCTCATTTATGTTACTTGCAAAAATTGGTTCTAAAATAGTTTTACATAGCATTTATTAGTAATTACTAATTATGAATAATGACGATTTATTATGTATGTAATATATATTATGCATGGAGGGGGGAATTATTTATAATTTTATAACGGCCCATATTACGAAAGCCGAAAGATCCTTTACAAGTATTAGAACCTGAGATACCGCACCATAGGTCGAAACTGGTAATTATTGCAGCTGCGCCGGATGGTTTATAAATACTAAAATACAGAAATAACTGTCGATAAGAAAATAGCAATATTATAATATTATATATTTCTATAATCCGAAATTTATCGTTCTCCATCGGCCGCCTAAAATTCTATATTTATTTATAAATTATGTTCATTGTTAATGTAATTATGTACTATAAATAATTGTTATTGCCGGACCCCGATTTTTTTAATTCGTTATTTATTGAAAATTCGTACTGTGCGCGCTACGCAGGGCACTCTCGTCCTCAACGTGTTCAGTGTTCACAGTCATCATATTTTTCGTAATAATATTGGAAAATGGGAAATGGTTACTTTATACTTATATGATATTCAAAGTTTCTTTAATTTTACTGAATAATTTATTTTTTTAATTTAATAAATATTTATTAGGTAGTTTAAAATTTTAATGATAGGATTAAATGTATAACTAATAAGAATTACCATAACACCAATAGTTTCTACAGTACAAATTAAGTCAAATTTGATATGTCAATGTCAATTATTAGAGCCTAGATCTTAAGTTTTCACCAAGTGTATGCAATTTCAAGTTTGATGGGATGAATTTATTTTAATTTTCAATTATTATTATACATTTTGTGGTACTGCCTTACATAAATATCTAGATAAAAGTGATTTTATATATCTATATCTAGGTAATTTTTTTTTTATCTAAGCACAACACTGTGTTTAGGTTTTATGTATTTATACATAAGAATAACTTTTACATTATTTTACTTATGTTAATAATAATTAATCATGCATGTTATACACATTATAATTGTATAGTTATTATATGTAACTACTAGATTTAATAATTATGGGCACCTAATATAGGTGGTATACACATTAACACAATATACCTTGTACAGTAGCGTACATTAAGGGCTTTTTATTTTTATTATTATTATTATATAATATAATATGTTTGTGGTCGATGTAGAGAATAAGCTACAAAGGACATAGACACCTAATTTAAGTGTCTTCATATAAGTCTTACCGCTGTTATGACTATCTTGAACCGTAGGTTAGGTACCAGCAGTGGCGTATTTACGGGGGGGGGGGGTCCCGGGTCTCGACCCCCCCCACTCCCCCCAGAAAAAAATTTTAAAAGTCATAAATAACTTGGTACGTAGGTACCGAGAAAAAGAAAATTAATTTTATATTATGGGTTTTTAATGTTTCTATTATAAAAAAAAAAATATACAATATTTGTATAAATATTAAATAACTTGGGTTTAACTTTTGGTTATTTTTGTCTAAAAAACTATTAATTTGTATTAATAAATCATAATAGTAGTGAAATATACATGATATAATATAAATAATATAATTATTAGGTACATCATTACTCGTATGTGTTTTTTTTATATTATAAACTTGTAGGTACTTAATATTTAGACCCCCCCCCCCACAAAAAATTTGAAAATACGCCACTGGGTACCAGCTGTTTTATACAATTTTTTTTTCTTTAAACCTACAATAATAATGTACGCCATAATAGTCATTTTTAATCTACGACAAATGGTAACTCATCCACCTTGGTAGGCAATGTTCGAAAATTTGTTTCGGATAAGTACGCTTTTTGAACATAATTATTTTCGTTACGCGATCTTCCAAGTTATCACCATGATTTTGCACCTGATCTGACCGATTAACCAATCGTAACCAAATAATAAATACTAATTTCTGGCAAACATTTCCACTGTAAATCTCAAAATCCCCGTTCCAGCACTTCCCTGAATTGGGGTAGGAGAGTGAAAAGTACTTATAACGACCTATTCTCACACTTATCAAATATACACAACAAATTTCATGAAAATCGGATTAATAGTATTAATTTAAAATAAAACTACGATGCTTACTGCAATAAAATATAAAAATATCTATATATCTATAATTATATAATATATATTATATACATTTATTAAACATAAATTATTATGTTACCTACTGTAAACTTAATTTTTATAATAAATTGTAACACGTGCGTGTACTACATGGTGTAAGTATTATAGTGAAGTTTATGAACCATTATACTAATTTATATACGGGAGGCATCTCGTATATAATTATGAATTACATTCCTGATCATCGGAGGCAACTAGTGTATATTAACCTTTTTTTTACAATAGGATGGGAAGCAACAAGTACCTATGCACCGTGTTTAAGTTTTTGAGCATTATGTGGGGTGGGTTATAGTTTTTTGAACATGGTCTTCTGAAGAACTTAATAAATGTACGCTAAATACGCCACTGTACATTTTATTATTACTTATATAATCTTATGATACTATGAATATATTAATAATAATAAATTAAAAAAATTAAAAAAATTAACTAATATCATTATGGTATTTTTCTAATAAATTCAATTCAATGACATTTTATGATAAACTATCACTATTTTTGTTATCTATCGTACTGCCTACTTAAGAATCATAGATTTCCCATATTGATATGTGATATATCCATATCGGAATGATAAAATTAATAGCTGTCTTGATAAAATCAGTCAACAATATAATATGAACAATAAGTGATATTTCGACTAACCACTAACCAGTCGAGTTTTTGTACTTTACACGACAGTACAACCCTATTATATACTTCGTTACCTACTATTAGAAAAATTAGAATAAAATTAGAAAATTTTAAAGTAATTTAATTTATCGTATAATATAATGATTCGATAGATAATATATTTATATAACATACTGATATAAAATATTGGTATAAATAGGCAGTACGATAGATAACAAAAATAGTCATAGTTTAACATAAAATGTCATTGAATTTAATTTATTAAAAAAATACCATAATGATATTAGTTAATTTTTTAATTTTTTTTAAATTTATTATTATTAATATATTCACAATATCTTTATATAAGTAATAATAAAGTTATAATTTATAATAAAAATAAATAATAATATAAGATGCTTAAAAAAAAAAAAATCGCAGTTCACATTGCTCGTGACATATATAATATATACTTACCTACAGAATTAAGTATTAACCTTATTTGTAGTAAATTTTATCTGCTACTTTTCAGACACTAAACATTTGTCATCTGAAGATAAAGATAATAATTGTTATCAGCAATTAATGGCCATGGAAATGCAAAGTGACCTAGTACTTCATAACGGCCCCTTTGAGTGCGCTGTGTGTTTATGTACATATGATAATAATGGCGTTGTGTTACGTGATTGTTTGCATGTATTTTGTAGGTATGAAAATACGATTTTGTTGTTTACCCTACTTACACAATATAGTGTGTAGGTACCTATATAATACCTAT
The DNA here is from genome assembly GCA_027563435.1 of Nasonovia ribisnigri. Taxonomy (NCBI): domain Eukaryota; kingdom Metazoa; phylum Arthropoda; class Insecta; order Hemiptera; family Aphididae; genus Nasonovia; species Nasonovia ribisnigri. The sequence goes on along the minus strand of JANEHU010004296.1, from coordinate 17,414 downwards.
ATTACCTTCATACGATATATCTACCCAGGGATGGGCAGTAATATCTGTTTTTACATGTTTGATACAAGTTACATAACCTCGTTACATTTTGTAACTTGTAACCTGTAATCAGTTAGGTACTTACTTACATAATTTCCATATTACATCAAGAAGTATTTCATTGAAAGTGTATATCAAAATTATAGAAGAACCGCAGGTCCGCACTAATCTATTTTTTTTTCGACTGACCTCCGCACAAGCTGTATCTTTGCATGATTTAAATATCTAAAAACACCGGCGCTTCGCATTTATCAATAAACGTTACATTCAATAACATACATTCAATATAGTTGGCTTATAATTTAAAAGTATGGAATACACCTATTAAGATATCATCTGCTCATGCCAAATTTGGTGATTCATTTACTTAAACACGGCAGACGGTATAGAAATTATTGTAAGATAATTATTAGACATCAACAGACAGTTAATTTTGAATTTATAAATAAAAAACTAAAATTGTATAGGTATTGAAAATAAAATGTTTGGGTATGAGTCTGTAATATATTTAGCATCATTTAATGCCTCATGCATGAGTGCATGACTTTATTTTTAAATTATTATTTTATCTAGGACTAGGAATCTGCAGTGTAACATATGACACATGCATTTTTTTGCTAATACAGACGTTTCTTACTTAAGAATGAATTTTCAAAATGTTTATATTATTTATTAATTTATAATTATTTAAAAATTACGTAGAAAATATCTTTTACGGAGTTACAGTGTCGAAAAAAATGTTTTACGCGGAGTTACTGTTCCTAAAAAACTTTTTTTGCGGAGTTACGGTGGTATTTTTATAAAATTGTAGCGATTCGCGTACAGTTATAGTGATTGCAAAGTAATTAATATTTGAAGTTACATTTAAATAACTGGTACCTAGGCATAGTTCTTTAGAATAGTTAGGTAGGTACCTTACCTATTAGCTATAATATTATATTCGATTTATACCTGAAATTTTACTATGCAATATTAAGTGAATAATAATAGAAATAAATAGTAATTGAATCCAAAAAACTAAAACGTGTAACAAGTTTCTAATTACCTATATATACAGTTTGAGTAACTTGTATCTGGTTATTCTTTAAAAAGTACTTACATAATTATTGCTCACCCCTGGATATTAAAATATACCTTCTATCAGTGTTGGGAATTGGCTACATACGAACTTCACATATTTCATGTAATCTTATGATAAATGTAAATAAATAACTCCTGAAATTATCTAGTTTAAATTTTTATACTAAAAGTTTTTTTGATTATTTTCAGTTCCTCAAAAAAAACAGCTAGTAAATTATTTTTTATGTAAAAAAAAAAAAAAATGTTTTGGTTGTTTGTAGTTTCGAACAATATTGAAAACAAAATATTAATATTACATTTATTTATTTATTTATTTAGAATATCTATATTCAAACAAATTTATACGAATTAATTATTAACATAATATTACCGCGGTTATTATCTTATATACTTTTTTGCGAGTCTCAACACTGCTTACCAATTATGAACGTACCACAGAGGTACCCATGGTTGAAATATAGAAGGTTATTGCATATATACCCCTTCACAATCAAATATTTGATGATAAAAACAAAAACGACAGCGTAAAGGGAGCCAATATTAATCAAATATATATGTGCGGGCATTTTGAACTTGTTACGTTTTGCCAGCGTATTTTTGATGATAAGAAAAATTGATATTTGTTATATCTCTTTATGCAGCCATTTTGTTTCTGATGATAACAATTCGAGTCTATATGCAATAACCTATATATTTCAACCATGGGTATACTTACATTTAATTTACTCAAAACTATTATGTCTCCATACTTAATTTACGGAACGTTCTACAATTTTGTTATTCAGGCTTTGTCTGCAAATGACGATCGATCATTCGAAAGCCGAACAAGTTAAATGTCCGTATATAGATGAACGGTATTCTTGTGCGGGGGTTTTGCAACACCGTGAAATAAAAAAGGTACCAAGTTCCTTTTTTGACCTATACTGTTTATTAAATTATATTTTGGCTTCCACACATCAGCTATACATATTCAATTTATATACACAATACACATATAATCAATTTTCGGCATAGTTATTGGATTCAGACGAAGAGTATGAAAGATTTTTGCAACGGTCAGTGGAACGGGCCAGACAATTGTTGGCGAAAGAGCAAAATGGTGGATCTTTTCAGTGCAGACGACCCGACTGTACTGGTTGGTGTTTGATCTACGATAAGAATGAAGTTTTGGAATTCAAGTGCCCTGTTTGTGGGACAGTAACGTGTGTTCGATGTGGGGTAAGTACTGAGTATTTATGAGCAAGTCTAGTATTTGGAGAATCTGAGTTGCCTCCAGAGAAATTGGCGGCATACAATTTGCGGAGATATTCCCTAGGTTATAATTATTAACATAACTGCAGTGCTGTGGACATAGGTTTTGTACTAAATTAGTATATCGAATATGAATTCAAAATAAATAGTTTTATCGTTTGTGTTTGATACTGAAAATTTTCTGAAGAATGAAATTTCTAAAAACATGACTGTTCAGACATTCAGACTGTTTCCCAAAAATGTTAGTCACATATCTTTATCATTTTAATAATATAGCGTTATTTTTCTAAAAAATGTTTCATTTGAAATCTTATAGACTATAGGTACTGAGGACTACCTGAATTTTCGCACAATAGTAATATTTGTAACTAAACCTATTAATTCAGTACAATTTTATTGATAGCTTGTTCTATAATAAGTACCAACTGAAATAATGATAAAATATTTGTATCTGAAATTCACTTCTAGGTCTAGTCCAAAACTTGTATGATTTACATTACTTGATGTGCAACCATAATAATTTTGAAAATTTGTCAAAAAAAAAGTTATTTTCCCAAATGAATTGTCTCCATTCCCCAATGTATATGCTGTCGGTAGTTCAGTTAATATGTAGGTGCATCGATCAATATTAACACACATAAGCGTAGTAAAATTATGTTGAGGTATATTTAAATTTTTGTATAACTCATTTTTTTCTTTTTTTATATTATTGCTACACTAAAAAAATGTATTTAATAGGTACTTATTACTAAATTATCAGTTTCATTGATTGAACAGATATTTGAATGTAATAATATTTTTCATTCTATTTGATTTTCAATTCAATGTTATTGATATATGTTAATTAAATGTAGGTAAGCACTTACCATTATAATGAAAATTTGTATTTGACAATAGGTAATATTATTTACCTATTTTAATTTTTTCAGTCAATTCATACACAAGGAAAAGGATGTAAAAAGTTCATAGAAAAAAATGACTGCGACGGCACGCTGGAGGTAAATTCATTTCAACTACCTAACTACCTAATTTAAATGCATTTGAATTGTATGAATACGTTTTACTCTAAGAATCTTATCGAACGCGGAGATGCTATGCCATGTCCAGGATGTAGTACAATTCTTTCAAAGCAGCAGGGTTGTGATTGGATTAAATGTGCCGTATGTTTTATGGAAATATGCTGGGCCACTAAAGGTCCAAGATGGGGACCAAAAGTAAGTTCAAATTAAAATTAAAACAATTTATTGTATTATTAACAATCATAATAAAAAAAAGGGGTCAAGTGGATGTCGCTCTAGTAGATTACTAGTAGGTCACTGTATAGTGTATAATGGATGGTATTAAATTTGAATTCAATGATATAATATCATTGTATACGAAAAACCATTCTGAGCGGAAACAGTATGTCAGTCTAGGATTTTTAAATTATATTGATATTGTTATTATACGGTAACTGGTAAGTTGAATTAATATGTGGATAAAAAATGTGTGCCTACGTATTTTTAATATTTTTCAATTGCTATTGTAACAATATATCAGGAGCCTTATATTAAATTTTCATGATTTTTGGCCAAAAAATAAAATTTTATTGGTATTTATATAAAAAAAAACTAAAAAAATTGAAATTTGAAATGGTCCGTAAAAAGCTCAAAAAGAGTCAAAATTATATGGTGTATAGAAAATGCTAATATAAACTTTCGGTGAAATTTTTAAGTATCTACACTTATTCATTTTTGAATGGGCGTCGCCCGTTACTGCACAAACGCGCAAAATACGCATGGGACAAAACCGCACACAGATTTTAAAGTACTGGATATCCCATTGCCGCGCACGTTTATTTTAGACGATTATCGTCACTTATCGACAATTATCTATAACGACATTATTAAGCTTTATCTGTAAAAGATTGTATTCGCAGTGTACAAATTTGTAGTGCGTTTTTAGTCGTCTTTCGATCTTTGAATCATTCCACGTGACATTTCAAATAAAATCAATAAAATATGTTTAAACTTTTTACTAATAACCATGGTAATAGTTCTATTCATTTCGACAACTATAACTTTCGTTATTTTAGAACTAATAAAAAGTTCAGGTGATATTGTTTGGCGGTGTGTGCAAAAAACATGTAATGTAACTATTATCACCAACAATGAAAAAACGGTTTTAATTCGCAGTAATATTAAAGATCACCAACACGACGAGGACAATGATGAACAAAAAAAAGAACTACAAAAGATTCGTACAGCTATTAAACGTAAAGCTATTGAAAATGTATATGAAAAGCCAATAAAAATAATTCGTAAAGAATTATCAAGTATTGAAGACTCTCAGGTATGTTCATCTAATATAAATGCTCTTCGAAAGTCTATCGAGAACGACGCAAAACTTTACCTACCATTCCATCATCTATAACCGATGCTATTCAAAAAGTTAAAATTGCTTGTATTGAGAATAAATCTAAAGAACATTTTGTACACGTATTGAAGAGGATAAAATAATAATTGTAACTTGCAAAACAAATTTATTATTTCTCAATGACAATACGGAAACTCTTTTAGCCGACGGTACATTCACATATTGCCCAAAACATTTTTTTCAGCAATATATAATACATGGTTTAACAAGAGGCCACTACGTATGTGGACAAATTTAAAAAACCTATGTTTACAATTAACAAATACAAATTTAAATCCACAATTATTACTTCTTGATTTTGAAGTTAGAGCTCATACTGCAGCGAGTAATGTGTTTAAAAATATCAAAATTAAAGCATGCCGGTTTCATTTATGTCAAGCATGGTATCGAAAAATAAATACTATTCCAATACTGCATAAAGAGTACAAAGATAAAAATTCAGAGATTGGAAAGTGGCTTAAAATGTTTTTCGGATTACCGTATTTACCGGAAAATTTTGTTTCCGATGCTTTTAATGACATTTTATCTGAAGCGCCAAGGCATAAAAAGTGCACGGAGTTTGCTAATTATGTACTTGAAAATTAAATTGACACTGAACAATTTCCTCCTTCAATGTGGGCTGAAGAACCTAATGGTACAAAAAGAATGACTAACGGTGCTGAATCATACCACAGTTAACTTCGGTTTGAATTTTATATGCCACATCCATCTGTTTTCCAAGTTGTACGTATGAAAACTATTAATTATTAAAATATAGTAATAACTAGTAATTATTTTATATTTTTAGATTGATGTTTTAATAGACCAACAAGTGATTAATGAATCGAGAATACGAGAAATTAAAAAGGGATCTGAAGCAATACAGCGGAAATGTGATCGGGAACGAGAAGCCAATTTTGTATATCAGTACCTACTCGCTGTTATTAACAAACAAACTGACTGTAATAGAATATATAGAAAAAACAGGTTTACATTTTAAACCAATATAGGTGTCTACAATAACATTTATGTTTAAATTATTACATTTTTATCACTATTATTTTAGTACTTCCAATTATGACTAAAAATTATTTTTAACTATTTAAATTTTTTATTTAATAAATTTATGTGGTATCGTACCATTTGTTGTATGCGGAATTAGGCTATACCTTTTTATAAATCTGTGCGGTATCGTACTATTTTTGTGTGCGGTATTGGCATAGGCGTATCTAGGGGGGGGCTTGGGGGAATATTAGTGCGAATATTAGCCACCTCAGAATTATTTGTATTATTTTTGCTTATTTCTTCGAGTTAAATATAAATTATTGTGCTTATTATATTGAACTTGTGACAAATGATAATACTAAAATGATCACTCTTGTAATTATTTATCGGCGATAATACGTAATATAATATTTGTGTGTTTATTGTTATAAAGAGTTATAAAATGATATCACTTTAATCATTTTTATAATATTTATCTTCACTTGTACAACCAGCCGTTTCGTTTAGGTACAACATCACATTATTGAAGTTGTATTAATAATGTGTTCTAATTAATATAGGATTTACTGAAAGTTGATTTGAATTCACTTCAAGCTGAAATGATGGTTGCCAAAAACTGTATTCAAAATTACAATAATAAACCTGAACAAAAAAATCTAAAAAATGTATTCAAAAAATATATAACAATTTCAACTTTTCATAATGTACCTATATAAACTTTTAAATTTAGCTCTGACCTTACCAATTTCTTCAGCATCATGTGAGAGGTCATTTTCGACAATGAGACGCATCAATACATACTTACGGTCAACCATGACTCAAAACCGTTTTTCCTCACTGGCAATACTAAATATTGAAAGAGATATTTCAAATAATATTGACCCTAATGATATATTAAATATCTATTCAAAAACTAATAGACGCTTGGAATTATAGTTGAAAACAAATAAATGTCTTATTTTCATTTAGTTTAGTGTTTTTTTTTTTTTATTATTAAATATTATTATTTTTGCAGCCCCCCCAATATATTTGGTCACCCTACGCCTATGGGTATTGGGTTATGCATTTTGTTGTGTCATGTTTGTGCGGTAATGGAAAGCGCCGTTTTGAATTACAACAAAATAAGAGAATCATTACATGAGAAATCGAATGAATATCCAATGTTGTAAAAATATGAACTTCAAACGCTCATAAAAATGTAATTTGACTTGATATCAGATATTTTTTTTTTGATAAACTTAGGCAAACTTATAGGAATCTTGTATTACATTTTCAAACCTTAGATTTAAAAAGAAAATTTTTTATGAATTTCCAACTCAAAATAATTTGCACATTTTCGTGATTTTTACGTATTTTGTCAATATTTGAACTTTAAATGCTTAATATTTTTCATATATTATTGTAACAGTATATTAGGATCCTTGTATGGAATTTTCAAGTTTTTTTACCCAACAAATAAAGTTTTATAGAAATCTATAGAAAAAAAACCTAAAAAAATTGAAAAATAAAAATGTCCGTAAACAGTTAAAGATAAAATCAAAATATTTTAAAAATGTTATGGTGCATAAAAAATGGTAATATAAACATTCAGTCAACATTTCGTGAATCTACGGTCATTTCTTTTAGAGTTATACTAAAAACTAAAATCGATTTTGTCGAAAATTGGTTTTCCGTAAAAATTCCCGTTTTTTCCTTAATTTTTCATTTATTTTTCACGGTGCTTTTGAAAACTACTGAGAAATTTCAACTTTTGACCCCCAAAGAAAGTAGTCAGAAAAAGTACTATTGAAGAAAATCGAAGCATTTTTACTGTCCTAAAATGTGATGACAGACACAAAAATAAAAAATAAATAAAAAAAGACACACACATCATTGTAAAATCAATATATTCATCGCTCCGCTCAGAATCTAAAAGGTGAACGAGTGGTTATCGCTCTATTGAACAGTAGTTTTCTATGTCGTTGTAATGGCTGTGTTAAATTTGAATTCAACGATATAATATTATTGTATACGAAGGATGATTCTGAGCGGAGATGGTTTGTCAACCTAGGACATTTAATATTATATTTATATTGTTATAATTTATTAGTACGGTAACCGGTAAGTTGAAGGCCAAAAGTAAAAAAATCATAGTTTTCAAATTCGCAGGAAAATCAAAAGAAAAATTAAGAAAAACTGGAAATTTTACGCAAATTCGGTTTTTGAAAAAATCAATTTTGGTTTTTGGTGTAACTATAAAATGAATGACTGTATATTCATAACATTTTCACTGGTTATTTATATTAGCATTTTGTATACACGGTATAATTTTAAAAATATTTGGTTTTATTTTGAACTGTTTACGGTCATATTGAGTTTCCAATATTTTATTTTTTCCTATGAAGGTCAATTAAATTTTATTCGCTGTGCAAAAAAGTTGAAAATTTAATACAAGGATCCTCGTAAGTTGTTTTTAGCGTAAATCAATAATAATTTTTTATGAGCATTTAAAGTTCAAATTTTGATAAAATACGTAAAAATCACAAAAATGTGTAAATTATTTTGAGTTAGATATTCATAAAAATTTTCCTTTTTAAATCTAAGATTTTAAAACGTAATACAAGATTCATTATAAGTTTTCTACCTTTTTTATTTTTGTGTCTATCATCAACGTTTGGGGCAGTAAAACTGATTTGATTTTCTTCAATAATATCTTATTTGAAGGGAAAGTGAATCTGGTTAGTGCTTTCAGGAGGTCAACATTTTAAATTCTGAATAGTTAACAAAACCGCAAGGAAATACAAAAAAAAAAAAAATTAAGGAAAAATGGGAGTTGTGACACAAAATTGGTTTTTAACAAAATCGATTTTGGTTTTTGGTGTAGGTAAGTTTAAAACAAGTAACCGTAGATACAAGATACCTACGTGTAATTTCACTGTGGCATTTTCTATACAGCTTACGATTTTCAAAATATTTTGACTTGATTTTAGCGGTTTAAGGACATTTTCAGTTTCCAATTTTTTTACGTTTTTTTTCTATAGATGGCAATACAATTTGAAAAGTTGGGTGAAAAAGCTTGAAAATGTAGTACAATGCTCCTAGTATATTGTAACAATGGCAATTGAAAAATATTAAAAATAAATGATCACAATTTTTTTTATAAGCATTTAAAGTTTAAATGTTGACAAAATACGTAAAAATCACGAAAATTTGCCAATTATTTTGAATTAGAAATTCATAACAATTTTCATTTTTAAATCTAAGAATTAAAAATATTATTAAAAATAAAAATAATATAAAATGTATTAGATGTAAAATTTACTATTTCAAATAAAAATAAAAAATTGCCATATTATATACGTGTAGCACACGAGTCAAATAAATTATATAAAAATAACATCGATAATCAAAGAAAACCAGTATGACGCTATATAGTATATACTATATATACCTATACTTGATATTTTTTCTGTAGGTAATAGTTATGATTAAAATTGATACGATTAGGTAGTATAATCATAATAGCAAAAACCTTTCAAAATTTGACCTCATAGTCAGAGAAAAAAATCTTTTATCCAACGCAAAAACATGTATGTTAAAGAAATTTAAAAAAATAATAAAACAAGTTAGGTATTTCATTTGTTATGTTTTCCTGCGACCTGCTGCAGTATATTTTATATTTTATACAAATTTTTCCCCATCCTAAATACACCTTTGCAATCTGCACTAAAATATACTTAAGCCTAAAATTATTTATTATAGGTAATAATAAAAACCTACCGATATCTTCTATAAAACTCCAGTGGCATATACATTTCCATAGGATTTGCATTGTCTCTGATGTATTTTCTTATGGGCACTTCTTGTTCATCGGCAGCAAAGTGTATGAAGTCAATTAGCTCAAATATATTATCATCGTTCATGTTTACTTGTTTGTAATTAAAACGATTAATGAAAGTTAAATAAAAGAAAACAATTTTTAAAACGATGACGCAGCAGAACAAATAAAAATGTCTTTCTATCAGAATGACTGATATCAAATGTTACGGGCCCACTATGGGCTAACAATCCAGCACTTAAATTTGAGGGAGTCCTTAAGTATGACTGTGCAACACAATTTTAAGGGACTGTGCTTAGGTGAAAACTTAAATTCATTTTAAGTAACACTTAAATGACTGTGCATACGGCGGTAATAATCTTTTTTATTGTTATATTATTGTTCAAAATTGGACGACATTACATATTAAATAACCAAAACTAACGATTTTAGTTATTTTGTAGTAATTTGATTATATTAATTCAACTTACCGGCTATACCGTATTAATAATAACTAATAAGAATTAACAGAATAAATAAAATATAAAGTATCCACACTGACAAACCGTCGCAGCTTAGAATTGTTTTGTATACAATGATATTATATCATTGAATTTAAATTTAATAGGTAACACCCATTATACAGTGACCTACTTGTAACCTACTGTACAGCAGAGCGACATCCACTTGATCCCCTTTTTTAGTTTCTTTCCCATACATATCGATGTACATATCATGTATCGATACAAAATTCATCGGTTTGTAAAAAGAGCTTGACAATTTAATACCCGGTTCCTCATAATTTTTTTTATAATATCAGTTCAAAAATATTAAGGCCAGTTTACTTTAAACTTGGATCATAATATACAAATTATTTGTTTTAGGGAAAAGGAGATACTACAGCAGGATGTATGTGTGGCATACCAGCCGGAAGAAAATGTCACATTGACTGCAAATATTGCCATTAGGCATTAGATGGATTTAGGTAATAAATATTTTAAGTATTGAAAAGTTTGTTTAAAAATGTATTAGCTCACCTCATAAAAAAGGAGCTTTGTGCTGTTCCCTTTTAGGCTAGGTGAAATTAATCTCTCTTTCCTCATTCCTACGTAGGAACTTATTTTATATCTATTTTTTTCCGAAATATATAAATTAAATATTAACAACGATTTTTATTTATTATAATTTTTTAAGTTTATTATAGATATTGTTGATGTATAATTTATGTCTGTGTAGTAGATAGTAGGTAAATGTTTTATTTTCAATGCAATGATCGATGATATTATGGTTAGCGTTTTGTTAATTTATAATAGCAACTTAAAACACAACATTTAAGCAAACAATTAAATTTTTTGTTTTTTTTTAAGTAAATAAATTTAACAAATAATACTATTAATACTAATAAAATCCTATATTTTTTTTATGAAGTAAAACAACATTATTATGTTATCATTTATCAGATTGTAATGTGACGATTTCAATAACTATTGTACTTTAAATAATATTTATTGTTGTTGAAATAATTAAACAAAAGAATGTTTAAATATATTTAATGTTTATTCAAAAATCATTCTATAAGTATTGTAACATATATGTTTATGTTAGCGGTAATGGATGTAATATTTTATTTTATTAAATAACTAGTTATTCTATAAAATTCCTAAATATGCTCGTTAATATATAAATTACATGGTTTTACTAGTTAATATATAGAATTTTAATTGGGTTTTCGGTAATGTATGAAGTTTATATCGTTAGGTAGATATGGCCGGGACTGGATTAGATAATATACAACGCGAGGTCACAATTTAATTTATGTGCAGAAAAGTTTATTACGCTCAGTGACGTCCCAGATGTAGATTTTTGTCTTCAAAAGCCATCCGAATCCCAATCACTAGGTAATTGTCAAGGGTTTTTCAAATGCACATGTCAACAATAGTGCACCACAAAACTGTGCATATGTTTAAAAAATAATTTACTTTGTAAATCTAAATGCCATCCTAAAAATTCTTCTACTAATAAATTGTAAATAATTGTAAAAAAAAATAATAATATAATAATTGTAACTATAATAATAGAATAAGTTTTCTTTTAATAATTCTAACGAATTGACGTGAAATAAATGAATATTTATATTTTATATCATAATGTAAGGCGTGTTTGACTTAATACTAACACTAAATTTTTTTTTGTAATTTGTACTAAAAATAATATAAATAAAATAATAGTTTTAAACACATTAACTAAACCCTTATTGTTAGTTTATAAAATATCTAGTTAGTATGTAAAATACCTAGTTAAATTATGTATTTATGGATTCATTCAGTATATTAACTGAAAGTACACGTAATTCTATACAGGGGCGGTTTTAAGATAAAAACCTAGGGGGTGTGTCCAAAAAAATTGCCGACTGATGGGTGATGGTTGGATAGAGGTGAGGGAGGGGTAAATTGACAAACATTACTTGTACTTATGCCAATTGGGTAAAATTTGTGTCAAAATCTAAAAAAAAACCATTAAAATAGATTATCTAAGAGTCAATCAAATATTACATATTCGAGATACAATTAGGTTTAAGATTAAGATTTCTATACAATTTTATGTATTTTAATTGACTGTTATATCTATCTAATGTTATCGATTTCTTTTTTTTATATTATAAATTTAATATAAAGCATATAAGTACCTAAAGAATTTGAAGGATAATTTAGGTTTTAGTTGAAGTCTTATTAATGCTTTAAGTTCATTTTTAAAAGAATATGGAGATTTTACTTAAAAAATTTATGAATTGATCAAAAAAATAAATTAAGGTAGGTAATTAAACTAATTTTTTTAAAAAAAAACATAAAAACATAAAATCTCCGAAGAAAAATAACATAAAAACTATGCTTAATTTAATAATGTTTAGAAAAAAATTGTTTCTAAATCAAGATCTGCTGAAAATACCAGTGATAGTTTAATATGAGTTAAAAAAAAAACTAACAAATAAGATTAGGTATAGTTTAAAATTTGATTACATATTGTCATATTGAATATTAGTTTGGGTACCTACTTTAATATTATAATAATGATTAAAGAACATTTAGGTATTGAAGAAACAATATGAAACTTGTCAACTTGATTATGAATTATTTATAATTTATAATTTCAAAATAACAAAATATAAAATCTTTAATTATTGCTTTGATTTTTCAAATTTCGATTCTTCTTTGTTTAGCAGAAGACCATTTTTTATCAATATTGTCAGTTAAGTCTTTTTCACAGTTTAAAATCATTAACGAGCTTAAACGGCCAGAACTTATTGTAGAGCGCAAACTATGTTTAATCAACTTTAACTTGCTAAAGGTTCGTTCACTTGATGCTGTAGTTACTGGAGCTGTAAATGCAAGGCGACACAGCCAGTTAGCCCAAGGCAAAGGTTTTTGTAACTCGATTGATTTTTCCATAACTTGCTTAAGTGTTTCAAAATTTTTACATTGATGACATAATATTTCCCACTCGGCTATTACTGCATCCAAATCTGTTAGCTGACCACCTTGACTCTTAGGAGGAAAAAGATAAAATGCCTTTGTTAAATTTTCAACTGTTGCTTCCTCAGTTTTTAATGGAACTTGTAAAATATTATACAATGGCTGGAGAGTTGCAACAAATACTTTAAGATTTTCTTTAGATAAGTTTATTAGAATATCTAATAGTTGATAAAATTGTCTCCAGTAATATGTTAATAAATCAATAGTTGCACAGTTGTCAGCATTATTATCAATTGTTTTTGGAATCTTTCTTGTGTGGTGGTGGCGTTTAAAATCTCTTTCTGGGTCAATTCCATAAGATTCTGAGGTTATTTTGGAACTTTCAATCAAACTATCTATATTTTTAGTGTCTGATCTTATGTTTTCCAATGAGTTTATAGTAGAGTTAATTATTACATAGGCATCGCATATATTTAAATCTTTAGCTTCTAACTGTTCTGTTAAAATTTTAAGTTTATACATAATATTTTTCATAAACATTAATGATACAAAAAAAATCAAAATTTAAAATTTTTTTTTATAAACCAAGAGCCTTTGTCTTTGTTAAACTATCAAAATTATTTGATACAATTATATTTTCTAATGTTTCAATAATTATATCTCATGATATCCAGACAGATTTTATGCTTTCTGCTCTAGCAGTCCATCTGGTTTTTGAGAGATTCCTAAGCTGTAGACTTCCTTCAATTTCTTTCATACGGTCAGTTAAGTCTTTAGATCTCTTAGTACTAGATAAAAAGAATACATAAATATTTTTAAGTACAAAAATTAAATCACCAGTTATAGGACTAGCATCGCAACTGTGTTCTAAAAAAGTATTCATCCTATGTCCTTGACATGGAATGTATGCTACTGAATGACCTACAAATTCAGTTAAGAAACGCTGAGCTCCTTTGTTGATCCCACTCATATTGCTCGCATAATCATACGATTGAAAAGCTAAATTATCAGTATTAATTTCATACTTAATGAGACAGTCATAAATTGATTTTACTGATCCATATCCAGTTTTATCCGTAGATTCGACTACATCCAGTACACGTTCATTTGTTATTCCATTTTGATCAACATATCTTAAACATACAGCTAATTGATCTTTTAATGATATGTCAGGTGTAGTATCAGCCATAACTGCAAACAATTGTGACTTAAAAATTTCTTGTAAGACAGTTTTACGATTTTCAGCAGCAAGTAGTTCAATAAATTCATTTTGTGACTTTGATCCAAGATATGTTACATGATAAGGACGCATCGATTTATCATTTAACCATCTTTCCATTATAGGATTATGTCGGGAAAGTAATAAAACTATTTGATAGAAATTTCCATTTTGAGTCTCATTTTCTTTTTCATTATTTATTTATTTATTTATTTATTATTATTATTTACGCCAAACGGCAATTTACAAATTAATAATTAGAAAAAGTATGGGTAGATAACAGTATAAAATAAGTTACAATAATAAGCTTAAAAACTAAAGTAGTTACATATTTATATAAGGTTAGATATGACAGATAGAAAAAGTGAGCAATAGGTACAGAATTAACTAAATGGCATTATTGACACAACGAAGCATGCGGTGCAAAGGATGATTATTACCATATGAGGTGGAGTGAGTAGGAATGAGGAAGGGTGCATGATGTCTCATAGGGTAGGTAGGTACACGGAAATTTATAGAGGAAAGAAGATCTGGGGCATCTATTGATCCATCAAGTAGACCTTGAATAAAACGGAAATCAGCATCATTACGTCGAGAAGAAAGAGTAGGAATATTTAGCTTTAATAGCACAGGGGGGCGGTTTTGATAGAGTGAGTCATCTGACACATAACCACTTTTCCCATCTCATTTCATTCATTCCATAATCTCACAATGAGAAGAAATTTGAAGCCACCGTAGTCACTGATCTCATCTCACGAATATCTTTATGATATCATAAACTCACTTTACTTGGAGAAATAAATAAATAGATTTTTCCACCATGAATTTACGTAAATTTTATAACAATTAAAAACGATAATATCTAAAAATAATATTTATTGTTTTTAAATAATTATTATATTGTATTTAATATTTATATCATGATAAATAATTATTAATTAATAATATTCTTCATGATACCTATACCTTTGATACTCATTCACACGGTTTCACTGTTATAAAAAATAGTTTATAGTTGTGATTTATTTTTTATAAACTAACTTAACACGGATAAAAATTAAAAATGGCACGTATAAGTGAAAACCAAAAAAATGTCATGGCAGATTATTTCATCGTCAACCGTAAACTTATTGAAAATAAGTTTAGTGATTCGTTCACATTTGAGCACGGTGAAAGACTGTGGAATGAATTAAGTGAACTTTTGAATGCCAGTGGAAAAGCTCAAAAAGATGTAAAGAAGTGGAAAAAAGTAAGTTATTAAAATATGTGTTATAGTAAATAGTTACTTAGCTAGTATAGTTATTATTAGTAATAGTTCTTATTATAATTTGTTTTGGGGTTTTTGCATTTTGTATTTTAATTGAAGTATTAATCCTTGCAGTCTAATCTAGGTAATCTAATTTAAGCTTAAACAACGATTCATTATTCATGTGTTTTTCATAGTAGATATCGGATCCACTCACAGAACATAATGTAGGTTTATTAATAGTAGTTAAAGTAGTAAAAAAAAAAGCTGGGCAAATAGCAAGTTAGTCACTCTTTTCAACTAGTTAAAGTTAAGCTACTTTAATATAAAAAGTAACCAAGTTAAAATATTAGTTAGTTCCAAAATTTAGTTTACCAAATTTCTATCTTAGTTATTTAGAAGTTAGTTTGGTGAAAATAGTAACTTAAGTTAGAGTAGAAGTTAGGAGTTAGTATTTTTTAAATTTAATAACCATTTTTTCAAATGTAATAATATATTACATAAATTAATTATTAAGTTAGGTAGGACGGTAACTTACTTGAATTATTGATGATGAATGAAAAATTAAATTGAACTGTTAACTGATAATTTGTGATAATACAAGAGAATATTAAGGTTATACTAATTATTTTTAAAAGACATGACAATTGTACAATTTATAACAAAGTATTACATCATGTAAGCCTCATAGAAATATATCTTATTAAATAAAAATTAATCAATAATTATCCAAGTAATTGCAATATGTATGACTTATTAAAATATTAAAAGGGTATATTAATTTTCTAGACTTGGGATGACCTTAAGAGGACTATAAAAGACAAAGCTGCTATACTAAAACGAGAATCCTTGAAAACTGGAAATCAACCTCTAACTATAATTCTTTCACCACTTGAAAGCAAAATCGCTGACATAATTGGGGAAGTATTGATTAGTGGAGATCCAATAGTTCATGAGGTAGGTATCAATCAAACTGAAATGAATGTGCCCAATATATCGATGTCTCTTGATCAATCATCGTCTAACCGGAATACAGTTAATGTAAATAATGATTGTATTGATACTGACATAAATGTTACTGTTCCTTTAAAACAAAATGCACCAAAAAAAAATCTTCACGCACATACACTGATGCTTTTGAAAATGGACCGAATTATGGAGAAATGGTTAAGCAACAAAAAAATTTAGCTGATGCTACTGTAAATCAAGCTGTGCAAATGGAACGCATAGCATCAGCTTTGGAAGAAAGAAATGTAATAGAACGAGAAAGAAATGTTATTTTAGAGCAAAAATATTCCAAAAAGTATCAGCAAGCCCACAGCTCCTCAAATATAGACTATGAAGATGTCAGTGTAATTGGCATAACTGATTTAGAATAGTTTTTTTTAACAATTGTTACTTTTAAATTTTATAAATACCAAATATGATTTTTGTTATTACTATAGTATTATACTTGTTAGTACTATACTGTTACCTATCTCGTGTGATTAAAAAAGCATTTTACAAAGAATTCTTCTTCTTCTTTTAGGCTTATAGCGGTCCATTGAGGACCATCGCCGCTTCTAAAATTTAAAGTTTAAATATGTATATCAATGTTTATTAATGTGTAAAATATTGATTCAGTAGTTGTTGACGTGTCTGTCGACCAGCATTTAACAGTTCTTCAACTTCTTGTCCATGAGTTTCTTCTTCTTCGTCTTCTTCGTCTTCATTGTCATATTCAGGTAGCTCAATATTATAATGTATAGCCAAATTATGTAAAAAAGCACACGTTATGATTATCTTGGAAGCTCTTGTTGGTTTATAGTGTAATTTGCGATCCTTCAATAAGCATCTCCAACGTTGTTTCAAAACCCCTATGCACCTTTCAACTGTACATCGTGCACGTTTGTGTGTTTTGTTAAACCGATGTTC